>JAJEJO010050223.1:28357-96733 GCA_020662805.1 Glaucomys volans
GCCCTCCTCCCTCAGAACCAGGGGTCCAGGCTCAGACCTCCTCCCTCAGAACCAGGGTCCAGGCCCAGTCCTCTTCTCTGACCCAGGGTCCAGGCCCCAGGCCCTATTCTCTTCTAAGGACCCAAGCTCCTCCTACCCTTGGGCACAGTTCAGGTTTCATCTTCCTTTTCCTTTATTTAGGAGCTGGGGAACTTGTCCCTTCCTGGACCTGAGACACTGGAGTACCAGGTCCTGGCTGTCCTCCCCCAAGAGTCGGGGTCTCTATAAACTCCTCCTCCTCAGACCAAGGGGTGAAAGTCTCCAGTCACCCCCCTCCCCACCCTCAAAGCCAGGAACCCAGACCCTGTCCTCTTCCTCTGAAGCCTCCTGGCTTCAAGGCTGGATGAACCTGAACTCCCCATGCTCTCCCACCTCTCCTGGCTTTCTGGGGGGCTGGCTGCTCCCCAGGGGAGCCCCAGGTGTCAGGGTCCCAGGTCCGGTGTCCTTCCATGGCGCCAAGCCTGCAGTTTCCTTCTCTACAGCTCCCTGGGCGGGGACTGCCCCAGGTAAGGGAGCGCCCTAGGGAAGGGCCACACCTGACCACCAGGTGGCCAGGAGGGACTACAGTGCGGTTCCCACAAACTCTCAAGGCCACTGCCGTAAGGTCTGCTGGGAAATGAAGTCCCAGTGGTTTCTGGAGCCTGCCAGTCTCGCTACTGGGAGGCAGGCCATGGCACTTCCTGCTGGCACTAGGTGGCCCAAGTGTCCTCAGGGGTTTACTGCCCACAGATACTCTCATGAACAGATGCCTGTGCCACACTTTATTGGGAAAGATTTACACACTCTGACCTGTCATAGGCCAAGGGATGACAATGGGGTGGCAGGTGGGCTGGGCCCCAAGGTGGCAGCTTCAAGAGCAGAGTCCCTGGCAGGCCACCTGCACCTCAGTCCTCCCCACCCCAGGAAATGGAAGCCGTGTTCCCGTGCACCCTGAAGTACTACTCTGGGGAGACACATGAGGGCTGAGATACAGGAAGAGGGTTCCGCTTCCCAGAACCTGACATTGAAACTCCTGCCCCCACACCAAGCTCCAAGAGGAATCTGCCCAAGAAGCCACGTGGCCACCTGCTGTTCCCTGGCCTCCTGGGGAAGCATGGTCTCTGAACACCCACAGACTGGAGCAGTGAGGACAGGAGACGCCTCTGGACAGGACCCTGGTTTCAGAGGAGTGGGGAGTGGCCTGCTGCAGGCACAGGGCCAAGCGCCAGGGGGGGCAGGGAAGGCTCTAGGGCAGAGGCATCCCCAGGTCTGCTTCAGCGGGAGGCAGGGTGGTTAGCTGGGAAAGAGACTCCTCTCCAGGTTCTCAGCCAAATCAGGGGCTCTGGGAGGAGCCACAGCCTGGTGGCTGGACAGCGCTGCACTGGGGTCTCCTGGCCGCCTACTCTTCCCGGAGCTTTTCTGGGGCAAGGCCAGCAGGCTGGGGTGCTGTCTTTCGCCGGCTGGGGCTGCCCCCGCCCAGAGCGAGCCCCAGCCCCAGGCAGGCCAGGGCCACGAAGTGGATGCAGAAGTAGATGGAAGACCAGTACCGAAGCGTGTCGCCCATGGAGAGGAGCACAAACCCCATGCACATGTAGTCATAGGCGCGCATCTTCAGGAACCAGTGCACCCAGTCCCAGGCCTTCTGGCCCCCAGGACTGAGCCGCCACCTCAGGGCTGACTCCAAACAACCCTCTGCAGCCAGGCACAGCGGGATGGTCAGGAAGCTCAGGTAGTAGCCAGGATGCAGGCCATGCCAATAGGCGCTCAGCAGCATGGTCCAGGCGCTCCTAGGGAACCAGGCTGGGAATCAGGACCCAGGGGTCCAGACCCCCAGCCTCCTGAGACCCAGGGGGTCCTCTTCCCTAGCTCCTAAAGGCAGAGGAGGCTGTGGATTCTGTCTCCTTCAAGGATCCTGAAGCCCCACCAGACCCACCCAGACCCCAGTGATCTAAGCATGGTGCTACCCTTTGACATCTTTGGCTCCACTGCCCTTCCTCCCTCAGGGCCAAGAAGTCCCATCCCTTGGCCAGGCACTGCTCTCAGCGAGCTGGTCCCTGGCCGGGCTTCAGCAGCACCTGAAAACCTGCTGATTCTTGCCCCGCTCCACAGAATGGACACGGAATGGCACAGAATGGATCCTTAAATCCTGAGCCTGATCATGCTCAGGTAGGTGCCCTTGAGAACTCTCACTGGCACGGTGCATTCCAGTCCAGTTCTCAAGGTGCCTGGGGAAGACTGAGTGAGACTTAGGAGGTTCCCTAGTATCTGAGCCTTAGTCTCCTCACCTTAAGATAGAGATAAGACCTCTTTGATAACTGCAGAGAGAATGTGCCTAGCAGTCTCAGGAGACATGGGGAAAAGGCTGGGGATACAGCTCAGAGGCAGCGTGCTTGCCTGTCATGCAGGGGGCTCTGGGTTCCATCCCAGCACAAGAAACATCAGAACAAAAAACGGTGATGGCTGACACAGCCAGCACCAGGTGAGGACTCAGTTAAGGACATTTTACACTGCACCCCGTCTGACGGCTCAGCCTAGGAGGAGGTTAACAGCTTAGGACTGAACAGCTTAGGACACCAAGGCCAACTGCCCCCCAAGTTTTCTCAGTAACCTACAAGGCCACATGTAGCAAAGTCTGGCCCCTGAGCCTGCAGGGCCCAGGCCACTGCTGCCATCCAATGAGGAGGACCTATAGCTCCCCGACCCTCAGGGCAGGGGCTACCTGGGAGGTGGTTCTGTGCTGGCCTTGGTGCTGGGCAGGGTTCCTCACCTCAGGACGTAGGAGCGGGCAGGTGCACTCTTGTAGATGTACTGCGCCAGCCACCACTGCACTGTCATGTTCCAGTACCGCATGCCATCCCGCACCCGCACGCAGAAGTCCGTGCTGTAGCAGTCGATGTTGCGGATGGTCTCAAAATCGTACTCCAGGGAAGCCGCCTTCTCCAGACTGGGGGTGGAGGATGAGGGTGGGGATAGACATGCAGCTCAGCCAGGCCCCTCCCGATGCCTGCTCCTGTCCCAGCCCCAGATGCTAAGGAGGGGATTCTGGACCGGCGACAGCCCTCTGGCTGTCAGACTTGCTAGGATCACGGGGAGGACAGCCCAAAGGGAGCCTTCCAGAGAGCAGGGTGGGTGGACAGGGCAGCATTCACCAACAGCGGGGTTCTCTTGGTAACCAAGGAGGCCTACCACAGCCACCAAAAGCCTGAGCCACAAGTCCTTCAGCAACCAGACTCAGTACATTCAGAGAAGCTTCCAAATATGGTCCTTCCTGAAGTGTGGGGCAGTGTGGTTGCTAGGGAAGAATCCTAAAAGGTGGTTTGGGTTGCTAGGGAGACATTCTAGGCCCTGTGACTCTCACTGATTCCTGTTGCTAGGGAAAAGGCATTCCTTAGCAACAAGGCCCAGGCTGTTTAGAAAAGCTTCCAAAGAAGGATTTTCTTCTTGGTCCCTGTGATTGTTCAGGAAGTGTCACCTCCAAAAATACAGTAGCTTCCAGGTCATTGGCACCATTTGAATCCTTGGTGACTCGATGACAGCAACTGAGCCACCCCTTAGAAGCAGGGCCTGACAGATCTGGAAAAGCCTTCCTTCCTGCCTGTGCTGAGGGGACATCCCTTCTCTATCAGCTGCAGGCCGCGGGTGGTTTACCAGGGCAATGGCAGTAAATGCACACGGGAGGTGGGACACAACAGGACGGCCACTTGTGACTACTGGGGGGGCACAACCCCAGCTAGGGGTGGTTCATAATTTACACCAAAGGGCTGCTGCTCAGCCCCAGCCCCAGGAAGGGTGACCATGGATTTAAGGAGCAGAGGGTCAGCCCATTCCCAGTTGCCAGGGGTGCTGCTTCCCTGGGGGACAGCACTTCCTTGGCAACGACAGCTTCTGCCTTTATGACTCACCTAGCAATGGTGGTGCTGGGGACAGGGGCAGCATCACTAGCAACAGGGCCAATCCAGTTACGGGGCCGGGGCTCGGCTGGCTTGCGGCAGGAGGAAGGCCCCGGAAGTTGTTGGGAATGGTATGCCCTCAGAAGGACAGTACAGTCAGGGATGCTATTTCCTTAGAAACAGGGCTACCATGATGACATCCCATGGGGAGGTGATGGCTCCAAGTAACACAGGGCAGTTTGGGTGGCAGGTTCTGTAGCCACAAAGAGCAAGACTTTTGGCACAAAGGGGCTAACAACAGTCCTAGGGAGCCTGCTTCCCTAGCAACAGCAGATGACCCACCCCTACCAAAGGATGGCATCCTTAGTGAGAAGAACAGAACAGTTCTTGGGGTGACATGTCCCCGGCAACATAGGGATGCATGAGGTTGCTAAGATAGCATCTTCCTTCTCCTAGCAACGGAAGGCAATTCACCATAGTGACGGGTGGCAAGCACTTGCGACAAAGGGTGATCCATGGGTACCAGGAACACCGGTTCCCTACTGACAGGGAAGGCAGCCGGGAAGCCAGGGTGATCCACCTACACACAGGTGGTGGCCCTGCCCCTGCTCCCCGCTCTCCTCCCTGCTAGGGACAGAGCCAGCCCTTGGTGGTGGGGCCTGCTGGGTCTTGGGAAGCCTCCCTCCCGCCGCCTGACCTGCTGGGGGGTGGGCATTGGAGGGTGGGGCCGCCCCCGGCCCGGGCTTTGGCGGCCACGGGGTAAGCCCCGAAACCCGCGGCAATGCAGCCGCACTCCGCGGCAATCCAGGCCACATAGAAGCGCATGCGGAAGGCGAAGAAGACGGGGATCATGTAGAAGAGGCGGGCCGGCAGTGGGCGGGCGTAGAAGGCGTCCTCACGCACAGCCTCCAGCGGGAAGACGTGGGAGGACAGCAGGAAGAGCAGGCCAAAGAGCGGGGCCGGCCAGGCGCGGCGCAGCAGTGGCCGCAGGCTGGGCACGGCCTCCGGGAAGGGCTGCTCCAGCCAGTCCAGGTAGGTGCGGTAGCGGAAGAACGGGCCTGTGGAGGTGGGGAAGGAAGCGATCAGACGCTCCTGCTGTGTGCAACTGGGGAGGGGGCAGAGCTCAAGTCTGGAGGGGGGAAGCAGGGCCAGAGATGGGGACAGGTAGGAGAGACGGGAGGACCAGGGACCCAGAGAAAGAAAGAAAAAGGAACAGATTAGAGAGGAACAAAGATCTTGGGAATGAGACAGAAAGGGGCAGGACTTGGAGATGGGGTGATCTCCTTATCAATGAGTCATAGAAGGTAAAGCAGTGGACAGAAAAACTGGAGGGTGGCAGGGGCTCCCCAGGCATGGCAGGCAGTGCAGACATGGTTTCCCTGGAGCTCTGGGAAACCACTGTAGGCCCTCCAACAGAGGAGGGACAGCCGGCACTCCACAAGCTCCCTCTGGCTGCTGAGCAGCTGGGAGTAGAGAGGGGCAGTACAAGGAAACGAGACAGCGTGGCTCTTCAGATGTGACAGTGGGCAGCCTAGGGAGCAGCAGTGGGACTAACAGGGGGCAGGTGTGAAAACCTTGCATGTTCACAGAAGACCACGTGTTATGATTCCATTTACAAGAAATGTCCAGAACAGGCACATCTACAGAGACAGAGGTCAGTTAGTGGCATGTGATGATGGGATGGATGACTAAAGGCGTCTCTTTGAGGAGAGGAAACTGGTCTGCAAATAACTACACAGTGGTGACAGTGCACAACTCCGTGGCTGCACCAGGAGCCAGCGAGTTGTGTGCTTCAAGCGGGTGAATGTGCGAACGACAGCTCACCAAAACCTCAACCAAGAAAACGTCCATGAGATACTTTCTGAAACTGAAAATGAACCCTAAGCTCTGAATACGTGTCCCCTGGGTGCAGGAACATCAGGTGTGCACATCTGTAAACCCAACTGATCAGGAGACTGAGGCAGAGGAAGGCACGTTTGATGCCATGGCAATTTAGGAAAACATGCTCTCAAAAAAAGAAACATGAGGTTTGCACAGGTCTAACTCCTTGATCTCTATTAGCTCAATAAGTTATAGGAGAAAAGTAAGGAATTCTTCAGGCTCTGAACTGTCATTAAACTCTGGGTGGAAAGAGGAATAGAGGGTGACCAAGGTGCAGGGTAGGCCCACTCACCTGTCATGATTCCCACATAGCAGTAACTGTAGCTGAGTGTCTCCATCAAGGAGGGCACGTCGGGCAGCAGCCCCAGGGTGGGTCCCTTGCTGAAGCCTGAGGCCATTTCCTTCCTCTGGGCCAGGTGTAGGTCCTGGACCTCGCTGGCCAGACTCACCAGCTGGGGGAAGGGGATAAGCAGGCCAGTCAGCTCTGAGTTCTCTCCTCACACCCATTTCCCTGTAGCAAGGCAGGCTGGGAGGGTCCCACTCCACGGACAGCTTTGCAAGGGTGGTGGGAATTACCTCCCACTGGCAGTGATCCCTGGGGCTCAGTCCTGGGCCTTCCTCTTCCTTCTCTATGGTCAAGTTCCATCAAACCCACTTTAGATACTGTCCACATGTTAATGACACCCAAATTCAACCCCCAGTCTAGACCTCTCAGCACTCTGCCTATTGCCATTTACACCTGGATGTCTCCTAGACCCCTCAAATTTAATACCTCCAAAGTGGATCACACTATTACCTGATTCCCTAAGTGGATCTTCTAGTCTCCATCCTCAAGAATGGCTACCAACATCCACTTACTTGCCCAGGGTGGAACACTCCCTTGCTCCTAGACTAAATCCCTCAACTCTTCGGTTTGTCCCTTTCGGCCTCCACTGCAGGTCTCAGGATATTCTACCTGCCTTTCCAGATCTCCCTAACCATTCCAGCCAGAGCCGATGTCAAAAACTACAGCTACAGGTGTGCTTTCCAGCTTCCTGCTGGGTGTAGTGCCCTAGCAGATGGAGAAAGACAGGAGAGTGAAGCCAGGGCTTTTCCTCCCCAACCTACATGAATAATTTCAGGGGCGGATGGCCCTACACAACCCCTTTTCCTTCCAGGTTCCTCGACCTGCTCATCCCCTCCTTAGGACCAGGACTGGTGACAGTGCACTGTGCCTGGCCCAGGGCTTCTATGCTATTCTTTTGACCCTGCCCACAATGCTGCAAATAAGTACTCCTCAAATTATCCTCAAAGTGGCACATGTAGGACTCTGACCCACCTATCAACAGCCCACAGTTTACACAAGCTGCTGCCACTGGTCTCCTGAACCTTGATAACGGGATCCTTTCTCATCCCACCTTAATCTGTTCACTTTGGTTCTCCTCTCAGCATCCAGGGTGAATATTTAAATACATAAAACTGGTCACATGCCCTCTCCTGGCAACAAACCAAAGAATCTCTCCTAGTAGATCTTGGTCTCCTATAGGAAAGTCTTCACTCCACAGGTCAAGATGCCCATTACCCTGGCCTTGGCCTGAACCTGGCTGTGCAGTCCCTTGTGCATTATGTAAAGAAGATATGGCTGGCACAGTCTGTGGCACTCAGCCTGCTCCCTTCCACATGCTGTGGTCCCTACACATCCTGAAATGCTCTTCCTCAAGTTCTTCTCTCAGCTGACTCCTGCCTAGAGCTCAGGATGAGAATGAAGAATGCTGTAGAGACCCATTCTTGATCTGGCAAGACTATTCTGTTCACTCATGTATCACTGGAGCCCATCACATAGTAGGAACTCAGGCTTTCACAGGACTGAGGCAGGGCCTGTTAGTCTGCCTCCATCTACTTGCCCATGTGGTTGAGTCAGAATGGCCTTCCCAGTTTTGTGCCCTTGGTCAGGTACCTCCTCCCCAGAGCTGGATTTCCTCCTTTGCAACATGGCTTGCTACAGAGACTCCAGGAGAGCATGCCGGCAAAGCATGCTGGACAGGCTCACTCCAAGAGCCAGATTGCTCCTCCTGCTATTGCACTGGGGTTGCTTCCTTACCCCAGAACAGCGGAGAAGCGAAAAACTGCTGGAGGACATGTGAAAGGGAGTTCTATCCCCAGGGAGAGGTAAAGTCCTACTCTCAGGGATTTGGGTGAAAAAACTAATCACCACCCCACCCCACCCCCGCCCCAGGCATGGGTGGGAGGAGGAGGTGAAGCAGGGGAGGTTAAATGGCCCACAAGGAAGCCAAAGGGAGAATGCAGCCTCAAGTCTGACCTTCAATGTCAACAGCAGCTGAACAGCATTGGTGAAGGGCGTGGGAGTGGGCAGGCCCAGCAGGCTGAGGGCTCGGAAGAACAGGAGATAGGAGAAGGTCCAGGCGAGTGCCAGGGCATGGCAGGAGCTGCAGCAAGGAGAGGTCAGTTGTGTGCAGGGACCTGGGCCTCTTTCTCTTCCCAGAGTCCAGCCACAAATCCTCCCCCACGTCTCCTGACTGGGACAGAAAAGGGGAGGGCAGAGAGAGGACTGTAGAACAGAAGGCAGGTATGGAAGAGGCAGCACATGGAACTGCACAGCCACAAAGAAGAATGAAGAGGGGTTGAGAGAAGCTGGGTGAAGACCTTCAGGCCTCCATTTTTTCTTCATCATCAAGATCCAGAGCTCAAGATGGCGGGGGCTATGCATGACTATGAGTGGTGGCATGGCCAGCCATAACATGGACATAAAGGACTAGGTCAAACACACAGTGACAAGGTGCAGAACAAGGTAGAAAGGGAAAAAGATAAGACAAACGACAGAGAAACAAGAGATAAAGAGGAGGCATCCAGAGCTGGAGGCAGAAGCTGAGAAAGACCCAAAGAGGAACAAGTTGCTTCCTCCACACCTCCACTCTCCCTGCCCCCAGTTCTCACCAGGGCTGGGCCTGAATGAGGGCCCAGGTCCCAAGGATGGTGATCAGAGAATGCAAAGTGTGGGGACCACAGGTGAACAAGGTGAGTCCCAGGCCCACAGCTGCTGCCCCCCATCTCTTCAGCCCAGGCCCTGCAGAGAAAAGGGACAGCATAAGCCTGGAACCTTCTAGGGGGTCTCCCTCCCAATCCCCCTACTTTCCACTGGGGAGGGAACCTGACTCACCAGCTTTCTTAAAGAGGAAGCCGATGGGGATGGAGATAAGAAGAACTACCAGATACGTCCATTCTTCGGGTGACATGATCTGGGGGAGAGATAGAAGGCAGGAGCTTGTGGTGAGAACGCAGGCCTTCAACTCTTAAAAGAGGATCCAGGAAACCAGGCCTGTGCCTACTCCTCCTCCTAGGACCCAGGAATCCAGCCCCCACTCCTCTCCTTGGCCAACGCAGAAATCAAATCTATTCCCCACTCCCACTTAAGACCCAGACATAAAGACAGCCCTCCTCTGACAACTCAGAAACAACTCTCCTTCCATACCCCTTCCTATTTCAGAGCCCGGACGTGCAGACCTCCCATCCCCTCCTCGGTGGAGGACCCAGGAACCTTCTAGACTGCCATTCAGACACCCCCGCCCCCCAGCTGCTCGCTCTTCCGAGGATCCAGGCACCTCAACCTCTCCGCCCTTCCCCTTCGGGAGTACCCGGAGAAACCCGGGCCTCCAGCTCCCACCTCTTCCGGAACTCGGAGCTCTCTTCCACCTAGACCCCGAGACAGACCCTGCGGGTCTTCGGACCGGGTCCGCAGCCCTTGCCCAGCGCTGGTCCCAGGCGTCCGGGCAGAGCTACAGGCGGTTACGCCACCGCGCCGGGCCGGACTCCAGCGCGGTTCCCGCACCTCACCACTAGCCAGCCCGCAGCGCCCCCGCCCGGTCCCCCCCAGCCTAGCCCACCTGAAACGCCCGCAGGACTGGAGGCTACAGAGCAGTCCCAGCCCGAGTCCGCTGCCACGCCTCCCAGCACAGCACGCCCCCGCGCCGCCTGCTCCAGCCGGGCCCGCCGGGCCTCACGGTCGGGCCTGGAGCGCGGCGGCAGTCGGGGCGCTGGATAGGCTGAATATAGAGGGAACTGGGAGCACAAGCCAGAAGCAGCCAACAGGACAGATCTGCCAGACCCGAGAGCCGAGCAGCAGTACGTGAATGGACAGCAGCACAGGCGCGGAGAGAAGAGGGGCCAGGAGCTTAGGGCCGGGAGGAGCCAGCACGGCGCCCATGGGGGCGGGGTCAGGAGCTGGAAGTTCCGGAGGAGGCGGGGCCTCTGCTTCGGATTTCTTCGGGCGCAGTCGGGAGCTTGAGCCCACGTTTGGAGGCGGGGCCACAAGCTTCGGAGATAGTCGAATACTTAAGCCCTGTTCGGACGTAGGCGGGCCACAAGTGCGACCGGATGTGGGCGGGGCCACAAACTTCGGCTTACTTCGGAAGTAGTCCAGGCAAATGCTCTGCTCGCTTATGGGCGGAGCCACATGCTTCCGCATACTTCGGAAATGGTCGAGTCTTTAAGGTTCGCATGCAGACAGGGTACAAGCCTTGGTTTACTTGGAAATAATAGGTATAAGTAACGTTGGTTTAATTATAGGCGGAGCCAAAAGCTTCCCGAGAATCAAGCCTCGTTTTTGGGAAAAAGGCGGGGCCATAGACAACACGAAAGAGGAGACTCGTATCACTTAGAAAGGGGTGGGCAAAAGCGACCTGAAGGGGGCGGGACCCGAACGACCCGGGCGCTTAGGGGGCGGAGCCAGGGTAAAGAGCCCCAAGATCCTATCTTGGGAACCAATGCGGCGGAAGGAGGCACGTTGCGGGGGGCGGGACCAAGGTGCTCCGCGGGGGCGAAGCTGGAGGGGCTCAGGCTTCCCGCTCCGCTGACGTGGTGGGGTGACGAAAGTGACGCAGGGGTCGGCATGTTCGGGGCTGAAGAAAGCCGTGCGCGGCGCACTTCGTAGGGGCTAGCTCAGCTTCGACCGAGTTGGTGTTTACGCGCTGACTGGCTGGTTCTTTCGGAGGACATTGGGACACCCTCGAAAAGAAGACGCTGAGCGCTCTCAAGTGGGGTAGGCCCGCCCAGCGGAGCCAACGGCGGGTGCGCAGGGGGCGGGGCCTCTGGTTGCAGGGTTTGGCCGTAGGGCGGGAACTCCCAGAATGGGGGCGCACGGGCGGCTGAAGGGTGGAGCCACAGGCTGTGGGATTGACGGGCGCCGAAGGGGCCCGAACGCGAAACGACCTCCATCTCGGCTGGGGCGGGGCTGCGGGGTAGGTCTAGCCGAGAACACACGAATATCGAACATCCTGCGTTCGTGATGGGGTGGGGTTCGTTCGCGTGAAAGTCGGATTCGGAGCCCGAAGGCCGCAAAGCCGAACGTTGGGGGTTCGGGAGGGGAGGGGCCAAGGTCCTAGCGGGGAGGAGGCGTGGCCTGCTCGGCTCCCGGGCACCCAGAGGCTCCGATACCCGAGGCGCACATCCACAGGGACGCCTGCTCTCCGAGGGGGCGCTGGCGAAGTCACCGTCCAGAGGGACGTGGCGCCGCTCTTGCCGTTTTCCCTCTGAGGCGCGAGGGCGCGATGGCAGCGCGGGTTCCAACCGCGAGCCGAAGGGCCCGGTGGAGCCCCGGTCGCTGAACTAGGGGTCCTGTTCTGGCGGCGGGGCTGGGCGGGGCCTGGAGACGGGCACCCGTAGCCAGCGCGGCCGTGGGGTCGCCGGTCCTGAGCCGAGAGGCTTTTCCTGGACCGGGGTCTCGGGTGACTCGGGCGGGCCCTGCGCGGCTGGACCGTGACCTCTGCTCCCGCTCGCAGGAGGATGCTGGTGGTGGAGGTGGAGAACGGCCGTTCGCTGGTGTGGGGGGCCGAAGCGGTGCAGGCGCTGCGGGAGCGCCTGGGAGTGGGGGGCCGCACCGTAGGCGCCCTGCCCCGCGGGCCCCGTCAGAACTCGCGCCTGGGCCTCCCACTGCTGCTTATGCCCGAAGAGGCGCGGCTTCTGGCCGAGATCGGCGCCGTGACCCTGGTCAGCGCCCCGCGCCCCGACCCCAGCCAACACGGCCTGGTGAGTGTTGGGGCAGAGCTGCGGGGTGCCTGAGGTGCAAGGGCCTGGGAGTCCTTCTGGAAAGACGCAGGTGGGTGGGTGTAGGGAGGCAGGAATCCTGGCTTCCTAAGGGAACGCAGGCTGGGCCCTGGGGTTCCAGCTCCGTTTACTTCTCAGGCTCTAGCATCATTCAAACGCCAGCAAGAGCAGAGCTTCCAGGAGCAAAGTGCATTGGCCACTGAGGCACGTGAGACCAGGCGTCAAGAGCTCCAGGAGAAGATTACGGAGGGCCAGGCTGCCAAGAAGCAGAAGCTGGAACAGAATTCAGGGTCCTGCGAGAGTCAGGAGGCCAGCGGGAGCCAAGTTGCCGAAGGGAACGAGAATAGTGATAGCCAGGCTTCTGGGGAGCCGAAGGAAGCAGGTAGGGTAGGTTCTGAGACCAGAGGCCAGAGGAAGGAGGAGAAAGCTTTGGGGAATTTTGGCTGGGTCTCTCTGGGAGTGGGAAGATGTTGCCCTTGGATTCACCAAACCTCTCTGCACCTCCCCAGTTTCCTCCTCTCCCCAACCAGGCCTTTCTGATGGGGTGAGCCCCCTGCCCAGATCCGCCCTGCTGGTCCAGCTGGCCACTGCCAGGCCTCGACCTGTTAAGGCTAAACCTCTGGACTGGCGTGTCCAGTCCAAGGACTGGCCCCATGCTGGCCGCCCTGCTCATGAGCTGCGCTACAGGATCTACAGAGACCTGTGGGAGCGAGGCTTCTTCCTCAGTGCTGCTGGCAAGTTCGGGGGTGACTTCCTGGTCTATCCTGGTGAGTTTGGGTTGGGAGCTCTGATTGCTTGCTTTCCGTCACTATCTCAGTGTGTCTGCATTTTTCCTTTTTGTGTCACCTTGTCTTAGCCTCTGAAACGCATAGAAGGACAGGAAGCACTTGGGAGTTCCCAGGCTTGTGTGGAGAACAGTTTAGTAACTTATTAAGTATTTCCTATAATCCAGAGGAGTCACTCAGGAATATTTAGAAGTATGCACAAAACACATAAGAATCTTCACTGTGAAAGTCTTCATGGTATTGAAGAATTGAAAAACAGTCCCCAAATTAATAGTTAAACATAACAGGTGGTTGTCAGAGGAACATAGCATTAGTTATCAGAGATTGTTGTAGATCCATGTACACTTATGACCAAAATGGTAAAAAGAACAGGTTGTAGAAAATGTATGGTATATTTTCTATCCTTGTATAAGTATACAGTCACATACAAATCACTTTATTTTATTTATTTATTTATCTATTTTTTATTTTTTTGTTACTGGGGATTGAACCCTAAGGCACTCCACCACTGAGCCACATCCCCAGCCCTATTTTGTATTTTATTTAGAGATAGGGTCTCACTGAGTTGCTTAGGGCCTCACTAAGTTGCTGAGGCTGGCTTTGAACTCGAGATCCTCCTGTCTTAGCCTCCCAAGTGCTGAGATTACAGGTGTGTGCCACCGCACCCGGCACAAAGCACTTTGATAGCTGTGGCCCTAGCTGGGTGCTGTGGCTCCTGGAAGGATGAGGCAAAAGGAATGTTTGAGCTCAGGAACTTGAAGCCAGCCTGGGCAGCATGAGAATCCATCTCAAAAAAAACCAAGAAGCCACTTTGTGATACAGTAACTTTTAAATCAATTAATTACCCTATTCCTCATTTTAGGGTTTTTTTTGGCATATGTTTTTGGTGTTGGGAATCAAACTCAGGGTTTCACACTTGCTAGGCAAGTGGTCTACCTCTCAGCTGTATTCCCAGCTTCTTCTTCTTTTTTTTTATATATATTTTTTGGAACTGGGGATTGAACCCGGGGGCACTCCACCATTGAGCCACATCCCCAGCCCTATTTTGTATTTTATTTTAGAGACAGGGTCTCACTGAGTTGCTTAAGGCCTCGCTAAGTTACTGAGGCTGGCTCTGAACTTGTGATCCTCCTGCCTCAGCCTCCCAAGTGCTGAGATTACAGGCGTGGGCCACTGCGCCAGGCTGTATCCCCAGCTTCTTGATCCCACATTTTAAACTGACCACAGGCTGAACTTTTAGCCCCAATAGGCCAGTATTTCTTTCTTTTTTTTTTTTTCTGTGGTGCTGGGGATTGAACCCAGGGCCTTGTGCATGCAAGGCAAGCACTCTACCAACTGAACCATATCCCCAGTCCAGGCCAGTATTTCTAAGACAATAAATAATCATTGTATTAGGTAGGCAGCATGTCCTTGTCCCTAAGTGGTCTGTTTGAGGTTTGAATCCATTACATGTTTATAAGCTTGTTTCTAAATGTTTCTGAAGTTAAAAGGTGCTAAACCTCCAGGAAAACAGTTTGGGGATTAACTTCTCAAGCATTTTGATGCTCCTTTCTCATCTGGTTAAGGTACCATGACAACCAGGAGGGTGTCTGGCTTCTGGCTAGGTTCTTGTTGAAACCAGCTGCCCAGCTGGGCTTGTTTGAGAGGTGCAAGACCAGTCCCCTTGGATGAGGGATGGCCTTCTCCTGTGGATTTGTGGTGCCCATTGTGTGCTCTTCTGCATAGTGCCCCATTCAGATTGTTCTACTTCTTTTCCAGAATCACCTAACCCTGGGGAACTATAGCCTGAGGTCAAATATGTGACTAAAGTTTTTTTGTTAGCAGTTTGTGACACTCGGGATTGAACCCAGATCTTATATGTGCTAGGCTAGTATTCTGCCACTGAGCTGCATCACCAGCTCCTTTTTAAAACTTATTTGAGACAGGGTCTTACTAAATTGCCCAGGGTGGCCTTGAACTTGTAGCCCTCCTGCTGCAGCCTCCCAAGTGGCTGGATGACAGTGTAGCTACCAGCCTACTTGTTCATATACAGCCATGCTGCTGTTGTCACTCTGGTAGAGTCCCACATTTGTAAGGCAGTCCACTAACCTGAAAGTCTTATTACCTTGCTCTTGGAAAAACATTGTTACCTCTTATGCCTTTGTGTGTGTGTGTTAACTTGGAGATTGAAACCTGTGTGCAATACCATGGAGTTATAACCACAGCCCTTTTTATTTTTATTTTATGCCATTTATTTATTGCTTCATCTTACTGTAAAATCCTTTAGCTGGTTGGTGTCACTTCTCAGAAATTATTGGCATTATCTGTTGAGTTTCTCACAGCTTTGACTGACTGTTCCTGGTCTCAGGCCACACCATGACATATTCAGTTACTGGTGTTTTACTAAGATGATGCTGTACACGATGTGATAACTTGCTCCTCTCCTTTTCTCCCCTCAGTATATCAGTGACCATTTTCCACATTGATTGTCATTGGGCAGGGATTGGGGTACTGGGGATTGAACCAGGACTTCTCCCTGAGTTATATCTCCAGCCTGGTTTTTTTCTTTTTTCTTTCATTTTGAGGGACTTGGACTTTTTTTTTTTTTTTTTTGAACTGGGGATTGAACTCAGGGGCACTCGGCCACTGAGCCACATCCGCAGCCCTATTTTGTATTTTTTTAGAGACAGGGTCTCACTGAGTTGCTTAGCACCTTGCCCTTGCTGATGCTGGCTTTGAACTCACGATCCTCCTGCCTCAGCTTCCCGAGTTGGTGGGATTACAGGCGAGCGCCACCAAGCCCAGCTCAGGGACTTGGACTTTTGTTTGTGGGATTCAGACTCACTAAGTTGCCTAGGCTGGCCATGACCTCCCTTGCCTTAACTTCCCAAGTAGCTGGAATTACAGGCTTGATCCCATACCTGGCTAAAGTTTTTGTTTATTTTTAATTGTGAGATTATCAATAGTTGCATTTAATGTTCAAATGTCAAGGCATTGGAAGGAATGAATATATTTTACAATTAAATACGTGGCACCATATTTGCTTAAGTGGAAATCATGTATTCAATACCTCAATTTAAAAGAATTACCCCTTTAGAAACAGGACTACATATTAACTGTTCTGCTTTTCTTTCACATCTTCCCTCGTATACGCCAAGTTTCTGCCTAGTGTTTGGATGGCATTTACCCTCACTTGCTACATAAAGTGAACCTTGGTCACATTAGAAAGGCAGGGCATAATTCAGTCTCAATTCTTCAGTGCCCCTCAAAGCTCCACGACTGCTTCATGTGTTGGGGGTAGGGAGTGATAGGAGTGAGGTGGTACAAAATTACCAGGTTCTTTCAAGATTTACAGTCATGATATTTGGTCTCTTGGATGTGCCTCAAGTTTAACCAGTCTAGTTTGTTTCCATTGTTAGCAATTTCAAGTAATAACAAACTAATCGTCTTTGTAGGTATATTTCAGTGCCACTGTACTTACACAGAAGAATTTTTAGAAGTGGAATAGCTGGATCCAAGGGTATATGTTTCAGAATACTTTTAGTGAGTGCTGACACGATCCCATGTCTGTTCTAGTGTGTTCTCAACCCTGTGCCATTGGGAATTGCTGCATCCCTCTCTCTCTCCTGTAGGTGACCCACTTCGTTTCCATGCTCACTACATTGCCCAGTGCTGGGCCCCTGATGACCCCATCCCACTCCAGGATCTGGTTTCTGCTGGCCGCCTCGGAACCAGCGTCAGAAAGACCCTCCTGCTGTGTTCACCATACTGTAATGGTATGGTGGCCTACACCTCCCTGCAGTGGGCCAGCCTGCAGTGAGCACCAGAGACCCAGGGGAGTGGCTGGCAGTGACAGGAACTCCTGGATGTCCCCAGGATCATCTCCGCATGGAGGCTCATGCCCTCCTACCTCTCTCTACAGTTAGTCTCTGATCCCAGGGTTTGAACATTACATCCTTTTTAGGTTCTTCCTGTTTCAAGGCACTTGTTGGCTGTGTCGTTTTGTAGTTATCTATGTTCGAACTGTGAGCTTTTTGAGAGTGGGCCTGCGTTGGGTGAATCTGTTTTCTAGAGGGCTTAGGCCCCAGCAGGTCTCAATAAACTTGTTGAATAAGAGTCAAGTTTGTGGTGTGCATTCTTACAGGTGGGGGTACCTTCACCTGTGAATGCAGAAGGAAGGAATGCTGGGCATGGTGGTGCATGCCTGTAATCCCAGCAGCTTGGGACGCTGAGGCAGGAGGATCACAAGTTCAAAGCCAGTCTCCACAAAAGTGAGGCACTAAGTAACTCAATGAGACCCTGTCTCTAAATAAAATACAAAATATGGCTGGGGATATGGCTCAGTGGTCGAGTGTCCCTGAGTTCAATCCCTGGTACCCCCCACCCCAAGAAAAGCCAAAACAAAGCAAATACACACATGCAGTATTAAAATAGGGGAAAACTGGAAATGGCTCATATGTCTGATAGGTGGAGTGATTATATAAATTACAGCACACAATGCTGGTGTGGTGGTGCGTGTCTGTTATCCCAGTGACTTCGCACAGAAAGGAAGCTCCAGGGGAGAGCTGAGCTGGGGCATGGCCCAAGGAGCAAACAGGACAGTCTGGAGGCAGGAGGGACAAGACTGGGGTATGGTGAAATATGATGGACCAGGACCAGAGAAGTGGGGACAGTAAGTGACAGCAGAAGATAGATGGGAAGTTCTACTCCTGGACTATGGGTCAAGCGACAGACTGTCTCCTAAGAGACCCATGGGCTAGGGTGTGGCTAGGTGGTACAGCACTAGCCTAGCCTGTTTGACCCCCAGTACTGCAAAACCAAGAGAGAACCCAGAGAAAAGCAAGTTTTAGGGACAGATTAAGAATTTGTTTTGCAATGTGGTTAGTCCAGAAGTACCTAGGTGCTGAGGTTTAGGTTGAGGAGACAACTGGTGAGCAGTGAACATAAAGATGATGTATATGGTGTTCATTCACACCTCAGTACTGACTACTGACCTTGCTACACAGAAATAGGAAAGATGGGGTCCCTGCTCTCTCGGACAACTTTTGTTTCAGTGCCACTTAATAAACTGTAAACAAAACTGAACAAGGCACCAGGCGTGGTGGTACATACCTGTAATCCCAGTGACTTGGGAGACTGCGGCAGGAGGATCTCAAGTTCAAAGCCAACCTCAGCACTTTAGCAGACACTAAGCAACTTAACAAGAGAGACCCTGTCTCAGAATAAAATATATAAAGGGCTGAGGATGTGGCTCAGTGGTTAAGTGCCCCTGGGTTCAATCCCTGGTATCATAAAAAAATAATAATAATTTAAAAACCCTGAACAAGGTAGTGATAGAAAATAAAGTACAGTAAAGATGATAATAGTAATGACGACAGCTACCCTGTGTGCTCTCAGCTAGACTGGACTGTAAGCACCTGTGTAGATTACATCATCCGTTCCTCACAATATGCCTAGAAGACAGGCTTCATTACCCATTGTGCAGAGGGAGCTGAGGCAGTGAGGGAGGGAGCTTGTGGAGGCATTGCAGCTAGCAAGTAGTGCTTCAAGAATTGGAAGCCAGGCATCAGGATGGAGCAGGACAATGTGCCAAAGGGGCAAGGGGGAGACTGCATTGAGGAGGTGGCACTAGTCACCATGTAGAGCGGTTGGCTGCAGAACCATCCCATCCCAGCTGCAACCAGGGCTCTGGCTGCAGAGGCAAGAGCCAAGCCACACAGAAAGAAGGCTTGTGCAACCAAGCCCCTTATCTGTCCTAAGCAGCCCAGGCAGCCAGTCAGTCAGTCAGTCAGGATGGTATGAAGTCAGATTGCTCTTTCTAGCAGCAGTCCAGGAAGCCAAGCATCCTCTAGACAATGGGTTCAAAAGAGCCAGTACTCAATACCTGATAGGTTCCCTGATTCTTGTCTCTGCTTCTAACTTAGGACCAACCAGAGAAAGCCCAACTTGCTCTCTTAACCAAACAGCCTGGGGACAGATGGTATCCCCAGGCCAACAGCCTCCAATCCTGGCACATGGGAAGTTCTGTCTTTCCCACCATAATCCTTTGCCACTCCTCCTGCCTTTGAGTCTCTGCTAAGATGCCAGTCACATGTGCTTACCTTCCTGTGGCTGGTCTTAATTTATTTCCATATCCTGTATCTCAGGCAAGTTCCTCACCACCTGCTGGTGCCTTAGCATCTGCCTTGGTAAAATCCAACTGATAATACTACTGAAGTGAGTGTCAGTTACAGGGTTGAGATGGGGGGGTACTTCCTGAAAGTATTCAAGTATGTATTGGGAAGGTAAGTTAATACGTGTAAAGCTCTTGGGATGGTTCCTGGTAAATACATGGTGTTCCAGAATACCATTTTTTTTTTTCCCCAAGTAATAGAAATCATCTCATGGGTGAGGTAAGGTAGTGCACACCTGCAATCCCAGCAACTCTGGAAGCCAGGGCAGGAGTTCATAGATTTGAGGCCATCCTGGGCAACATAGCAAGATCTTTTCTCAAATTAAAAAATAAAGGGCTGGGGATGTAGTTCAGTGGTAAAGCACCCCTGGGTTCAATTCACAGTCCTAAAAAAAAAAATGGTCATGGGTCATAACAATTACTCTTAAAATTCAAAGCCCAGCACATTTAAAGCACTCATTAAACATTAGCTCACTACAGTTCGAGGAGGCGTCCTGGGAGCCTATGAGCCTTTGACCTGCAACAGCCACGTTTCTGTATATCCATGACTCTGCACCATTGTCCAGCCTACAAAAATGCCCTCATAGTAAGTTAATCCTTTTTCTTTGGTTGCTGGGATTGAACCCAGGGGCATCTGACCACCGAGCCACATCCCCAGCCCTTTAGGGACAGTCTGGCTAAGTTGTCCAGCCTGGAATTGCTACAGTTCTTCCTCAGTCTCTCCTGAGACCCTGGGCATTACAGGCTTCAGCCACCATGCCCAGACTCGCATAAGCTAACTCTTCAGATCATAATAAGACTGGCATATTGAATGAGAGGGTCAGGAGTGAGCAGTAGAGAAAATCCTAGTCTCAGGGACCCTACTCTGCTCCTCACCTAAATAGGACAGGCTGGGGTGAAAAGGGAATCCGGTTTCCCTTAGAGGCATTATTACTGGGAACCCTATTGTGACCCCTAACTCTAGCCTATTTTCCATATGCCTAATTTCTAGTGGCCAATGGTTTTGACATTAATGTTCCTATTTGGGAAAGTTCTAATCCTAACCCTTCAGCTATAGAGGGAATTCAGGGTTTTTACAGACTGTAGATGTTCTCTGGGTTCCTGTGTGCCTTTGACATGTGTTACCACTGAGTCCCCAAGGGGAGCTGAGAATGTGGGGACATTCAGGAGGCTTAGCCATTGCTGGGATCTGCATGGGAAGATGACACTCTGCACTAGATATCCTCCAACCTCAGCCAAATAGTTGACATTACAGGCAGGCACTACAACCCAGGTGAACATTATCTTTAATAAACTATTTTCTTGGAAAAAAAAAAAAAAGCTCACAAGGACAGTTAAAATAGTTAGTGTGGCTGGGATTATTACAGAAAAGGACTAGGAGGAAATAACCCTAGCGGCTATTTGAGGGAAAGTAGTGACAATAAAGAAAATTGAGTGGAAGTCCCTCTGGATGACCAGTGGCACCAAGGTAGAGCAGAATGTATAGCAATAGGATTCAGAATATTTTCCCTGTTCTGGAAATCCGCGCCCCCCCCCCACCAAAAACAAAACAACATCTTGGGATTTTGCTAAATGAGACATAAAGACTTTTTATCACTGAGCCTCGGGTTAAAAAAAAAAGTTAACTTCTTTGCAAGGCCTTTGCTGACCATCCTGTCTGAAGCCCATCCCTTAGCCATCATCAGCAGGTCCTCTTCACAGCACCATGGTCTGAAATTACCTAGATGGTTTTAACTTTTTCTGTTCCCTTCTCTCTGACTGAACTCTGAGAAAGGGGCTGCTGTATTTGGTGCTGCATGCCATTGTGTAGAACAATTCCTTGTGCCACTCAAAAATGATTTGTTGCACAAATGAAGGAAGCCCATGTTGAAGGTGGGCACCTTTCCCCAGAAGTAACCAAAGACATTATAAATAGTTCCAGGTATGGCAGAGTTTCTTTTCCCTTGTCTATGAAAATCAAGGTCAAAATGCAGTAGTACTGGTGCAAAGGTGAGCTCTGTGTCCCTGAGCAAGTCATGCAACTACAGTCAGCCTTCTGCCTATACTCCTCACAGAGATGTTTTTAGCCCAGTTAAAAAAGCAGGCAGGCTGGGAGTGGGTGGTGCAGACCTTAATCCCAGGGGCTCTGGAGGCTGAGACATAAGGATTACAAATATGGCAAAGGAAGGAAAAAAAAAAAAGAGAGAAAAGCCTGCCTGCACTTATTCATCTATTTATTTAGTGGTCCTGGGGATCAAACCCAGGGGTTCTCTCACTGAGCTGCATTCCCAGCCCTTTTATTTTGAAACAGTTTTCGTAAGTTTCCCACGTTGACCTTGAACTTGGGATCCTCCTGTCTCAGCCTCTGGAGTAGCCGGAATTACAGGTGTGCGCCTCCAGTAATCAGGTTTTTGGTAATGCTTCTGGTTGAAATTATTCTGAACACATCAATTTCATATTACTCATGGAATCACCACCTGGCTTGGAAGAATCCATGAAGCTTCAGTTATCTGGGGTCCTTTTTGCAGAGGGAGGAGGCTGAAGGCCACAGATGGTAGGGACAACTAGCCCAGCTGTGTTCAGAGGCAAGAGAGGCACCAGGACTCAAATCCTAGACCAGTTTGCCTGAGTTGTTAAAAACTGAGAAAGAAGTTCAGGGATACAGAGAGAACACTGAGTTTCTAAAGGAGAAATATCTCCATTAAAATATAAAACAAACAACTTTTAAACAACTGTGTTGCTGGACAAAGGATCTTAAGGAACGGAAAAGCTTGCACTGAACAGCCCATAAATTACTTTGTGACTTTCCAGTTCCTTATGTTTTCTGGAATATAGCAAGACAGGAACAAGACCTCAAAAGAAAGAGACCATTAACCTTGTGAGGTGAGAGGCTAACATCTGATTGCATTATGACCCTTCAGAGAGTGGGTGTAATCTACAGACCAGACCAGACTCTGCAATGGGAAAATACTATCTTGCTCAATATTTCTCAGAGATGTCCCGCTCCTCTGGATCACATATATTTCGCTTTTTTTTTTTTTTTTTTTTTTTAATTTTAATACTGGGGATTGAACCCCGGGGCACTTAACCACTGTGTCACAGCCCCAGCCCTTTTTATTTTTTCATTTTGAGACAGGGCCTCGCTAAGTTGCTGAGGCTGCCCTTGAACTTGCGATCCTTCTGCCTCAGTCTCCCAAGCCGCTGACCGCGCCCAGCTCCAACTAAATTTGAACCCCAGTGAAAACCCGACCTTAAGCCCTGGTGGGAGATCCCGCGCGCACTCCTTCCAGTGTGTACTTTTTACTTTACAATAAAGCTCTCCCTTCTTTTCTATCGCGGAGTAAAGAAGCTGCGAGGTCCAGGTAGAGGTGTTCTGTATCTCTGCAGACCTCCTCGGATCCTGTGCCGTGGCAGAAACACAGCCCAGCGCGAAGAACCAGTCTTCATGACGGCCAGCCCTTCTCCGGGCCTCCGCGTTCGGGTACCCTGATGAGCGCAAATCTAGTCCTCCTGACCCACCCAGCCGCTCTAGCCCGGCCTGTCGTCTCCACTGCTTTTTTGTCCGCCAACGCTTCTTCTGATTGGCGCAGACGTGCTCCTTGCGTGATGACGCCATGATAGGCGGAGTATTATAAAAGCGCGACTCAGAGGCGAACGCTCCTCTTTCAGTTTCCGGGGACTGCGCGTAGGTAAGGTGTCCTCTCGAGCGTTCTAGTGCGGACTTGGGGTGTGTGATCGGCGGACCTTCTGACCCTTCGTGACTACACAGAAGCTAGGGACGGGAGTGCAGCACGTTTTGGGGGTGACTGATACAGAAGAGCTTTCGGGGCGGTCCTCGCGAGATCGCCCCGTAGTGCCACGAGGTCTCGGCGGAATTGGGGACTGCGCAGGCTCCACGTGAGTCCTCACGCCGAGCGGTACCGTCCCACGCAGGTGCAGACGGGCAAGCGGGGCCAACATGCCGGTGGCCCGGAGCTGGGTATGTCGCAAAACCTATGTGACGCCGCGGAGACCCTTTGAGAAATCCCGCCTCGACCAAGAACTGAAGCTGATCGGTGAGTGGCCGGGTTCAGCCTCCGAGGTCGAGGGAAATTAGCACGTGGTGAGGCCGCCCATGTGCTCGGTTTAGTTGGACCTATGGGCGTCCCCTCCCGTAGGGCATGGTGGGTTCGGAATTTACGTATCCTGATGCTGCCGATCCAGGTTGTTGCCCCTGAGACTGTCACCCTGCCCTTCCACCCTCGTGCAGGCGAATATGGTCTCCGAAACAAGCGTGAGGTCTGGAGAGTCAAATTTACTCTGGCTAAAATTCGCAAGGCTGCCCGGGAACTGCTGACGCTGGACGAAAAGGATCCCCGACGTCTGTTCGAAGGTGTGTGTGAGTCCCTCCCACAGGGGTGGAGTGCAGGATTGCTGAGATTTAGACTAATCTGGTGACAGGGGTGACATTGAACAAATGGTCAGTGTTTTCTTTTTCCTTGGTGTGGGGGTTCAAGTCCAACCCCTGCAGTGCTAATCTTGTGGTCCACCACACCTCCAAGAGTTTTGGCCTTGCTTTGGTTCTTGCCCAGCCTTTTCCTCACTTAATGGTGGCTTTTTAGTGAGTGTGTGGTGCTGAGGATGGAGCCCAGAGCCTAGTACATCTTAGGGTTAATGAGCTCTACCCGCGGGTCCCCCCCCCCCATTTAGCTGTTTAGTGGAGACGTGGATGAGGAAAGTATCTTGACCTAAGTCCTTGCCCTATACCTTAGGAGTGTAACGTTTTCAATGTCTAGAGCTGGTAATGTTAGTCGTGCTTGCACATCAGAATATCTGTGTATTACATAGCAAAGCAGTCTGCCCTTTATTGTATCTGTTTGTTGGTGGTGGGAATGGACTGGAATTTCTGGAATGTCTCATAGTAGAGAGGTGGTTTGGAGGCTTGCTTTGTTTTTTTTTTGTTTGTTTTTTTTTTTTAGTGACCTGGTTAAGACTATTTAAGTGACCTTTAGTGGAAAAAAAATCTCAAATAGAATGGTAAAATGAATGCCATGTATCAAGAGGAACACGTCTAGTCTTAGGTGGTGGTACTAGAACCCATTATGAATAACCAGAGTATGATACAGCCTCACAGCAGAGCTTTCTGGTCCTACAGAGCTGCCTTCCCACCGCATTGTTAGGGCCGCAGTAGCTTTATAGCACCTGTGCTTCTCAGACAAGAACATAGGTACGTGTGGGACCTGCTCTCCTTGTTAGAACAGGTGCTGGTTTTGAGGATTACCTCACGGTGACTGGTATGTTGACCCCTGTATCAAGTTAGCCCTTGTCTTAACATCCCACCACCACAGCATGGAGCAAGAGGTGGACCAGGATTTGAATCCTAGAAGTCTAAGGTTAGAACCCTGAATGGCTGCTTCCTCTGTCCCCCCAGGCAATGCCCTGCTGCGACGACTGGTCCGAATTGGGGTGCTGGACGAGGGCAAGATGAAGCTGGATTACATATTGGGCCTGAAGATTGAGGATTTCTTGGAGAGGCGCCTGCAGACCCAGGTCTTTAAGCTGGGTCTGGCCAAGTCCATCCACCATGCACGTGTGCTCATCCGTCAGCGCCACATCAGGTATGGTGGGTCCTGGGCCCCTGAATCTCCCATCCTCTCTGATGGTTGCCCTCACTAAGCCTGCTGTCCCTGTCTCCTGTGCAGCCCTTGGAGCTGACAAAGGTGTGAGGGTACCAATTCACCCCCTGCAAACATCTTGTGGGGGATCTGGGGACTGCCTTGTTGTTCCCTGTAGCCCCCATCAGCGCAAGGGTCACTGCGGCTTGAGCCGTACACCTTGTGAAGGCCTCTGCCAGGCATGCAGGCAGCTGAACAGGTAATAGCTCTCTGTGCCCCCAGGTTGGTTAGGTTGGGCCCCACTAGATGGGCTCAGCTCTGCTGGACTCCCTGTGGAGTCTGTTCCAGGCTCTTGAGTGTTGTCACTGCATTCTTCCACTTTATAATTGTTAAGTTGGTGAATTCAGTTAGAGGGCAGCAGCTGGTGCAGAGACCAGGGTGATTGGGATCAAGCTCAGTGCTAGATGCAGTTCTTTTTTTTAACCTGGGATTGAATGAACTCAGGGACACTCGACCACTGAGCCACATCCCCAGCCCTATTTTGTATTTAGAGACAGGGTCTCACTGCATTGCCTAGGACCCCACTAAGTTGCTGAGGCTAACTTTGAACTCATGATCCTCCTGCCTCAGCCCCCCAAGCTGCTGGGGTTACAGGCTGCAGTTCATTTTTGAAAGTCCATTTTGGGCTCATGCCTGCTCTTTCCTCACTTTATGGTCTTGTGGGTTTCTCGATTTCTCTCCCCATGTGTAAAGTGGAGGAGAAACTCACCCAAAGCACTGGTGAGGTATCCTGTTGACCTAAAACTGACTCAGCACAGGGATCCAGAGGGTCAGGAGTGCCCCAGCACGCCATCAGTCAACACAGCTGCTCAGTTGCAAGGCACAAGTAGAGTGGTGTCTTGGCTGGGGGTCCAATTCCCCCCCAGGCCCCTCGACCTACCTTCTCCTTTCAGGGTCCGCAAGCAGGTAGTGAACATCCCGTCCTTCATTGTCCGCCTGGACTCCCAGAAGCACATCGACTTTTCCCTACGGTCTCCATATGGGGGTGGCCGCCCAGGCCGCGTGAAGAGGAAGAATGCCAAGAAGGGCCAGGGTGGGGCCGGGGCTGGTGATGATGAGGAGGAGGATTGAGCCCTCCCCTGGGGCTGGAGAGTTGTTTTCCAGTCAATAATAAAACAGAATCAATACTTTGGAATTGGTGTTTATTTAACACATCCTCCACCCTCCCTCTGATCATCCTCCTGTGGTGGAAAGGAGCTCAGCCAGGTCTTAGACCAGGCTTCCTGGAGCTGGTGCATTCAGCTATTGCCAGGCTAGAAGACACCAGGTCCTGGCTGATCCTCTTGGGTCAGCTTGTGAACACCTTCCAGACGGTGGGCCTTGGCTAGCTCTGAGGGTGGGTTACAGGGTAACTAACAGAATGTGCGCTAATAATCACTTATAATGTTGGGGAAGGCCGTGTCTTGCTGACTAAAGCTAGGCATGTACGGATGGGGGCAGGAAGGAGTCCTTTCCAAAATAGCAAGTGCAGGTCAGGGCCTGTCCCACCCTTGGCCTGCTGCAGGGTGGTTGGTGTTTGGAGTTCACAGGTCTGAAGATGGTTTAAATGAGTGGGAAGTGACTAGTTTCCTTTGGCAGGGACTTTGAGGAACTGCCCAGGGTTTCTCCACTCATGGTCAGGAGACAAGCCTGTCTTTCCTTCCTTGCTGAGAACCTGCCAGGAGCGGGGGTTGGTCAAAACCTGAAGCCACTTGGCATGCTGTAATCAGTCCTTTGGGGCCCAGCTGTGGTCCCTTGGTCAGTCCACTGAATCCTGCACAAATTTGCCAGCACTGCAGCTGCTCAAGCTAGGTGGTTTTCCACTTGAATGGTCTTGTTGATCCTAGAGGTTAATCGGGTCACTTGGAGGTATTCTAGGGCAGCTATAACTTCCTGGAAGCAGTTTCTATGCATCTCAGACTCCTGGTCCATTTGGGTCCTCAGCTTGGCCAGGGTCCATAGCTGAGTCCCTGTGGCTTGGCTCCCATGCCTCCCGGGATCCTGGCCTTTGTCAGTGGACAGCCAGGGCTGCGTACACACTGGTTTCATCTGGGGCCAGTCCTGACCTCTGGTGAGAGGTAGCAGAGGTCTGCTGGAGGGATGAGCTACACAGCTCCGCGTAGGTCACGTCCCCGGGGGCTTCAGATGCAGCAGCCTGGAGTGGGGACAGTGGGAGGGAAGGGATGTGCTGGGGTTGGGCAGGAAAGGACTGCAGTCCTCATCTCCAGCTTCTGCTCTTGGGAGGTGGCTGAGGGGTCTTGATTCCACTGGCCCTCCAAGTCACTGATGAAGGGAGGAAGGACAGGCATCTGGCATGTGGGTGGTTGGACACGCCTGGTGCTGGCAGAGGTCAGGACTGGGAGTGGGAAATGGAGTGGAGCTGTCCACTTAGAGGAGCCATAACCCCGGGAGCCCATCAGGGGTTGGGTTCCCTTGCCAGAGCAGACGGAGGAGCCCGGCGTGCGGTGGAACCACCATCACCTCTTGTGATGTGTGACTGGTTTCACACAACTATGGGACAGTGAAGTAGAACAAGCCAGGAGCCCAGGGCCGAGCTGACTGTGCGACACCCTCTGGGCCCCTGCAGGTCCAGGGTGTGGGGCTCAGGTCCAGTCCTCTGCCTGGCCCCTTTGTGCAGGGCAGGCTCTTCGGTACACCTTCAGCCTGCCAGTCTGGCTGGGCACTCAGCTCCACAAGGCCAAGAGACAATAGCAGTGGGACCAGGGAGAGAGTGCTGTGTCACAAGATGTGCTAGGAGAAGGGAGGACTCTGGACACTGGTGGGGGACTTGTGCTGGGGGAGCACAAGTCAACTCGGCCCTGCTGGATTTGATGTTTGAGCAATGAGGATGTGGGTGCCCCCGTTGAGTGTCACAGGGGACTCACCTGCCTGTCCTGCTGTCTGTCCTCAGACTGTGTGTCTTTCACAGCAGCATCTGGGGGAGGGGGCCACAGAACCAGGAGGTTCATCTTTCCAAGATTCTCTGAGATCTCACTCAACAGAGGCCCAGAGTGGCTCTGACTTAACCAAGGCCATACAGTATTGGATTTATGCTCTCTACCCATAAGCCTAGAACATTCCAACCAACACCCACCTCCCTGGCGCCTGCCAGCCCAAGCATGACCCCTTCCCGTGCCCTTACACGGGTTCTTCTCCTGGAGTTCAGCAACCACGCTGGAGCTGGGGAAGGACAGAGGAGTGTTGGTGGCAGTGGGGGAGCTGCAGGCAGAGGTGGGAGACTGGGTTTGGGAAGAACTTACCTCTTCTTCTGGTCTCTGTCCTTGAGCTCTGCCTCTGCAGCCTCTGTGGGAAGTTGAAAATAAGCCTCCAGCCCACCCTGGAACCTCCCCTATGGGCTGTATCTTCTAAGAACTGGAAAGATACCCTCATATCTCCATGTAGAATTCAAGATATGGCAGTTTTAAAAATCATGAGCCAGGCTCAGTGGCATAGGCCTGGTAGCCCAGTTACTTGGGAGGCTGAAGCAGGAGGACTGTAAGTTCGAGACCAGCCTCAGCAACTCGGGAAGACCATATCTCAAAGTAAAACGGGCAGGGGAGGTAGCTCAGGGATAGAGCACCCCGGGATTCAACCCCGAGTACCACACAAAAAGCTAACTAAGATAATGAAACAAGATATGCTACAACTGCATGTTTTCATGAATCTGAAAAGGACACTCTCAAATACTTCCATGTGCACGCACATTGCTTCTTTCTACATTTTCTCACTAGGACATTATGTAAAAGTGTTTCCAAGCTAACCTGTCCCCAGCAGTGAGGATTCCCTGGGGCTGCTACCCTAGCCCACCCTTGCTTGGCCCACGGGGAGCCCACTGCCTGCTGAGGCCCAGATCACACACTGCCACTCACCTGCCTTCCTGCGTCTGCTCTGACAACGGCGACAAAGAAGGAGGAGGAAGAGGAGGAAGAACAGCAGGATGAAGGCCACTGAGACCCCGACCAGAACCTGTAGGTGCCTTCCCAGTCCTGGGCACAGGTGACATTGTAAGTGAGGAACCATGCTGCCTACCTGAGCACCTACTGTGTGTCAGGACCTGCTGGTCTTTTCACCTGTCACCTCCAACCCTGTCAATCATGCATCATGGCCCTGCCACTCACCACCCAATTACAGATGAGGAAACTGAGGCTCAGAGAGGGGGTCACCTAACCCAGTCACCCAGCAGGAAGCAGCAGATCTGGGGCCTGAACTGGGGGAGTCTGACTTCCAGTCTCCTTCCCTCCACCAGAGCTCAGCCTGAGCTGGAAGGAAAGAGCCTGAATGTCCAATGGCATGGAGCCCCCTCCGTGCAGTGTCACTGTCACTGCACGGAGGGGGCAATGCCCTGCGGAATCAGGTCCTAGAGGCTTCCCTGGATGCCTCCATTTCCCCAGCAGGCACAGCCAAGGTCAGCATGTCCAGAGGAGGCTGCTCAACCCCTCAGCTCAGGCCCAGGACCCCACCTCCCACCAGAGCACCTCACTTACCACTCTGGGGTCCTGGGTCCATCGGAGTGAAGGGCTGCTCCTCAGGGTCTCCTGGGGTGGGTGGGAGATGAGGGCTGGGTTGCCTGCTCCCTACTTCAGCTGGCTGCTCCTTCCCAGGTTGGGCCCCAGTGTCACCTCTGCCTTGACCTCACCCTCGTGCCTCCAAGCCCTGAACCTTTGGCCTCAGGTCCCCACCTGCCCCTGTGCCATAGACACAGGGGAGTCTTGGCCCTCCTGGGTAGCAGGCCTGTGTTGCTTCCTGTCCTGCATTGTCTCCATGGTGAGGGGCTACTGGGCCTGGAGACTGGTGGGACATTGGAGAGGGGTCTGGCCTTTCTCCTCTTGGTCTGCCCTGAGTCTTTGCCAGCCACCCTCTGCCACCAAGTCCCTGCAGGGTTTCAGGGGTGAGGCTTGGAGGGGAGGTCCAGGAGGGAGCTGCCCCATCCTCTCCTCTTCTCACTGACCCTTCCTCTGGGGGTCCCCTCCTACCCCAGCCCAGCGCTGTTTTGGGGATCGAGCCCAGAACTGACCCATGAGCACACAGAAAGAATGGGGGCCTCACCTGCTACCACAAGCTCCAGGGGCTCACTGGGCTGCGACAGCAGGTAGGGGTTGGTGCTGTGGGAGCCGTAGCACCTGTAGGTGCCCCCGTGGACCATGGTCACAGCACTCAATGTGAAGTTGGCTTGAGAAGGCCCAGTCCTGTCCTGCACGGGGCAGTGCTGGGGAGGAGCCCCTGACCCCTCCTTGGACAGGTGGAAGTTGTCTAGTGAGATCTCAGAAAGGCACTGCAGGGTCACATTCTCCCCCCAGGCCACTGAGGTCCCTGGGTGGGCCCACAGGGAAGGTTTCTGGTACTCTCCTGGAAAGAGGAAGGCCTGGTGTATGGAGCATCCCCTCCCATATGCCCTTGACCTTGACCTGTCCCCAGGAACTCAGGGGCCCCTCTCTCTCCATCTCTGTTCAGGTTTCTTATGCTTTTCAGTGTCTCAGTCCCTCTCCCAATCCCCCCACCTCAGCCTCTACTGCAAGACCTTTCCTTTGGACCCCCATCACTACCACCTGCAACCCTGGTCCAGCACCCTGAGCAGACCACCAGGACGTGGGGATGGGCAGGGGCTCCTCACCTGCTACCAGGATGTCCAGGGGAGCACTGGGGGCTGACCAGGTGGAGGAGAGGCTGTGTCCCCCATAGCATCTGTATCTGCCCCCGTGGGAGTCACGCACGGGGCCCAGGGGGAAGACAGGACTGTGCTGCCCGTCAAGGTGCTGGGGGACTGTGAGCTCTGAGTCCTTGATCAGTGCAAATCTGTCGAAGCTGGACCCGGAGTGACACTGGAGGGTCACACTGTCTCCAGAGAGCACCAGTGAGCTGGGCTGGGCTGTGAGGGAGGGCGCCCTGGCCACACCTGAGCACACAACAGGGGCGTCACAGGGGACACTCCCCCTGTGCCTGCTGAGGTCTGCCGGAGAGCATCCCTGGTTCCCAGCCCACATTCATGTGGTTCTGCCCCCCCAGAGATCCATGTCACTGACCTGTCTGTCTCCCAGTGGTGCCCTGGGCTCATGGCTCTGATTATTCTGGGGCCCAGGAGAGGGATGGGGCTCTCAGAGGACTCCCTCACCTGTGACCTGGAGCTCCAGGGGGTTGCTGGGGTGTGTCCACAGGAAGCCATTGAGGCTGGAGGAGCCATAGCATCTGTAGGTGCCCCCGTGGGTGTGGTTCACAGGGTCCAGGGAGAACAGGCTGAGCCACCTCCCCTGAGAGAACGTCAGGGCCATGCGCTGGGGTGTTCCCGCTCCCCCCTCCTTCAGCAGATAGGATGTGCCCAACGTGCCCCAAATGCTGCAGCGGAGGGACACCTTCTCTCCCAAGGCCACCACGGGGCTTGGGTCGGCTGAGAGGGAGGGTGCGCTGTAGATTCCTGAGGGAGGAGACAGCATGTGACAGGGTGCCAGGGAGCCCACCCTGGGGAGGGGCCAGCTCCTCCCTCTTACCTGTCACCACCAGGTACAGAGGGTCACTCTGCCTGGACCAGCTGCCTGAGATGTGATAGGCACAGCTGTACGGCCCTGAGGTGTGTGAGTCTGCGGATCCAAGGGGGAAGCTGGCCTTGCCTCTGGAGTCCCATGGGGCCCAAGTGTCGAGATCAGCGGCCCCAGCTTTGAACAGACGGTAGGTGTCCACCTGCGGAGACCCCTGACACCAGATGGTCACAGGGCTCCCCATGGCAACCACGGGGCCAGGGTCAGCCCAGATGATGGGTTTGGGGAGGGTTCCTGAAAAAGAATGGGACCTGGGGTTCAGCGCTGTCTCCCTGTCTGCCGGGTCAGCCCAAGGCCCCTCCCACACTGGTCACCACCCCCAGACCCACGGACTCCCCTTTCCTGAGCCGCCAGGAGGTTCATTTGGCTGAACCAGGAGGCCTAAGACTCACCCGCCTCTGTCTTGGCCCACAGTCCCCAACACAGCCCTGGAAGAGAGCACCTCTGTGAGATTGTCCCATGTGAACCCAGGGCCTGGGGACATCCCAGGCAGGGCTCCTGCCTATGCCTCAAGAGTGGCCTGCACATGGTGGTCCCTCTGCCTGGTCTGGTCTCCGAGCTGGGGGGTCAGAGCCTCCCCAGACTCTAGAGCTCCAGGACTCTCAGGGACCAGCACCTGGGAGGGCCCGTCCCTCTCCCCAGAGCTCACCCAGGCAGAGGAGGGCGGTGAGAGCGGGGGTCTCGGCGCTGCCTCCCATAGTCCCAGGGGGCCAGAGCCCAAGCCTGAGGGGCTTGGCAGACGCGTCCGGGCTCCGCGTTGCAACTGCAAGTTCCTCTTCAGCGGCTGCACTGGAGGGGAGCAGTCCCGCCCCTGGGGCTCTGGGCTGGGCCTGAGGACAGACTGAGGAAGCAGAGGCTCTGGGACCTTTCAGACCAGATCCGAGCCCAGTGGCCCCTGTGCTCTGCTGCCTGGACTGTCCCCACCTCACGGGGCCCCAACCAGGGAGTCCTACACGGCCTCACGCAGGGGCACCGTCCAGTCACACTGCATTTCTGGAGACTGCGTGGCCTGAGCCAGGGGCTTCTCCCTGCTGAGCTCCTGTGGGGGCAGATTCTCTTCGTCTGCGGGCATCCCAGGCCTGTGAGCGGTCACCACATGCAGGCAGGCCCGGGGAGCCAGGGCTGCCAACGAGGCAGATGGACTTCCTGGACACAGGAGCCAGGGCTGGACGGGGTGGTGAGCCTGCTGTGTCTCACATGGTGGAACACGTCCGTGTCTCCACCACGTCTGTGGTTACTGGACAGCAGTAGATTCACAGGGACACCACCGTCAGCAGTGGCCTTTCATGATCACTCGTGGGTCCCCTGGGGGTCACAGCCCATCATCAGCAGGTCTGAGATTCCAATCTTAATTTCTAATATCTGAACCTCAAGTCGCACACACTTCACACAGTGATGTACACGTAGGTCACAGAAAGACGAAGGAAGGGTCAGAGTGGGCGGGACACTGAGCCAGGAGCACAGGTGGAGGGGAGTCAGGCCGTCACTGGAGGCGGCCAGAGAAGGGTTTTCTTTCTTTTTTTTGGTGCTGAGGATGGAACCAGGCGCTGCTTCCCTCACTGAGCCACATCCCAGCCCTTTTAAATTTCTTATTTGGAGACAGGGTCTCGCTGAGTTGCTAAGTGCCTCGCTAAGTTGCTGAGGCTGGCTTTGAACTTGTGATCCTCCTGCCTCAGGCTCCCCAGCTGCTGGGATGACAGGGGTGCATCACCATGCTGACCCCAGGGAAGGATTTTAAGGACCCGTCCCACAGAGGGGCAGAGGATTTGGACTGACAGCGCTTTTGGTTTCAGGGTCGGCTTGGAGGGGGCCGTGCAGGGTTCTCACAGCAGAGGAAGTCACACTTTGCTGAAGCCCCATGGGGACAGGAAGTCAGAGCTTCCTGTCTATGGTGAGTGTCCTGGGCAAGACCATGACGAGTGACCACATGCCTCTGTGTCAGCATTGGGGGATGTCCTCCTTTCATGGCCTTGAGTGAGGGGTCCCCATGGTGAGTTGGTAAGTTCCCGTGTGGTGTTCTGACGTGACTCGAGTGTCCAGGAGTCCAGGTGCCCTTGACGGAGGCTCCCTGGGAAGTTGGCACGCACAGGTGGTTCACCCACTTGTGCCCGTGGAGCTGCCGGGAGATGGTGGCTGTTTACCTGCACAGACGAGGCGTGGACTCCTCCTACCTTGGCACCTGTGCTCATGGAAGTCCAGTGCTTCACCAGGGGAGTACCTCAGGGTCACACAGCCTGAGCACTGCTGTTCCCGACCTCGATGGTGACTCAGCAGGGCAGGGCCTGCTGTCCACTAGGAGGCAGACCCACCCCATCTCGGACAGTCCATGATTCACTTGCAGCTTTGGCAAGTGGCAGGTGAGGAGGGTATAGGAAGAGGTCAAGGTCACGCAGCTTGAGCTGCTCTGAGAACTGGGAGCCCTGGGGTCCCAGGTGAGGGCCCCGGGGTCCAGGGCACCTTGAGGCCTATGGGGCTTCATGACAAAGGGAATGGGTGGAGCTCATGCAGGAACAGGATGAACGGGGTCTGTTTCTAGAAGGCTCCACCACACCAGGAACGTGGGGGCTCCCTGTGGGGACCGCGACAATGTCCAGTGTGGCCCACCCTGGAGCGTGCTCTGGTCAGCGCTCTGCGTGGGGGTCTCTGGGGGTCTGCCACCTGAGGGCACACACAGGTTTGCCATGAGGAGGAAGGAGGGGCTGCTTGTCTTCATGGTGGTCCAGGCGTTTGGAGAGCAGCCCTGGATGTTCAGGTTGGCTCGGGGAGCAGCCGTGAGCAGTGTGTGTGATTCCCGGCGTGTGTATCTGTGGGCAGTCGCATGTGGAGTTGTGGCTTTAGAGGAGGGACTGTCCTGTGGAGCAGTTGAGAGCGTCTCTGGCCTGGGTGTCAGCAGCCTGATGCCAGAGGGGGTGTGGAGGTGGAGCCTGGGGAGGGACGAGGGGGATGGAGGGTGGGACCAGAGAGGGGGGCAGAACAGGAGGGGACCAGGCTGGGCAGGGATGGGGAACCCTGGTGTCTAGCAGAGTCAGGCCCAGCTGAGCCATGGATGCAGGGCCTGGCTCCCAGGAGCTGTCGTCACTGGGACTCCTTCAGACAGCCTGGGGCAGGTGGCCCCTTAGGAGCGGCTCACCCTCTGGGGAGATGCTAATTCCCTGAGCCAATGGCTCCCTCACTCCACCCACCCTGTTCCTCACAGAGGAAGCCCCTCCTGTCCAGCCCCTTTAGCTGTGGGACTATCAATAAAGGTGAGGGTGGGCTGCTCCCTCTTGTTGGAGGCCAGAACTTGGCACAGCCCCGTCTGTCACACCCCTTCCATTGAAAAGGTCATTGTCTCCTGTGTTGATTTGATAGTTGAGTTTCTTGGTGACTGATTGACAGCTGGCACCATCCTCCCACAGAAATCCTTTCCTCATCCACGTGGGATGGGGCAGATGTGCTGGTGCACCTCCCACAGGGGGAACCTGGATGGATGTGCCCATGAGGGAAGCCGGGCACCAAGGGCCCAGGGCCTCTGTGCATTACAAGTGTCCAGGGAGGCACATCTCTGGGGACACAGCAGAGCGACAGTTGAGAGGCCAGGACCAGGACAGGAGTGATGGCTCCACCTGGTCTGGGTTTCCTCTTTGGGGACACAGTGTTTCCCAGGGAGACAGAAGCTGTGCTGGCACCACACTGAGACAGTGCTGAGGCTCCGTTGTCCTCTGTAGAAACTTACAGGTGGTCGTTTTATGTTATGTGAGTTTTACTTTAATAACACACAGAGTTAAAGCAGTCAGGGAAATAAACTCCACTTTCCATGCAGAGGAGCAAAGACTTGAAAGGTCGCATCTCTCTTTACAAATGATGGTCAGAAGGCAGTGGGGAAACAATTTAACTAATTGTTTTGGTACCAGGGATTGAGCCCAGGGGTGCTCTGCCACTGAGCCACATCTCCAGTCCTTAGTATTTTTCATTTTGAGACGGAGTCTTGTGAGGTGCTCAGTCCCTTGATAAGTTGCTAAAGGTGATTTTGAACTTGTGATCCTGTTGCCTCAGCCTCCCGAGCCACTGGGGTTACAGGCACATGCCACTGTGCCCAACTGGAGAAACAATTTTGAAGTTGTGCAAGAGAAGAATTCTGTATCTAGCAGAGAGATTCTTAAGGATTGAAAGCAAAATAAAGTGATGCTTAGAGAAAGAAAAACTGAGAAAATGTCTTGCCAATAGACACAACGAAAGAGAAATGTTCTCCAGCAAAAGTGTCCCTAATTCCAAAGGGAAGAGTGGAAATTCAAGAGTGGAGCTGGTGGGTGGTGAGCACCTATGAACCCTCCTGCTCAGGAGGCTGAGGTGGGAGGCTTGGTGAGCCCAGGACCTCCAGGCCAGTCGGGCACCTCAGCAGGACCCTGCCTCCCATAGAAAGGGCTGGGGATGTGGTGCTATGGCAGGGCGCTGGCCTGGCACAGGTGAGGCCCTGGATGCAAAACACAGAAAGGAGACCAAGCTGGGTGAGCAGCTTAGCTCCTTAAGCAAGGCCCTGTGCAGGGAGATGCCCCCTCAGCTCTGCGGAGGCTTCACCATGGATGGCGGAGCTGGTTCACTGACAGGCTTCTCTGCATCTCTTAGATGGTGACTGTCACCCGTTCTGCAACGTGTCCAGTTGTATGGATGGATTTCTGAATTTTAAGCTCCTCTTGTCTTCCAAACAGAAAGCAAAAGCAGAAACCACAACCAAGTGCCATCACCAGCATGATCAGGGCCCACTGTCCTTCCCATGGGTACAGAGTCCAGCAGGACCGTGCAGGGGCGGGACCCAGGGACCCTTCACCACCAGGCCATGTCCCAGGCACTTTTTAGTTTTTATTTGGAGTCAGGGTTTCTGTAAGTTTGGACTTGCCATCCTCCTGCCTCGGCCTCCAAGCTGTAGGGCTGACAGGCGTGTGCCTCAGGACCTGGCTGGAACCCGGTTTCTTTTAGGGCCTCGGGTCTGTGTGGGGACACACCTTAAGATGGCGACCACATTAACAACACCCTCGGGGCAAAAGCCTCCCCCACTCGTGGTACCACCAAGGTGGCGGCCTAGGATTGGCTCATTCAACTTCCATGAACCTGAGCAGCTTTACATCTTAGCAGACCTCTGCCCTGCAGGCCTTGCTGTATACTGCCTGTCCTGTTGACCTTTAAAATGATTGGCCCTCGCCTGTATCTCCTCCCCTCGTCCCTTTTCATATACCTGTTTCATTCCTCCATTAAAGTGAGATCTTTCTGGACAGACTCCCGGCTGGTGTGCGTTTTTCAGCCGTCGACACTCACCATCCTGCCTGACCCCGTGCCCCCCCTGGCTGGTCCTAGGGTGGGCACCCAACCTTTGTTGTTCGGTGCGGAAGGAACAACAGGTCTGGTTGGAGCAGGATCTTCCTTGACTTACCCATTCTCTTGTTTCCTGGTCAGGTTTCTGTATCAATTTTCTCTGCTCTGAGAGCGTGTGCTGGGTTGCACTCCCTCTTTCTGGTCTAGAAGCAGTCTGTGCAAGATTGGGCTGTGTGTGTGTTTCCCAGGTGCCTAAGTGTTTGGAAGAGACCACCAGCAACGCTCCCCACACTCGGATTTCCACTGGGGAAACTTCCAAACTATGGACACAATCTATTTAACATGCAGGAGACAATTCAGATTTTCTGTGTATTTTTATGTTCATTTGGTAAATTGTATGGTAAGGATTTTGCCTATTCTGTCTGCATCTTCTCATATGTGGGCCTGAAACAGCTCAGGATGTTCTGCTGTTGTCTTTTTAAAGTGTGTGTAGAATCTGCCCTGCTGTCTGCTGTCTTGCTCTTCTCACACTGAAATGTACACCAGGACTTTCTCCTCATTAGTAACTATCATTTTCCCTTTACTTTCATTTGGAGCAATTTGTTATTCTTTTTCTAAACTCTTGATAGAATAATGTAGTTCATTAATTAAAGAAAAAACATATCTCAAGTGAGGCATGGTGGCTCACACCTGTAATCCCAGCAACTGGGGAGGCTTAGGCAGGAGGATTGTGAGTTCAAGGCCAGCCTCAGCAACTTAGCCAGGCCCTAAGCAACTCAGTGAGACCCTGTCTCTAAATAAAATATAAAAAGTGCTCAGGATGTGGCTCAGTGGTTAAGCACCCTGGGTTCAATCCCTGGTGCAACAAAACAGAAACAAAAATTGAAAAACAAAAATCAAACCAAAACAAAACCCGATTTCCTGACATAATCACTATGGTCCTTAAGCTTTCCATTTCACTGCTTTGATGTGTAATGTCAACGTCGCCATTGATGCTAAGACATTCTCTCCCTCTGCTTGTTTGTAATCCACTCATTCATTATTGAGAAATTCTTACTTTATTCTCAAAATGTAGGATGTTAGTTGTCTCTGATGCTGAGTCAGGCGAGTCTCCTTAGTTCTGGAGTCTCTGGAGGAGTTAGGTGGCCTGGCTGGCTGAGGGTCATTAGTGCGTGTCCTCTGGGGCAGCCCCGGGTGAGTGGGGCCAGAGCAGCATACACACTGGGCTCCGCTGGGGGCTGCTCTGCCTGGGAGGAAGGAGGGGCAGCCGTCCCCCATCTGAGGGTCAAGCTGCACAGCTGGGCATAGGTCACATCCTGGGGACCTTCAGGGACAGCAACCTGGAGTGGGGAGATGACAAGAGGGAGGATGTGTGCTTGGCAAGGGGTACCTGGGGGGCCTGGACAGGATAGGACCCACCTGAGTGTTCATCTGTCTGTACTCTGCATCCTCTGTGCCCAGGAATAGACCAGACAAAGAGGGATGAGGGGAGCTCCTGCCCATCCTGAGCCCTGAGTGCTTCACCTGGGTGTTAGTTGCTCCCTGGGGGTCTCTGTCAAGTGGGTTTTGCAGCAGGGCCACAGTGAGACAGATAGTGTCCCCTTGGGTCCACTCGGGTTCTCCTCCAGTGACTTTCCACTCCATGGCCAGAGTGACCCTTTAACAATCTCAAGCACATTTTGTGTCACTCCTTATGGGGTCTCCTGGGACTTCCTGAGGCCCTGGCAGCCTCCTCCTTCAGCTCTGAGCTCTTATCCTAACACTCCCAGCCCTGCCCACGGGGCTCCACTCACACCGCCCATCTTCCTGAAAGAGCATGCTGCTGCCTCAGGACCTTGGCACCTGCTCTGTCCTCTACTGCAGCTGCTGGTCCAGGTTCACATGGCCCTGTGCATCCAGGCCTGTGCTGAAGACAGCTTCTCAGAGCCCTCCCTGCCCCCGTCCCTTTCTCTGCTTTATTTCCCTAAGGGCTCTGCTCTCCTGAGGCTGCATTCCCTGCATGTCGTCACCCAGGTGAGCTCAGGGAGTGGGGGCTCTGCTGGCTGCAGCATCTGCAGCTCAGACTTGGAGCTGGTCAAGAGGGGGCTCCCTGAGAGCGGCTGGATGGACGAGTGCAGGGGAGCCTCGTGGACGGGTGACTCATTTACTCCTGGTCCTTCTGAGACCCCAGGGCACACCAACAGCCAGGGCCAGGAAGGGCACCCTGGGTGGGGGCCCAGGAGGCCACAGAAAAACAGGGAGGGTGGGGCCACAGCAGGGGAGGCAGGAGCTCCCAGAGGGAGGGGTCAGCCTGGCCACCAGTGAGGGCCCAGTGGAGGGAGGACAGGAAATGACTGGTGGGCTGAGGGGGGAAGGAGTAGTTCTGTGTGTCTGCATGGGGTCTCACCTGACTGTCCAGCTCCACCCTGTCCTCGGGCTGCGGGTCCTTCACAGCAGCATCTGCGGGGGCAGAACAGGGTCATCTCCTGGCCAGAGTTGCTGGGGTCTCTCAGTCCCACAGGGTGCTGTCCTGTCCCAGTTGGGGCCACAGAGCCAGGGAGCAGTGGTGATGTCCCCAGGTCCACAGCGTGGGGATCAGTCACTCAGCCTGAGCCCCAGTCCCTCCCACCTGCCCCTCCCGCCCGCTCTGGGAAATGGGGAGACCTGGGGCTCCTTCCCACCCAGCCCCTCTTCCCTTCACAGAGCTGTTCTCCCTGGGGAGCAGCAGCTGGGCTGGACCTGGGGAGACAAGGGGGGTGTCAGGTAGCAGGAGGGAGGGTGGGGGGTCTGGGTCTGGAGCAGGAATCACCTCTTCTGCAGGCCGCTGTCCTGGGATGCCAGCTCTGTGGCCCCTACAGATCCCTGGAAGCCAGCCTGAGTCTGGGCTGCGTGAGAGGGACAGTATCAGCCTGAGCGGGGAGCCACATGCCCCCACAGGCCACCACAGGGCAAGGAGGGGACTTGAAAGCACCCCTCAATTGTGTCCTGAGATGGGAAAGGGTCAATGCCTGCCTGAATTCTGTCTGGATGTGGTGAGCAGGGGTTTTCTGTCCTGTATTTTCTGTGGAAGTGTTTCCAAGTGACCTGTCCCAGGGGGCAGGTTTCCCTGGGGCTGCTGCCCTACCCCCTTGCTTGGCCCATGGGGAGCGACTGCCTGCTGAGGCCCAGGTCACCACTGCCACTCACCTGCCTTCCTGAGTCTGCTCTGATGCATGAGGAGGAGGAAGAGCAGCAGGAGGAAGGCCACTGAGACCCCGACCAGAACCTGCAGGTACCTTCCCAGTCCTTGGCACTGGTGACATTGTGAGTGAGGAGCCATGCTGCCTACCTGAGCACTTAATGTGTGTCAGGACCTGCTGGTCTTTCCACCTGCCACCTCTGACTCTGTCAATCATGCATCATGACCCTGCCATCCACCACCCAGGTACAGTTGAGGAAACTGAGACTCAGAGAGGGGGTCAGCTACCCTAGTCACCCAGCAGGAAGCACCAGAGCTGAGGCCTGAACAGGGGAGTCTGACTTCCAGTCTCCTTCTCTCCACCAGAGCTCAGCCTGACCTGGAGGGAAAAGAGCCTGGACATCCCAATGGCATGGAACCCCCTCCATGCAGTGTCACTGTCACTGCACAGAGGGGACAGTGGCCTCAGATTCAGGTCCTGGAGGCTTCCCTGGATGCCTCCTCTCCCAGCAGGGCACAGCCAAGGTCAGCACTGAAAGGAACTTGAAGGTCTGGGCCAGGCCTCTCCTCTGCACTTGGGAAAACTGAGCCCAGAGGGGAGGGGCTGGTCCAGGTCAGCAAGTCCAGAGGAGGCTGCTCAACCCCTCAGCTCAACCCCTGTCCTGGACCCCACCACCCACCAAGCCTCTCACTTACCACTCTGAGGTCCTGGGTCTGTGGGGGTGAGGGGCTGCTCCTCAGGGATTCCTAGGGTGGGTGGGAGGTGAAGGTTGGGCTGCCTGCTCCCCACTTCAGCTGGCTGCTCCTCCTCAGCCAGTGTGGGCCCCAGTGTGACCTCTCCTTGACCTCACCCTCATGACCCTAAGCTCTGAGCCCTGAGGCCTGTGTCCCTAACACCATCTGCCCTATACCCTTCAGGGTTTAAGGAGGAACCAGCGATACTCTGGGAGACTCAGAACAGCCATTGCAGGGTGGGTGGGGAGTCCTGGCTTCCTGTGAACTATGAGTTCTCAGGGACCAGCCTTGGGGATGGGATCCAAGGGTAGGGGCTGGGATCCCAGAGGATTCTGGGAAGGAGGGTGAGGGGTGCCGCTGCCCCTGGGAACCCGTCTTACTCATACTCCTGCACCTGTCTGACTTCCCCAGGATCCCTGTGCCCACCTGCACCCTCTTGACTCCAGTGATAGGGTGGGTGCACATGCTGGAGGACACTGGTGGCCCCTCCTCTCTGAGGGGTGAATCCCACTGGCTGACCCTCCCAGGACCCCTCACTCCCATCCCACCCAGAGCTCTCCTGGGCAGGGCCTGAGTGAATCCCTGAGCTCACAGAGGATGGGGTCAGGGGTCACTCACCTGAGACCACTAGGTCCGGGGGACACTGGGCTGTGACAGCAGGTAGGGGGTTGAACTTCAAGAACCGTAGCACCTGTAGGTCCCCCCAAGGGCTGAGGTCACAGCTCTCATGGAGAATTCTGCCTGGGACCATGGAGCTCTGTACTTTCATCTCAGATGGAGGGGAGGATCAGTTGTCCTCTGCTTGTAGAGAAGGACGGTGTCCATCCTGCTCTGTGATTGACACAGCAGGGCCACGTTCTCTCCTGAGGACACTGGGACCTGGGTACACTGAGAGGGAGGGTGTGACAGGGAGCTGTCCTAGAGAGAGGAAGGAGGGGTGAGGGCGGCCCAGCTTATTCTGAGCTGAGACCTCACCAGGGCCTCTCTGAGGACCCTGTTCTCTCTGTCTGTCTCAGGTGTCTCTGATTCTTCCTCTCCCTGTGCCTCCCCTGTCTCTGTCTTCTCTGCCCCTCCCTGCCCCTCCCTGTCTCTCTCCCTCCTGAGACCCCACACCTCACCCTGGCCATCACCTCCTGGGGCTCCCCACACAGGACTGTGCCGAGTCTGGGTCCCTGACTGCACACTCTGGGCTCCTCACCTGTGACCAGGATGTCCAAGGGGTCGCTGGGGGCTGACCACTCAGAGGAGAGGCTGTGTCCACTGTAGCATCTGTACTGACCCCCATGGGAGCTGCTCACAGGGCCCAGCAGGAAGTGTCAGCCTAAGACAGCCCAGCCTGGAGTTGCTGGCCAGGGCGCTGGGGGTGGTCCTGTGCCCCTTCCTTGGACAGGGCAAATCTGTCATATCCAAAGTCTGAGTGACGCTGGAGGGTCAGGATCTCTCTAGGGGCCAGGACAGGGCTCTGCTGAGTCAGGAGGGTGGGCATCCTGGACAGCCCTGGATGGGAGACGAACCTGAGCTGAGGGGCTGCATCCTGCCACACCCTGCCTCCCTGTCCTGCCTGCAGGTCACTCTCTCACACCCTTGGTCTCTGGCCTTCCTCATTCTTTCTTTCACATGGGTCTCTCTGAGGAAAATGTCTCCCCCTCCGTGCTGGATGTCCCCAATTGTGTCAGGGAAGATGGAGCTTCCTCACCTCTGACCTGGAGCTCCAGGGGGTCACTGGGTTCTGACCACACCTGGGGAGTTCTGCTGTAATAGCCATAGCATGTGAATGTCCACCTGTAGCTGGGGGTCACAGGGCCCAGAGGGAACTGGGTCTGGAACTGCCCACTGGGGTCTTGCTGTGTGTCCAGGGTCCAGGTGAGCTTGTGTCCTCCTTCCTTAGTGAGAACAAACCTGCCATATTCCTGCCCTGAGCCACAGTGGTGGGTCACGTTCCCTCCTGAGGTGACCACAGGGCTGGGCAGGTCTGAGAGCCTGGGTTTGCTGTAGGATCCTAGCAGAGAAGGAGGCAGGTGTTAATGGGTTCCCTCCTCCACACCATCCCCAGCTGGGCTGTGACAGGGACACCCTGGGAGCAGACCCCTTCCTGAGGGCAGAGCTAGGGGTTGGGAAACTAAGTGTCCTCTCACCTGTCACCACCAGCTCCAGGGGGGTCACTGGACTCTGACCAGCCAACAGGGCTGTAGTAGTAGCATTGATATCGCCCTGCATGGTGCTCTGTCATGGTTGGGATGGAGAACTTGGCCTTGTTCCTGGGATCCTGTGGCAAGTGTCTGTCCCAGGGCACTGAGCTTCCCTATTTATCCAGATGGCACTCCTAGGCCTCCAGGGTCCCCTCACACCAGAGGGTCACTGGCCTCCTCCAGGCGATCACAGTGCCTGGCTCAGCCCACAGGGTGGGTTTGGGAAGGGTCCCTGCAAGGGAATCAGAGGCTGGGTCCCAGCACAGTCCCCTCAGAGCCCACCCCTCAGCCCAGCTCCCTCCAGGCTCCCCAGCATCAGCCCACACCTGCTGTTCTCCATCCACTGCCCAGGGTGGCTCCTGGTCCCCAGGGAGGAGGAGGACCTGGGTCAGCTGGGGACACTCACCTGCCTGCCCTTGGATCCCGGGGCCCAGACTCAGCCCTGGAAGAGAGTTCCTGTGAGAGGGGAGCCCCTGAGGCCTGAGCAGGCCCTCTCCTCCCCACAGCCTCCTGGGCCCTGGGTCTCCTGATGGTCAGGGTCTGGTTGTGGGCTGGGGTCCCTCCCAGAACATGGTGTCCCACCCCTTCTTCACATCTCACCAAGGCAGAGCAGGGCTGTGAGGGTGGGGGTCATGCTGTATTCTCCTACTGATCCCAGGGCGACAGATGGAGGAGGTCACAGAACTTGGCAGGACAGACATACACACAGAATGTGGCCACTTGGAGGCTGGGTTCTGCCTGTCATGGTGGTGTGACATCAGCAGCCCCACAGGAAGGGTAACTGACCTTCCCAGAGCCTGGCTCCTGTTTCCCCAGGACTGGGTGGGGTGGGCCTGGGCTCCCTGCAGGCAGCTCAGACAGCAATGGTGCCTCTCCTCACCCCTTCCACCATCTGCCTGATCTGTGCTCATCCCTCCAGGACCAGGACACAGCAGCAAATGTATCTGGTGCCCTCCTGAGCCAGCCTCTTCCAGGTGAGGGTGACCTGGGCTGGTCCTACCCTCTCAGGGGCTCTCCTGCGTTCTCCTTCAGTCCATCCTTGGCACAAGTTTTTGGGCTCAGTAGTCTTCCCACCCTGGAGATGGTTTTTGGAGGATGCCTGTTCTTGCCTCAGGTGGGGCAGAGCAGCAGACCCTGAGCACCTGGCTGTGCAGTCAGCTGGGGCTCTGCTGGGGGCACAGAGGGACACAGGGGACCAGGGAGGCTCCTCACCTCTCCTCCTGGTGCTGGTGTGAATTTCCTCTGCTAAATGGTCCCCTTCATGGCCTCCCCTCTCCTTAGCAGCAGAACCCACCTCCTCTTCCTGGGGATGAATCTGAGGCCTTCCTGCCTCCTGGGAACCCCTGTCTCCTGGGCAGGATGCCCCTCTGGGGCCAGACTCTTACTGTCAGTGCCAGCTCATGTCCACTGTGGTGTCATTCTGGTGTTGTACCCAAAGAAAATAAAGTCCTCCAAGCCGATCATGTAAAGCCAAAAGAAGCCTTTATTTTAGCTGGCCAGCGACAATTGCCCTTACTCCTAAAAGCGGGGTGCCAGGAAATTGTTTGGTAGTTCTTCTGCTGCCAACTTTTATAGGGTGCGGGAAGGGATTAGGGCGAGGCTATAGGGCTTGGGAGGGATTAGGGTTGGGCTATAGGGAGGGGGGATTAGGGTGGGGCTGACTCTCTCTCTGGATGGCACTGGAGACTCTTTCTGGGAAGTATAACATTCCCCACTGGTCTTATCCACCTTGTTTAGGAAACTAGTGATTTTTCAGTTTCCAACTCCCCAGACTCTGATGGTTTCCATTCCTCAGGTTGACCAGATTTCTTATTTTACACTAACTGCCTGTCCTTAGTTAGGAACTTTTTAAGGGGAGGGGGCGCCAACCGCTCTTGCTGCTTTGAGCTGGAAGGGGGCAGAGTCTGGGGAAGCAGTTTGAAGTTCCTTTTAGAAATCTGGTCAATGAGGAGCAGAAGTCTGCTTGGGAAGAGCAGGTTGTAGTCATCTGGGGTGGGTGCTTCTATGAGAGAGAAACAAAACGACATAAGTACCAAAATGAGATTAATACAGAATATCATGACATGGTAGAAGTCAATCTCTCACCAGGTGGAAGAACTGAGAAGTTGTTCCCATAACAAGGCCTATCAAAGGCTGGAGAGGTTGAGGCTTTATTTGGGAACTTGAGTTATCAGGTACGTTTGCCTAACAATCTCTCTTTTGTAGCCTCCAGTCCTATTCTAGGGGCTAACACAAGTACATCTTAAGTTACATTCCACTATTGTTTCTTTTAAATGCTCAAGAATGTCTATGGTTTGGTTTTAACTGTTTTGCTAGGTGTTTAAGATCAAGTTGGTCAAATTGACCTGTTCCTGTCTCTTAAGAGTCAGCTGAGTTCTCACAGGGGTCACTCATGGGGAATTTGAGAGTCCTGTGCTTGGCTGGTGGCAGTTCCTGCATTTCAGCAGCTCCTTCATTCCAGCAGCTCCTTCATTCCAGCAGCCTCTGCATTCTGGGGCAGGCAGCAGCACTTCTCCTGGATTCCAGCAGCTCCAAGGCAGCAGCTTCTGCCTTGTGGACAGCTGACAGCACTTTGCTTCCATTCATGGCAAAGGGAGGCTGGTCCTTGCTCACTCCCATCAGTTCCAGGAGGGCAGGGGCCAAGCCTGTCTGGCCCACTGTTGCACCTCCTTGTTCTCAGCAATCGTTGCTGCATCTCCAACTCTGGGAGACGAGCCTGGAATGCATGGGTTATTGAGAAGTGTCCTCTCAGATTGGGTTCTGTCCTGGATGGCTCCGAGCTCTGGTGGTGGTGGCATCTGGGCCCCAGTGGCTTTTTTGCTCTGGCCGTGGCAGTTCCCGCAACCTGGAGGCCGATGGCAGTCGGTGTTTCCTCGGCTCTGGACACAGCGATGCCTCCTGTGCAACACAGAAGCCAGGCAGTGTCTCTTGCCCACTGTCTGCATGGACGAAAACTGAGTTCTGGCAGCAGCAAAGGCAGCAGTGATGACCCGGAGTTGCAAAGTTAGACAAGCTCTCATTCCCTGGACGCAGGCTGACTCTGAGGGCAAGAACCAAAGCTGGTTTTCTTGGCCCCTTTGTTTTAATCTCAATCCTTAAGTTTGATCTTAAACATCCAGCAGGCCAGTTTCACCAGTTACTATCTCGTCTATTTCATAGGTGATGGCCTAGTATTCCTCTTCAAAACATTAATTAATAGTCATCCTAAATCCTGCCTGAGTTATATATTATATTTCCTATTTGATATCACAGTAATTCTACAATAAAAAACAATATTTTGGAAACATTCTGACTTGTAGCAGGGTGGGAGGCAGACCCTTATTTCAGGTAAGGCAGGGCCTTTTACAGTCTTAGACAGATTATTCCAGGTTTGAAGTTATTTTTGCCTCCTCTTAGGACATAATTTTACACAGTTTCTATGTATTGTTTCCTGAATCTATGTGAATAGTTGTTAACACAATATATTGCATTTAGAACACATCAAGGAAAGGCTGAGAGATTTTAACTTTCCTTTTGTGTGGATAAGTGACCAAAGTTTTTTATGTTTCACAATATTAACCTTTAAACAAATCAGGCTTTCACTAACTTTAAATATATTTGCATCTAAATTTTGATCTCGGTGTAAAAAGCAACAAATTTACATATACCCTATTGATAGCAGGTTCTGTTATAGAACATTAAATGATAAAAATAAGTCCCCAATAAAATTTGCCATTCCCACCAGCCTGAAACTACCAACACAGACAAGTCTAACCTGGAGAACAGCAGCCTGACAAATTCCCTGCTCTAAAGACCTGCATACCCAGAAGACATGGACACATGAATATACAAAGAGCAACCAAACCTAGTTTTTCAAGAAAAATCCCTAGGCTCTGCAACATAGCACAATACCCTACTAGTTATTTAACCACAATAGAGAATAAAATTTAAAGAAATACTTGTCATTTTAACATATTGATCACACTTTGATTTATATTAGCCCATTAACATTTGACCTTAGGGGAAAACTTTAAACAGTTTCTAATTGATGGTGTCACATACATATAACTACTTAGTTACACAAAAACTTGTTGGAATTTGCCCTTTACCTGCACACAGATTTTCTTACCCAGAAATATTTCCCTTTTCCTTTTACTGAATATATTTTCATACCTAGAACTTTCCACTTTCCTTTTCTCATCTGTTGACTCCTTCCTTGTTTGTAATCTAAAACAACTCCTATGAAATTTCTGAATTTAGATAAATTATTAGGATTTCACTCTTAGTAACCTTGTTCTCAGGGATGATACAAAACAATTCCAAATCTCTTTATTTACCAATCCATGAAAGCACCAATAATGCTAAAGCATGTCACCCGATGGAATTTAAGGTGTAATATATTAACTCTAATTTAATTATTTTACTGTAATAACCAAGATCAGATAGGTATTTTGAATAGTCCTAAAAAAACAGTTGATATTGCACATTTTATAGACATCAACATTTTTTTAATTGACCACCTAGAGATTTGTGAGGTTAGATTTATTTTACCTTCATTTATTTACCAAATTTAAATTGAACCTTTTTAATCATGTGAATCAAATATACTTGGATCCAGTTTTTCTTTTAGCGCTATGTTAACCTCTAATATCATGTACATGAATTTTGGACACAATATGCACTTAAACAAGGCCTGGCAGGTTTTTCTCCATTGCAATGTAATAAGATGTTCAAAAATCTAAGTTGAATACTCGGCCAGCCGTTGGTTTATAAGCTCAACAAGTATTCTCAAATAAAACACTCTTTTGGTTTTTTTTCCCTTGGGTTGGAAATTGGTCTCCTATTGGGCTTTTTGCTTCCTCTATTATCATTTTAGTATAAGTTCTACTTGAGATTTCGTTCCAGCAGAAACCTCAGGCACTTTAACCATTTTTATCAGGACAGGGTTTGAATGCTTAAGAGCTCTGTAAGGGGCTTTTGTTATTCCTCCTGTGTGGAGGCACATGTCATTTACATATTTTAAAACAATTCGCTGTGGGGGTGCTGTAACACTGGGGGGGTTGGACCTGCTTTCTCCTCCCCCTCAGGAGAGCGAGAGGGCTGGTGCTCCCAGGCATCTTCTCCCTCCCTCAGCCCCTGGCTTTTGACAGAGTTACCTGAGTCTCGAGGGATTGGTAGCAGCGCGAGCTGCATTTAAGTCGGGTCTGGCCTTTGCCGTCAAACCAGTGCAGCCTCTCCTAGTTCCCGAACTAGCTGAAAGGCAATGCTTAAGCCACAATCCAAATTTGAATGTAAGGCACCCGGTCCTGATGGTTTGGCCACCCAATGCCCTGAGGACACCAATCAACCTTGGAAGTGGGCCATTTTGATACATCCATTAACAAAAGCTCCGTAGTCAGCAGCACGTTCTTGGAAGTCCTGAAAAATATCTAAAAAAACAAGTTAGAACAGTGGGGCACGTGGTTGACTGATTCTGTCCCATAGTAGACTGTCCTGGAGAGAGATGCTACATAGAAAGCAAAGGCAAAACACAGAAAACACACATGGCCATGAACCAGACTAACAAGACAAATACAGACAGACAACGACCGGAGTAGGCTCCACAGGGAGGCCTATTAGATTAGGCCACAGACTGGCCCCTGATGGCGGCTACCCATCAGCCAGCCACACTGCAGTGGAGCGGCAGCCCCAGATGGGGGCTATGAGTCAGCCACCCATGCGGCAGGTGAGCGGATCCAGCCTAGGCGGCATCTGCTGGGCACCCAAACACGGCAGCTACCCATCAGCCAGCCACGTGGCAGCCCAGCAGCCCAAGCCCCAGGCGGCAGCTGTGCCAGAAGCCAAGCAGCGGCCACGCGGGCAGCCAGCCACGCGGCAGCCGAGCAAACCGGCCCCAGACAGGGGCTACGCGTCAGCCACCTATGCAGCCCAAACCAGACTAACAAAGCAAATACAGACAGACAGACGTCGGCCGACCAGATTAGGCCCCATTTGGCCTACCAGACTCGGCCCATGAAGGGCCCACCAGACTGAACCCCATGGTGGGGCCCACCAGATTGAACCCACGAGGGGGTTCACCAGACTAGGCCTCACATGGAGGTCTACCAGAAGCCAGGAGCAACGTCTCGCCCTGACCTGGGACTGGTGTAAGTGGCTGCGTCCAGCCTGATCAGCTCCCCCAGATACAGAAAATCAACTCACTGATACTGGATACCAGGTGGCTTCATCCAGAAGGGCGTCCTGAAGATGGGCTGGGGTCCCCCCAAGAGTGAGGCTGAGGCATGTCTCTCAGGAGTTCCCCTCTACTCAGGGTGGAGGCTCCCAGGCAACCATCACAGGAGGCCAATTTAGGCGTGAGGACTTGGAGAAATCAAATCTCGCTGGGGCCTCCAAATGTTGTACCCAAAGAAAATCAAATCATCCAAGCCGATCACGTAAAGCCAAAAGAAGCCTTTATTTTAGCTGGCCAGCGTCAATTGCCCTTATTCCTAAAAGCGGGGTGCCAGGAAAATTGCATGGTAGTTCTTCTGCTCCCAACTTTTATAGGGTGTGGGAAGGGATTAGGGTGGGGCTATAGGGAGGGGGGTTAGGGTGGAGCTGACTCTCTGGATGGCACTGGATAATCTTTTTGGGAGGTATAACATGGGTACCACATTCTCTTTATCCAGTCATCCCTGAAGGACACCTGGGCTGCTTCCATAGTCTGGCTGTTGTGAGTTGTGCTGCTGTAACCTTGGGTGTGTGTGTCACTGCAGTCAGATGACTTTAACTCTTCAGGGTAAATACTGAGGAGTGGTGTGGCTGGGTCACAGGGTGGGTCCTTTCCTGGTCCTCTGAGGAGCCTCCATGCTGATTTCCATGGGGGTTGTACTAATTTCAGTTCCACAAAATTATAGAATTTTTCTGAAAATTATAAAATTTTTCTCTTTTTTATGCACATCCTCTCCAGCACTTACTATTTTTTGTTTTCTTGGTGACTGCCTTTCTATCTGGTGGGAGACACATCTCAGTGTAGTTTTGATTTCCATTTCCCGATTTTCTAATTATGTTGAATTTTTATCATGTATTTGTTGGCTATTTTTATTTTTTCTTTTGGGAAGTGTTTGGTTCATTTGCCCATTGATTAATTGGGTGGTTTTTCTTTTCTTTTTCGTAGTGTTAAGTTTTTGAGCTCTTTAGATGTTCTGGATATTAACCCTCTTTCAGGAGAGTAGTTGGCAAAGATTTTTTTTTCTTTTTCTTTTTTCCACATTCCATGGGTTCTCTCTTCACATTCCTTTTTTCAAAAATAATTTTTTTAGTTGTAGATGGACACATTACCATTATTTTATTTATTTTTATGTGGTGCTGAGGGTGGAACCCAGTGCCTCACATATGGTAGGTGAGCACTCCACCCCTGAGCCCCAGCCCCAGGGCTCTTTTCACATTCTAAATTGCTTCATTTGCTGTGAAGCTTTTTAATTTGATGCCGTCCCACTTACTAAGCCTTGACATTCTTTCCTGGGTCTTAGGATTTCTGTGGAGAAAGCTGTTGCCTGTGCCTGTAGGCTGGGGTGGTGACCCCATGTCTGCTTCTGCGAGTTGCATATTTCTGGTCTGATTTTGAGGTCTTTGGTCCATTTTGAGTTAACATTTGGGCAGGTGAAAGATAAGAGTGTATTGTCGTTTTCTATATGTGTAACCAGTTGTCCCAGCACCACTTGTTAAAAAGGCTCTCTTTTCTCCCTTTTCCGTAGGGTTTTTGCAGTTTTGTCAAGCATCAGGTGACTGTAAGTATCTGGGTTTGTACCTGTGACTTCTATTCTGTTCCACTGGTCTATGTGCCTATTTTTAGGTCAGTTACATGAAGTTTTGTTACCCTAGCTCTCTAGTAAAATTTGAAGTCAGGCATTGTGATGTCTCCAATATAGCTTTTTTCCTTCTTTGTATTGCTTTTGCTGTTCTGGGTCTTTTATTCTTCCAAATGAATTTTGTTGTATTTTATTTTATTTTATTTTATTTTATTTTATTTTATTTTATTTTATTTTATTTTATTTTATTTTATTTTATTTATTTTTTGGAGGTGGTGGGAATTGAATCCAGAGCTTTGTGCATGCAAGGCAAGCACTCTATCAACTAAGTCCCCAGCCCCCAAGTGAATTTTAGAACATTTATTTTCTAGTACTGTGAAGAATGTCATTGAGGGGCTGTGACTGGATCCATGGTAAAGCACTTGCCTAGCACGCGTGAGACACTGGGTTTGATCCTTGGCACAACAGAAAAACAAACAAACAAATAAATAAATAAATAAATAAAAAAAAGGCATTGTGCCCATCTTCAACTAAAAGAAAATTTATAAAAGAATGTCATTGGTATTTGATGGGGATTGAATTGAATCTGTCTACTGCTTTTTGTAGTCTGCCCATTTTAGGAATCTCAGTTCTGCCTATCCATGAACATGGGAAGTCTTTCCATCTTTTTGCATCTTCTTTACTTTTTTCCTCAGTATTCTATAGTTTTCATTGTAGAGGTCTTTCACTATCTTGGTAGTTTTATTCCTAGGTGTTTTATTTTATTTTATTTTTTATATTATTGTGAATGGTATTATATTTTTGTCATGAATTCGTGCTGTATTTTGTCAAAGGATTTCTCTGTATCTAATGAGATGACTAAGTGAATTTGATTCTTAATTCTGTATGTGGTAAATTACATTTATTGATTTGCATATGTTAAACCATCTTTGCATCCCTGGGATAAAGCAAACTTGGTCATAATATACATTCTTCTTAATATGTTCTTTCTTTTTTGGAACCAAGGATTGAACTCAGGGACACTCGACCACTGAGCCACATCCCCAGCCCTCTTTTGTGTTTTATTTAGAGACAGGGTCTCACTGCATAATATGTTCTTGAATATGATTTGCTAATATTTTATTAAGAAATTTTACATCTAAGTTCATGAGGAATATTCATGTGTAGTTTACTTCCCTTGATGTGTTCTTTGTATTAGTGTGATATTGGCTATAGAATAAATTTGAAAATGCTCTATCCCTTTCTATGTCTTCAAATAATATGAAGAGGATTGAAATTAATTCTTGTTTAAGGATCTGGTAGAACTTAGTTGAGAATCCATCTGATTTTGTGGTTTTCTTTGTTAGTAGGCTTTTTGTTACTGCTTCTATCTCATTACTACTTATGGGTCTATTTAGGTTTTTTATGATTCAACTTTGTCAGGTCAGATGTATCCAGAAATAGATCCATTTCTTCTATGTTTTCCAGTTTTTGGAGTACAAATCTTCAAAACAGTCCCTAATGATCCTCTGACTTTCTGTAGTAAATTCTCTTTATTTCCATCTCTATTTTTAAAAAATTTTGTACTTCTCCTTTTTCTTTTGGTTGGTTTGGCCAAGGGCTTATCATTCCTTTTTATGTTTTGGAACAACCAACTCTTTGTTTCATTGATCCTTTGTGTTGTTCTTTAATTCTCACTTTCATTGGTTTCAGAGCTGATCATAATAATTTCCTTCTTTCTGCTGGTTTTGTATTTGATTTGTTCTTGTTTTTCCGGGTCTTGAAAAGGATTATGAGGTAGTTTATTTGAGGTCTTTCTGGTTTTCTTCTGTAGATACTCATAGCCATGAACTTTCATCTCAGAACCACTTTCCTAGTGTCCCAGAGGTTCTGGAATGTTGAATCAATATTGTTGTTTGATTCTAAGAATTTCCAAATTTCTCCCCTTGTTTCTTTTATCATCCATTCATTGTTCAAACATGTGTTGTTCAATCTCCATGTGTATATAATTTCTGTAGGTGTTTTTGGTGTTGATTTTTAATTTCATTCCATTATGGTCAGAAAAGATGCAAGGATTGTGTGTGTGTGTATATATATATATATATATATATATATATATATATATATATATATTTTTTTTTTTTTTTTTTTTTTTTGTATTTCCTAAGAGTTGCTTTGTGGCCAAAATTACCTTTTGGATAATGTTCCCTGAGTACCTGAGATGAAAGTGTATTCAACTCTAGTTGGATGACATAGTCTATAGATGTCTCTTAAGTCCATTTGTTTTATAATCTTATTCAGGTTCAAAGAGTCTTTACTGACTTTACGTGTGGATTATCTATCTAATAGTGAGAGAGGTGTGCTGAAATCACCCAGTATTACTGCACTAGCCTCTTTCTGAGTCTTTTATTCAAGTAATTTCTCATTTTGGAGCATAAATACTTAGTATTGTTATATCTTTTTAAAAAAATTTTTCTGTTTACTGCTATGAAGTGACCTTCTTTGATTTTCTGATCAATTTTGATTTGAAATCTGCTTTGTCACACATGACAGTAGCTACTCCTGCTTATTGTCAGACTCCATTTGCATGGTCTCTCAATTTCCATCCTTTCACTTTCAACCTGTGGCTGTCTTTGCCTGTTAGGTGCATCTCTTGCAAACAACATAGAGTTGGGTCTTGTTTTTTAATCTATTCTGCCAGTCTATGTTATTCAATGGGAAAGTTGAGACCATTTACATTCAATGCTATTATAGAAGTATGTTTATTAATCCTGCAATTTTGATTTATTCCTAGTGTCCATTTTTGGTCTTGTTTCTCATTTGCTTTTGCTTAGCTACTCTTCAAATATTATTTGACCATTTGTGAGCTCTGGAGTGTGTTTTTTATTTCTTTTGTGTCAAATAAATATTTTCTATATTTTAGTAGTCATGAATTCTTTCAGTTTTCACTTATCTTGTGAGGTTTGCATTTCTTATTTGATACAGAAGGATAACTTCACTGGATAAAGCAATTTTTTGCTGTGGTAATATTCTTTCAGGGCTTGGAAAACATCATTTCAAGTCCTCTTGGATTTTTAGTGTAGTAACCGTTCGGCTGGGTCTCAACCTGTGAAATCTTTTTCCCTTCTGGAGGGGGCAAGGTGATGGAAGCCACAGCTCCAGGAGAGCAGGTTCTAGACACAGTCTCAACTTTATTAAGGAAGTACAGCACTTTTTTTTTTTTTTTTTTTTTTTGGAACCAGGGATTGAACACAGGGACACTTGGCCTCTGAGCCACATCCCCAGCCCTATTTTGTATTTTATTTAGAGACAGAGTCTCACTGAGTTGCTTAGGGCCTCGCTAAGTTGCTGAGGCTGGCTTTGAACTCGCGATCCTCCTGACTAAGCCTCCCAAGTCGCTTGGATTACAGGTGTGCGCCATCATGCCTGGCAGGAAGTTCAGCACTTTTATAGAAGCGGGGAGTCTGAGAACAAAGAACTAGTAGTGTAATATGATTCTTGTGAGGATGGTCCAATTATGAGTTACACAGTTTTGCAAAGGAAGGAGGGAAGAGAGGAGGACGAGTGAATCTTCACTAAGGTAATGGCCCATCAGCGGGTCTAGTCACTTGAGGGTGGACAGATCTTGAAGCAGATAGAGTCCTCATTCTGTTTTTCTAAATCTGAGATAAGATCTCTCCCTTTTGGAAAGACAACTGGATTACATGGAAGATCTTTGCTGGAGAGGCAAAATGGAAAGCAGCGCTGCCTCCAGAGCAGCTGCAGGGTCAGTGGGATCTGAGAGGCTTCATGGTGAGAGGTGCTGGTCCCCAGCACTTCCCCAGGTCACTCAGGCATGTGGTGTCTCATAAGTCAAGGTGGCTTGTGGCAGGTGGTCCACGACCAATACAAGAACAACCACACTTTACCCAAAGATGGTCATGTGCTACAGGTACACACAAAGCACTATTTGCATGCGGCTGTTGGTCTGTTAAATGCTTTATCTTAAAAACCCTTCAGAACTGCTGGGGAGAGATCACTGAGTTCTCCTGAGCTGGACAGCAGTGTTGTTCTCATCCTGCTGCTGATGATGAGGAGCCTAGTTCCATGACAGTGCAGTCTGAAGGGACTGCAATCACTTTGTGTCCTAGAGACCACCCGGGCTTCCTGTGATCCCCATGTGTTGGTCTTTCTGCCAATGCCATGCCTGAGCATTCATTGCCTCTGCTGGAGGACCCCAAGAGGTAAAGAAGGAGCAGGGTGCCCACACTGCCCAGGACTGCAGTGGGCTGCTCACCCAGCATCACACAGAGGGGCCAGCCTGGTGCATGTGTCGGGCAGCTCAGTGGTACAGCAAGGCTCCAGCATGGAGGTGACAGCAGGGGGCAGCACTGTCCCTGCTGATGGTGCTGTGGATGCTCTTGTCCAGTGCCCACTCTATGGTATCATGTGCACATGGTAGAATGTAAATCCTGGGGACCTGGAGTTAGGTAGGTGTGGCACTATCACAATGGCACCTGTTACATGCTTGGGGAGTCCCTGCTTCACCTCCACAAGCTGGGTTTCCTTGGTCTGCATGATCTGTGTCTGGGGCAGGATCCCATCAACCTAGGGAGACAGCTAGTGTTACAGTAACCTGGAGCTCTGGATGCTGCCTGGCCACATCTGCTCTGTGTTGTGTGGCAGCCACAGAGGAGCAAGGACCTGTGGCTGGTTGGGTGCTCCAGACTTCATAAGGTCATATCGCTGTCCTGAAGGCCATGCTGTGTGTGCTCACGACTTCAGGGTGGGCAGATTTACCTGCCAGAGGACACATAGGAGACAAGAGAAGTCCAGGGCATAGGTGACTCCCCAGGGGTCCTCATCCACAGGGATCTGTGGAAGTAACAGAGGCAGGGTCTCTGGAGTCCACTCTGCCTGTGCCCCTCACCCCCATGGGGAGCAGGAGGGAGATTGCAGCCATCAGGCAGCTCTTCATGCCCAGCAGAACTTCCAGGGGCTTCTCAGGCTCTGCCAGAGCCCAAGGCACCTGCAGGTCCTGGCCCTGCCTGGCTTTGCCATGGTACCTGTCACTCTCACTCATCATCACCTGCAGCCACCTGGTTGCCTTTGGCGGCTGCTGGGGAGGTGACAGAGGGAACAGTGCCTGCAGATTCAGGTCCTGGAGGCTTCTCTGGATGCAGGGCACAGCCAAGGTCAGCACTGAAAGGAACTTGAAGGTCTGGGCCAGGCCTCTCCCCTGTACTTGGGGAAACTGAGCCCAGAGGGGAGGGACTGGTCCAGGTCAGCATGTCCAGAGGAGGCTGTTCAACCCCTCAGCTCAGTCCTGCTGGGAGAACCCACCTCGTGCCAGAGCCCCTCACTTTCCACTCTGGGTCCTGGCTCCGTGAGGTTGAGGGGCTGCTCTTCAGGGCCTCCTGGGGTAGGTGGGAAGTGAGGGCTGGGCTGGCTACTCCCCACTTCTGCTGGCTGCTCTCCCCTAGGCTGGGCCCCAGTGTCAGCTCTGCCTTGACCTCATCCTCCTGCCTCCAAGTCCTGAGCCCAGACCTGGGGTCCTTGACACCATCTTCCCTGATCCTCTTAAGAGTTTGAGAAGGAACCAGAACCTCTGGGAGTCTCAGAACAGCTAGGGTGGTGTGGGGCGTGGAGTCCTGGCTCCCTGTGAGCTTTGGGGATGGGACCCAAGGTCTCCAGGCAGTGGCCCAGGCCCTGAGGGCAGAGCTGCGGGTTTCAGGCACCAGCCTGTGTCAGGCTTTCTGCAAGAATCACAGGATGAGAAATAGGTTTAAAAGGTGGTCTCCTCCTCAGGGCTGTGAGGCCACCTCTGTCCTGCTCACCTGAGCAGCCACTGCAGAGGTGGCTGCTGTTGAGTCCCCAGGCCGACCTCCAGAAGCCTTGGCCTTGGTCTGTTGATCCCTCTTGTTCTGGGACCTCGGCCTCTTGGAGTGGGCAGGGGCTGCGCTCCAGCTGCAGTTGGCAACTGTGGACTCTCCAGCTTCTGGTCGTGTAAGCCAATCTAATAATCCCTTTTTATTATCACACTTCCTGTTGACCCTGTTCCTCTGGAGAACGCTGACTAATACAGCCAGCAAGCCATCTAGAACTCCAGGTAGGTCCCATGCTGGGGCCTTCATCCGGGTCTGCTGCTGGGTCCCTGGGCAAACGCATCTGTGCCTGTGTCCGCAGGTGTGAGGAATGGCATTCGGGTCGTGGACCCCCTAGTGCCAATGGGGTGACATGTTGACTGGGTCTGTATTGAGGAGCACCTGGTGGGCTGAATGGAGGTCACATTCCAGAGGGTGACAGTCACCTCAAGCTGCGTCAGTGAACATCCCCTACATCTCCAAAGGGCTTTTAGGGATGACCTCTATCCAGCACAGGTTCACCTGTCAGGAAGTGGTTCCCAGGCATCCCCACAACAGGAAAGGGCTAAGTCATTCCCAGAGGCCTGCAGCATCCTGACACCAACCCAGACAAGGACGTCACAGGGAAGGAATCCACACTGGACGTCCCCATGGAGACGGGGGCACAACCCTCAGCAGAAGACGCCCTCACTACAGAACATCCCATTCCAGCACACCAGCTCCTGACTGGGTCCCCAGAGGCCTCGTCACCTAGTGATGTCACTGCCTGGGGCTTCCTGTGAGGACACTGGGTGGTGTTTGCAGGACACAGTGTGGCCCAGTGATGCGTTTCTCAGCAGGAGGGCTGGGGCTCAGCAGGACACACCTGCCTCAGCAAATCCAACCACCAGGTGCAAGAGAATCACACAGTGTGACCAAGGGGTGGGTGTCCCAGGTGTGCAGAGGCAGTTCAACATCCAGAGCCCTTTAATGTGACCCATCACAGCAACGGGTGACAAGGAAAGTCCCCTGCAAGTCCCCTCAAAGCTGGAGAAAAAGCCCTTTTCAGGATCCACATGCATTTGTCAGAGAAAAAGCCCTGAGTGAGTCAGGAGTGGAGCAGAAGCCCTCACCCTGACTAGGATGAGGCCCAGAGAGCCGGAGGCGCAGGTCCCAGCTGAGGTGAGAAGCCACATGCTCCCACTCCATCAGGGCAGCCAGGAGCCCTGGGGCTCAGCCCTGTGCTCCTATCCCCAGGAGGCAGGGAGAGGAGTTGGGGGAACTAGGTGCCCAGGTGGGAGGAAAGAGTGGAACAGCTTGTTCACAGTGTCACCATGGGCAACACAAGGACCTAGGGATTCAATGAAGGAAGGAAACCCTGCAGGACCCAGGGAGCCATGCCAGCCAGGCGACTCTCGGAGTTCCAGGTGGATGGTTTCTACAGACCAGCAATGAGCAGAGGAGTCTGGACTTAGAACCAGCACACGGGTGACATGGTGATACCTCAGCATGTGGAGGTGGCCAGGAGGGACGTGGATGGTACAGCAAACACTCAGCAGGACTTCCAGGCTGTTAATGGACTTGTTCAGAGCTGTGTCAACAGTACAGCACCTGTTACTCAGTGCCTCAGACACCAGCCTGTGGCTTCCATGTCCCCTGTTTCACGGGAAGCTACACAGACAGCTGCAGAGGGAACTGGCCCCTGGAGGGCTGCAGAGAGGGATGGGCCAGCCCTGGGTTCTCAGCTGTGTCAGGCTGGGGTCTGCCTTTGGCTCACATGGGTTGACTCAGACGAGCTCAGGTTTTCAGGGAAGGTGATGTCTCATTAATGCATGCTGGGAATGTGGTCACTGCAATAAGCAAGCTGTTCTTGGTAGGTGGACCGCAGCAGGAGGTGCAGAGAGGGGAGGAAGAACAGGCAGCCAGAACCACAGCAGGACATGGGACAGTGGAGGGCACTGTGGGGAAGTCTCTGCGGTCAGCACCCAGGCTGTCCTGCACCCAGCTACCTCTGGTGCCTTGACAGTGTCAGGGTGCAGCCCCCACCTGGGCCAGGTGGTCCTAGACCTCCCGATGGTCCTTCATCTCCCAGTCTCTGCACTCCGGGTGGTGCCTGTTCTCTCCTGTTCACCTCCTGGCTGCATCTTAGGTTTCGCTTTCACTGTACTTGGCCTGAAACAGCAGGATCCCGAGGACCACCAGGACCAAGCCAGCCACACCCAACCGGATGATGTTCCCCACTGTGTAATCCTGGGGAGGTGAGGCTGGGAATGTGGACACAGAAGGCAGAGGTCAGGGCAGACCCAAATCATCCCAGGATCCCCCATGTCCAACCATTACAGCCAAATCCTCTGGCCAGGAGTTGACCCTCATAGTCCAGCCTCATGGCTGAGAATCCTCCTGACTCACCCATCGTGTGGTCTGAGCTATTCTGTGATGGACTGGTGGTCTCAGTGGCTCCTGAGAATCAAAGTAGAGGAGGGGGAGGTGTGAAGCTTGAGGACCCGTCCCGCCTGGGACCCACACCCTGGGCTCTTCTCACACAGGACTCTATGGAGCCCCTGGAGCCCTTCCCTGCTGCTTGGGGTCCCTCTGCTCCTCTCCCTGGTTCTTCCCCCTCACTGTGCTGTGTGAGTTCAGCTTGTGTTTGAGTTCAGCTGAGCCCCAGAGATTAGGGTTGGTGGGAAAAGTGGTCCCTGGTTCAGAGGTTCTCCTTCTCCATGGGCTCTGCCCATCCTGGGTCCCTGGACCAGGTGGCCAAGTCCTCTGGAGAGGAGTTGCCAGGGGATCCCCACCTGTAGGCCTGGGGCCAGGACTGAGGGCTGGTCCTTGGGGCCCACAACCCCTGTGTCAGAGGAGCAGGAAGAAGAGTAGGAGGAAAAGATGGAGACAGGCTCTGAGTCTTGGACAGGAATATTCCAGCCCTTCCCAGTCCTTGGACATGGTGAATGAAGAGATGTCACTTCACTGAGCAGCATGCTGGGCCTTGGTACATCATAAATGTAACCCTGTCCATCACGCCACAGGGCCTCACACCCTCTACCCACCAAGTTATGAGGAAACTGAGGCTCACCCTGGTCTCCAGCAGGGAGCAGCAGAGCTGGGGCCTGAACTGGGGAGTCTGACTTCCGGTTTCCTTCCTTGTTCCAGAGCTCAGCATGAGCTGGAGGGAAAGAGCCCAAATGCCATGATGGCCCTGAGACCCTCCCCTGCACAGTGTCACTGTCACTGCACAGAGGGGACAGTGCCTGCAGATTCAGGACCTGGAGGCTCCCTGGATGCCTCCCATCCCAGCAGGGCACAGCCAAGGTCAGCACTGAAAGGAACTTGAAGGTCTGGGCCAGGCCTCTCCTCTGCACTTGGGGAAACTGAGCCCAGAGGGGAGGGGCTGGTCCAGGTCAGCATGTCCAGAGGAGGCTGCTCAACCCCTCAGATCAGACCCTGTCCCCGGGACCCCACCTCCCACCAGTGCCCCTGATGTACCATTCTGGGATCCTGGGTCCATAGGGGTGAGGGGCTGCTCCTCAGGGCCTCCTGTTGTGGGTGGGAGATGAAGTTGGGCTGCCTGCTCCCCACTTCAGCTGGCTGCTTGTCCCCAGGCTGCCAGGGGGACCTCTGCCTTTACCTCACCCTCATGCCTTCAAGCCCTGAGTCCCAAGTGTCTGAGTCCCAAGGGCCTGAGGTTCCCACCCACTCTTCTGCCTGAGGCTGGGTACCCTGGTCAGAAATCAGTCCTTGAGTGTTTGAGGAGGACCCAGAGATCCTCTGGGAGACTCAGAGCAGCCAGGACAGGGTGGGGTGGGGAGTCCTGGTTCCCTGTGAGCTGCAGCCGTTGGGACCCAGGGGAGGGGTTGGGATCCCAGAGGATCCTGGGTAGGTGGATAACAGGTGGGTGAGGGGTGCAGCTTCCCCTGGGGACCTGTCTTGCTCATCCTCCTGCACCTGCCTGACCTCCCCAGGATCCCCTGTGCCACCTGCATCTTCCTGACTCTAGGGATGAGGTGGGTGCACATGCTGGGGGACCCCGGTGGCCCCTCCTTTCTGAGGGGTGAATCCTGCTGGCTGACCCTCCCAGGGCCCCTCACTCCATCCCACCCAGAGCTCTCCTGGGCAGGGCCTGAGTGAATCCCTGAGCTCACAGAGGATGGGGTCAGGGGTCACTCACCTGAGACCACCAGGGCCAGTGGGGCACTGGGCTGTGACAGCAGGTAGGGGGATGAACTTCGAGAACCATAGCACCTGTAGGTGCCCCCAAGGGCTGAGGTCACAGCTCTCATGGAGAATTCTGCCTGGTACCGTGGAGCTCTGTACTCTGATCTCAGACGCAGGGGGGGATCAGCTGCCCCCTCCTTGCACAAAAGGAAGGTGTCTCTCCGGAACCATGATTGACACAGCAGGGTCACATTCTCTCCTGAGGACACTGTGGGCCCTGGGTGCACTGAGAGGGAGGGTGTGACAGGGAGCTGTCCTAGAGAGAGGAAGAAGGGGTGAGGGTGGCCCAGCTTGTTCTGAGCTGAGACCTCACCAGGGCTCTCTGAGGACCCTGTTCTCTCTGTCTGTCTCAGGTGTCTCTGACTCCTCCTCTTCCTGTACCTCCCCTGTCTCTGTCTTCTCTGTCCCTCCCTGTCTCTCTCCTCCTGAGACCTCACACCTCACCCTGGTCATCACCTCCTGGGGCTCCCCACACAGGGCTGTGCAGAGTCTGGTTCCCTGGCTGTACACTCTGGACTCCTCACCTGTGATCAGGATGTCCAGGGGGTCACTGGGGGCTGACCACTCAGAGGAGAGGCTGTGTCCACCGTAGCATCTGTACCGACCCCCATGGGAGCTGCTCACAGGGCCCAGCAGGAAGTCAGCCTGAGAGAGCCCAGCCTGGAGCTGCTGGCCAGGAAGCTGGGGGAGGTCCTGTGCCCCCTCCTTGGACAGAATGAACCTGTCATAGCTAATGTCTGAGTGACACTGGAGGGTCAGGATCTCTCCAGGGGCCAAGACAGGGCTCTGCTTCATCCGTAGGGAGGGCTTCCTGGAGAGACCTGGAGGGAAGAGGAGCCTGGGCTGAGGGGCAGGATCCTGCCAAACCCTGCCTCCCCCATCCTGCCTGCAGGTCACTCTCTCACACCCTGGGTCTCTGGTCCAGAGGTCCCAGTTTCCTTCATCCTTTCTCTCACTTGGTGCTACCTGAGGTATAGGTCCCCAATTCCCTGCTGGATGTCCCCAACTGTGTCAGGGAAGATGGAGCTTCCTCACCTGTGACCAGGAGCTCCAGGGGGTCACTGGGTTCTGACCACACCTGGGGGGTATTCCTGTAACTGCCATAGCATGTGAATGTCCACCTGTGGCTGGGGGTCACAGGGCCCACAGGGAACTGGGCCTGGAACTGCCCACTAGGGTCTTGCTGTGAGTCCAGGGTCCAGGTGAGGTTGCGTCCTCCTTCCTTAGTGAGAACAAACCTATCATATCCCTGCCCTGAGCCACACTGGAGGGTCACATCCCCTCCTGAGGTGACCACAGGGCTGGGCAGGGCTGAGAGCCTGGGTTTGCTGTAGGATCCTAGCAGAGAAGGAGGCAGGTGTTAATGGGCTCCCTCCTCCACACCATCCCCAGCTGGGTTGTGACAGGGACACCCTGGGATCAGAACCCTTTCCTGAGGGCTGAGCCAGGGGCTGGGACCCCAAGTATCCTCTCACCTGTCACCACCAGCTCCAGGGGGTCACTGCGCTCTGACCAGGCACTGGAACTGTGAAAGTAGCATTGATATTGCCCTGCGTCATACTCTGACATGGTTGGAATGGAGAACTTGGCCTTGTTCACGAGCTCCATTTGGATCTGTGTGTCCCAAGGCTCTGAGCTTCCCTCTTTATCCAGATGGTATTCCTTGGCCTTCAGGGTTCCCTCGCACCAGAGGGTCACTGGCCTCCCCCAGGCAATGACAGAGCCTGGCTCAGCCCACAGGGTGGGTTTGGGGAGGGTCCCTGCAAGGGAATCAGAGGCTGGGTCCCAGCACAGCCCCCTCAGAGCCCAGCCCTCAGCCCAGCTCCCTCCAGGCTCCCCAGCATCAGCCCACATCTGCTGTTCTCCATCCACTGCCCAGGGTGGTCCCTGGTCCCCAGGGAGGAGGAGGACCTGGGCCAGCTGGGGACACTCACCTGCCTGTCCTTGGGTCCCAGGGCCCAGATTCAGCCCTGGAAGAGATTTCCTGTGAGAGGGGAGCCCCTGAGGCCTTAGCAGGCCCTCTGCTCCCCACAGCCTGGTGGGCCCTGGGTCTCCTGATGGCCAGGGCCTGGCTGTGGGCTGGGGTCCCTCCCAGAACAGGGTGTCCCACCCCTTCTTCACATCTCACCAAGGCAGAGCAGGGCCATGAGGGTGGGGGTCATGGCGCCTCCTCTCCAGATGCTGGCAGTACAAATGGAGGAGATCCCAGAGCCTGGCAGGACAGACACACACACACAGGGTGTGGCCACTTGGAGTCTGGGTTCTGCCTCTAATCGGGGTGTCACATCACCAGCCCCACAGGAAGGGGAACTGCCCTCCCCCTGAGATCCTGGCTCATCTTTCCCCTGGACTGGGTGGGGTGGGCCTGGGCTCTCTGCAGGCAGCTCAGAGAGCAATGGGGTCTCTCCACACCCCTTCCACTGTCTGCCTGATCTGTCCTCACCTGTCCAGGGCCAGAACACAGCAGGAAATGCACCTGGTGCCCTCCTGAGCCAGCCAGGTGAGGATGTCCGAGGTCTGGTCCTCCTGTCTCAGGACCTCCCATGTGGGCTCCTTCAGACAGTCCTCAGCACTGGGTTCTGGGGTCTTTGCTTGGGCAAATCGTCTCCCCAGCCCTGGAGATGCTTTTGGGAAGGTGCAGTTCTTGCTGCAGGTGGGGCAGAGCAGCAGACCCTGAGCACCTGGCCGTGCGTCAGCTGGAGCTCTGCTGGGGGCACAGAGAGGTGCAGGGACCCGGGAGGCTCCTGGCCCTGTGCTGCTCTTCAGTTTGGGGTCTCTCACATGAGCAGTTCCCTGTGTGAACTTCCCTGTCTTTTTTTGAATCAGTAGCATCCACCTTTCCCCTCCCAGGTCGTCCTCCCTCTCCCCTTCAGCACAACAGTATGCGGAACGCTGTCACCCCTCGTTTCCCCTTTCTCTGTGTTTTGTAGCCACCGTGAAGATACAATGGCTTAACAAGGTGTGAGCCATTTGTCCCCTGATTCTGTCCCCGACACCATTTTACACCCTAGATTGTTACTGATGGTGAACATTCAATTGAGGTAGCTCATTATCTTCCTGGATTGTTAGCCACGATCTTCCTCATCAGTCATTGGCCCAATTGTTTTTAGAACGCAAACTTCCACTGCCTCACCCCACCATTCTCTCTCTCTTTCTCTCTCTCTCTCTCTTTCTCTCCCTCTCTCTCCCTTAAAGGCTGACACTCTGCTCGTCTGCTTAATACAATCTTTTGTGTGAGTTCCTGGGTCCAGAGTTGTTTTCTGGGTCCTTTCATCCAACTTTCCCCTCCCAGGCCTTCCCTCCTTCCCCCATCAGTACGAAAGTATGTCTAGACCTCTGTCACCCTGTGTTCCCATTTCTGTCCCTCCTCCTGTACCCTGGTCCCTTGCTCTACTCTGCTGACCTACTTTTGATATCCATCTGATCCCCACCATTCTTTCCCTTTTTCCTCTCCAGCTTCCACAGGTGAGAGAAAACATAGGACCCTTGACCTTCTGAGTTTGACTGATCTCACTAACACCATGCTCTCGAGCTCCACCCATCTTCCTGCAGATGCCACAGTTTCATTCTTCTTTATGGCTGAATACAACCCCACTGTGTAGGGACCACATTCTCTTTATCCAGTCATCCCTGAAGGTCACCTAGGCTGCTTCCATAGTCTGGCTGTTATGAGTTGTGCTGCTGTAACCTTGGGTGTGTGTGTGTCACTGCAGTGAGATGACTTTAATTCTTCAGGGTAAATACTGAGGAGTGGTGTGGCTGGGTCACAGGGTGGCTCAAAGCCTGGTCCTCTGAGGAGCCTCCAATGCTGATTTACCTATTGGTTGGACTAATGACAGTCCCACAAAATTGTACAAATTCTCCTTTTCCTCCACATCCTCTCCAGCACTTACTATTTTTTGGATTCTTCACGACTGTCCATCTGCCTGACGGGAGATGAAATCTCAGAGTAGTTTTGATTTCCACTTCCCTATTTGCTAATGATGTTGAATATTTTTCAGGTATTTCGTGATCATTTCATCTCTTTTTTTGAGAATTGTTTGGTTCATTTGCCCATTGATTAATTGGGTGGTTTTCTTGATCTTAAGTTTTTTTTTAATATATATATTTTTAGATGTTGATAGACCTTTATTTTATTCATGTATTTATATGTGGTGCTGAGAATCGAACCCAGTGCCTCACACATGCTAGGCAAGTGCTCTACCACTGAGCCACAACTCCGGCCCTTGATGTTAAGTTTTTTGAGGTCTTTATATCTTCTGAATATTAATCTTCTGTCAGAGGAGTAGCTAGCAAAGATTTTTTTTTTCATTCCATGGGTTCTCTCTTCACATTCTAAATTGATTCCAATGCTGTGAAGAAGCTTTTTTATTTGATGCTATTTCATTTACTAAGTCTTGACATTCTTTCCTGAGCCTTAGGGGTTAATGGAGAAAGCAGGTGCCTGTACCTGTATGCTGGAGGGTTGACCCTATGTCTTCTTCTATGAGTTGCATATTTCTCGTCTAATTCTGAGGTCTTTGATCCATTTTGAATTATCTTTTGGGCAGGGAGAGAGATAAGGGTCTAGTTTCATTCCTCTGCATGTGGATAACCAGTTGTCCCAGCACCATTCATTAAAATGGCTACCTTTTCTCCAATGTAGGTTGTGACGTCTTTGTTAAGCATCTGATGACTGTAAGTATGTGGATTTGTCTCTGTGTACTGTATTCTGTCCCATTGGGCTATGTGACTGTTTCTATGCCAGTAACATGCACTTTTTTTACAATAGCTCTGTAGTATAATTTGAAATCAGGTATTGTGATGTCTGCAACATGTTTTCTCTTTGAATTGCATTGGCTATTCTGGATTTTTTATTCTTTTGAATGAATTTTAGAATTCTTTTTTCTAGCTCTGTAAAGAACACGATAGGTATTTTGGTGAGGATTGTTTTGAATCTATACATTGCTTTTGGTACTATGGGCCTTTCAATACTACCAGTTCTGGTTATCCATGAACATGGGAAGTCTTTCCATCTTCTTGCTTCTTCCTCAGTTTGTTTCCTTAATGCTCTACAGTTTTCATCCTAGAGGTCTTTCCCAACCATGATTTGTGTCTAGGTATTTTATAATTTTGAGATTTTTGTGAGTAGCATTGTATTTATCACAAATGGGCACTGAATTTTGTCAAAGGCTTTCTCTGCATCTATTGAGACAAATAAGTGATTTTGTCCTTAACTCTATTATGTGGTGAATTACATTTATTGATTTGCACATGTTAAAGCATCCTTGCATTCCTGGGAGAAAACATTCTTCTTAATCTGTTTTTGAATATGATTTCCTAATGTTTTATTAAGAATTTTGCATCTAAGTTCATGAGAAATATTCATCAGTAGTTTCCTTTCCTTGATGTGTCCTCATTTGGTTTTGATATGAGTGTGATATTGGCCATAGAATAAATTTGGAAGCGCTCCATACCTTTTGAAGTATTTGAAGGATCATTGAAATTAGTTCTTGTTTAAAGTCTGGTAGAATTCAGCTGAGAATCCATCTGGTCCTGTGGTTTTCTTTGTTAGAAGTCTTTTTATACTGTTTCTATCTTATTACTAGTTATGGGTCTATTTAGCTTTTCTATGATTCAACTTTGGCAGGTCAGATGTATCTTGAAATGGATCCAATTCTTCTTGGTTTTCCAGTTTATTGGTGTACAAATGTTCAAAACAGTCCCTAATGATCCTCTGAATTTCTGTGGTAATTTCTCATTTTTTCATCTCTACTTTTTTAAATTTAGGCCTTCCCTCTTTTTTTTTTTTTTTTTTTTTTTTTTTTTTTTTTTTTTGGTTGGTTTGGAGTCTCATCAATCTTGATAGTTTGGGAACAACAGTCTTCGTTTCATTGATTCTTTGTATTGCTTTCTTAAAATTTTTTTTAGTTCTCAATGTACCTTTATTTTATTTATATGTGGTTCTAGGAATTGAACCCAGTGCCTCACACATGCTAGGCAAGCGATCGGCCCACTGAGCTACAACCCCAGCATTGTATTGTTTTTTAATTCTCAATATTATTGATTTCAGCTCTGATTGTAATTTTTTCTTTCTTCTACTGGTTTTGAAATGTATTTGATCTTGTGTTTTAAGGGTCTCAATAGATTATTAAGTACTATATTTGGGTCTTTCTGGTTTTCTTGTGTAGTCACTCATAACCATGAACTTTGATCTTAGAACTGCCTTCATAGTGTCCTACAGGTTTGGAATGTTGTTTCAACATTATCCTTTGATTGTCATAATATTAAAATGTCCCCCTGATTTCTTCTACCACCCCTTCAGTGTTCAAACATGTGTACTTCAAACTCAATGTTGATATAATTTCTGTAGGGTTTTTTTTTTGGCTTTGATTTTAATTTCCTTCCATTATGATAAAAAAAAAATGCAAGGATTATACACAACTTTTTGTGTTTGCTAAGAGTTGCTTTGTGGCCTAAAATATTGGCTCTTTTGGAGAAGGTTCCTTGAGTAATTGAGAAGAAAGTATTTTCAACTCTTGTTAGATAAAATAGTATGTAGGTGTCTGTTAAGTCCATTTGATTTATAATATTACTCAGGTTCAAGGAGCCTTTACTGACTTTATGTCTGGATGACCTATCCAGTGGTAAGAGAGGTGTGCTAAAATCACACAATATCATTACACTAACATTTTTCTGAGTATTTAATTCATCTAGTGTCTCTTTTATGTTATTAGGTATGCCAGCATTTGGAGCATAAATATTTACTACTCTAAATATGTTTTTGTTGGATTGTTGCGTTATGAGTATGACTCTTTGTCTCTTCTGATTAATTTTGGTTTGAAGTCTGCTTTGACACATGTGAGAGTAGCTCCTTCTGCCTACTGTCAGGCTCCATTTGCATGGTCTATCAATTTCCATCCTTCCACTTTAAGCCTGTTGCTGTCTTTGCCTATAAGGTACATCTCTTGCAAACAACACGTAGTTGGGTCTTCTTTTTAAAACTATTTGGCAAATTTATGTCATTCAATGGAAAAATTGAGACCATTTACATTGAATGTTATGATAGAGAAATGTTTATTTATTTCCACCATTTTGATTTACTTCTAATGTCTAATTTGGTCTTGTTTCTCATTTTCTTAGCTACTCTTCAACCAGATTTATCCATTTGTGAGCTCTGGGAATTTGTTTTTGTTTACTTTGTGTCAAATATGTCTTTAAGTGTTTCTGTAATGCCATTTTAATAGTTATGAATTGTTTTAGTTTTTGATTATCTTAGAAGGTTTTCATTTCTCATTTGTTTCTGAAGGATGGCTTTGGTGAATAAAGCCATTTTTGTTGACAGTTACTTTCTTTCAGTGCTCAAAACACATCATTCAAGTCATCATCCCCATCCAGAAAATGAGTGCCATGGCGTCTGAGTCCCTGCAGGAATAAAGGCTTCTCTGAATCTGTTGAGGAACACATTTTTAATAAGCTTACCTGCTTGGCCCCAGCTGCCTCCTGGAACACATGGATGCCATTCTCCTGCTCACTTCTTGACTCACTGAGATCACGGATGTAGGTCGGATTTATGTGGCTAGATGGGAGGGAGGGGCGCAGCAGGCAGCCCACGCATGTACAGTGAAGCATCAGGGAGCCCGTGGAACATCAGGCAGCCCGGGCACTCAATATCATAACCAATTGTATGGTGGCAGATGAACCCCAATTGTGCTGTGCACCTGCCTGTCACTCAGTGGGACCACCAGCCAACTCCGGAGAGACACGGATCTCAGCAGGATCCCCCAGCCAATCCCATGCAGGCATGAGCCCCCAAGCCTTCCCCGCCTATTCTGGGCCATAAAAACCCTGGCCAACTGGAGTCATGCAGGACTTCCCTGGCCTTCCACCATGGCCCCCCTTCCCTGGAGGGCTGGTGAACCTCACCCCAGATCCAAATCCCAATAAAGCTTTGTTCAGCTGCTTTTGGTATGACTCCTTTTTGGCCATGTGCATCCTATCTTACCACTACTAAGGGGAACTCCACCTAGATGACCTCAAGGCTCCTCCCCCTAAAACCCACCCCCCAGGATTCCTTGCGCTATTTTAGAAATCTAAAAGGAGGGTCCCTCCATGTTGCCCCTTCTCAACTCAAAGCAGCCAGATCTGAGTTGGCACCCTGATTCCCCCTCCTCTTTGAGAGTCTGGAATGAAGAGTTATGGAAAATAATATTCCTGGAAGACAACTCCCCATGAAAAAGGAGGGACAGTGTGGTTTGGAGGAGGGAGGGGAATTTGGTCAAACATTAAGCCTCTCCCAGCGCACCCCTGCCTAATAACATGGTCCCTAAACTTAGACC
>JAJEJO010050225.1:0-16971 GCA_020662805.1 Glaucomys volans
GTTGCAGGGTTCTCTGCTAATCAATGTTCCTCTCCAGGTCAGACTGACCTGCAGTCTCTCCCAAACCTCCTGGTTTCAAAAAGCCTTTGAGGACTAGCCATCCTGCAGGCACCCAAGGGGTGGCGAGGAATCTGAGGGCCCATTTTCTCTTTCCAGCAGATTCATGCAAAAGTCTCACTGAATATACAATACTGCTAAAATTCTGAACATTTGCAATGGAAAATAATGAAGTAAATACACAGCATTATTAGCTGTTAAACAAAACAAGAAAACATTAAATAAGAAGTATTTTTATATTCATCTTGAATATCAATGGGTGAGGAAAAGCAGATTTAATTAGAAGAAGCCGTAGATGGTCCCAATGGCACTAAATGCCATTGTTTTTATCAATGTTGCGAGGCATCTGTTTTGGCTCACAAACAGGAGTTTGCCATTAAACTTTATTTCCCAGGGAACAGACTATACACAGAGTTGGAGGGTGGGGCAGAGCAAATAAGAGATAATTTTCTAATAACTAAAAAACACTTTGGAAAAGAAATAACATGTAAAAGGAATTAAAAGTGGAAGTGTGTCAGCATGATCCCATCCAGGGCTCTCTGGGAACCTGGTCAGGATTGGTGACAAGCACTTTCTAACTGAGCACCTGGGTTTAGCCAAGGGTTTGAATCATACAGCATTATGAATCATAAGAAATTATGAATTGCTAGAAAGCCATTGTGTTAACTGACATTATTTATGTAGTGACGAAAATGCCGACAGGGCCACCCAGAGGAGGGGGCAGTGTATGGCCAAGTGCTGATTCCCATTGCTTGGAAGCCAAATGCGAGATGAGAGGAGAGGTCATGTGCATGACCCGTGTGTGTGCTCATGTGAACCTGCATGCTGGTGCCCCTTCTGTGCCTAGGCTGGTGCACATTCAGAAGTGTGCAGGAGGTAGAAAGCTGCAGGGCACCAGCCCCGTGACGCACACTTTCACCCTTCACAGTGGGAAAGGCTCAAGGACTGTCCAGTCTGCAGACTTTGCAGTCTGCAATGACAGCTGGCAGCTGCTACCACTTGCGATTTGTTAAGCACAGTTTTTGAAAAAGAGTGATGAACAGAGGCGCCAGGCAACGTTTTGTGTTTCTAGAGCAGTGAGGGTGCTCCAGGCTGTGGCTCTCCATGGGTTCAAGGTGGCAACGTGGGTTTATCTGCAGGCAGTGGCTTCCCTGCCTGGGTCCTGGGGATCTGCCTACGGGCCTCCCCCACTGGTTAGCTCTGTTATCTACCCAGGGCGGGGCAACTTGTTCAGGGCCTGCCTGAGCTGCTCAGGGGACTTCCCAGGCATTTTTTTGTTTGCTCTGAAATAGCCTGGGGGAATTTGGCAGGGACCGCTGAGGAACGTGGCTCCCCTCCATCCAGGGTGGGAGTCGGAACCAGAGTGCTGCAGCAGCGCAGTTCCAGCCTCTTCCCTCAGCACACATTTAATTAAAAAAAAAAAAAAAATTTTTTTTTTTTAAAAGCATCAGTAGCAGGCAGCTTGGCTGGGGCTGGTGGGCGGCCAGGGGAGGAAAGGAGCCTACTGAGGAAAGCACCTACACCTGAGACTGATGCCATGTGCCTGCTGCCCACTCTGGCGGCCACTGCCCCGCTGGGGGAGGAGCAGCAAGTTCCATGCTTGGATTTCCAAGCTTCTCCCAGGGGCATTGTCCTCTGAAGTGCACCTCCTGACCCCCTGCTGGTGTGTGTGTGTGTGTGTGTGTGTGTGTGTGTGTGTGTGTATGGGTGTGGGTGTGTAGATGCATGTGCTTTCCCAAATCCTGAAGACCTTTTTTTATACATATATATACTTTCTTTTTCAGCTGAAAGAATACGCCCCGGATCCCACTCTACCACACATTAGCTGTGTGACTTTGGGCAAGTGACTTAACTCTCTGCGCCTCAGTTTCCTCATCTGCAAAATGGGGATAACCCATCTTATCAGACTTGGTTGAAGATGAAATGAGTTATTCCATATACAGTCCTAGAACAGTGCTTTACACATAGAATTAAATATGATTTTTATTATTATCCTTGGAATTTCATTGTGTCAAAGCCAGTCCTCTCTACCCCTGCCCCATTCTAGCTCTGAGAGTCCTGATGCCATGTGTGCCCACTAGACTGAGCCCATCAAGTGCAGGACAGGTCTTCAATCAGTCCTGTACTTCCAAGCCTGGTATGTAGCAGGTGCTCAATTATTTTAGAGAAAATTAACAAATCAGGGACATGGTTGATGTGGTCTTAAACTGTGGTTCTCTAACTTCATGGTGCATCAAAATCCCCTGGGAGGCCAAGCAAAACTCCCACCCTCAGAGAGGCTGATTTAGTATAAGTAGGTGTTATGGTTTGGATATGAGCTCCTGTGTTAATGCGGAAATATTCAGAGGTAAAATGATCATTTGGGAGAACTGAGATCTAATCAGGCCATCCTAATTTGAGTGGAGTAACTAGGTGGTAACTGTAGGCAGGTGGGGTGTGACTGGGGGAGATGGATCACTGAGGATGTGTCCTGGAAGGTTCCTCTTCCCTAAGGCCCTCTCCCCTTATTTTTCTTTATCTCTGCTTTCCGAGGCACTGTGTCCTGGTTCCTTTTACCATACTCCGCCTTGATGCGTTGCCTCACCTTGGGTGAAAAGCAATGGAATTGGCCCACCATGGACTAAACCTCTAAATTATTATGGTCAGGTATTCTGGTCGTATGGAGGAAAACGACCAACACAGTAAGAATGAGGTGGGGCTGGGGAACTTGCATGGCCTAGCAAGCACCCCATTCAAAAAACACTCCTCAGCATAAGGTGTCCTCAAAGCCAGTGGCTGGGGGAAAAGAAGAACCAGGGTGACTTCTCCAGGCAAAGTCCTGCCTGCATGGCCCTTGTTTGCCTTTTGGCAGGGTTCCATACTGGAGCCTTTGGCCTGCATGTTCTGGTAGTATCACCAGGAAGACTGGAGCCTTCCAGGGGCTGAAGTTATGGTTGCATTTGGTTTAAAGTGTGTTTAGTTTTGAACTCCTCTTCAGTGAATGGCGAGGTCAGTGTTCTTAGAAATACCAAAAGCAGGGCTGAGGATACAGCTCAGTTGGTAGAGTGCTTGCCTTGCAAGCACAAGGCCCTGGGTTCAATCCCCAGCACTGCAAAAACAAGCAAGCAAAAGCTAAAAGCAGCTCATGGAACAGGGCTGCAACTCACTGGTCCCTCCAGGGGCTTGCTGCACATCAGGATGCCCCTGGTCCTCCAGGTTGGGCCGGCAGCCCATTCTACTCCCTCCTTCTGTCACCCCCTGCTTGATGTTTGCTGGTGGCTTTGACTACAACAGTGTTCTTCTGCCACAGGCCATCACCCCAGCTTGGAAAGTGTTTCCTCTGTTTGGGTAATTGAAGCAGAAGTTGGATTTTCCTTGAGGCTCAAAATGTGGCCTTTGGTAAGCAGTTGTTAGAATAACCCAAGTGGCCCAGGAAAAGACGCTGTGGTGAGGAGGAATGTGCTTTTGTGGAGCTGTGTTTAAAGATACCTCTGGGATTTGTTTCTTAGCAACAGGACTCATCCAAAGCACACTGGCGATGTCAGAATATCCAACAATGCCTGATGCCCGCAAGCACTGTGTAAAATAAAAGAAAATCCTACTGAGTGGGAGAGAAGAACCCGAGGATTGCTCCCCCAACAGGTGGAAAACCTTGGAACCCTGAACAGATGGAGTTGCCCTTGGTCTAGTCTAGGGAGCACCAGGGTCAGACTAGTTCCAACCCACCAGGCCCAGCTTTCCTCCTTGGAGTGTCACACCAGACTCTTCCCTCAGGCCTCCCTCCTTCCCTAGCCCCTGGGGGCCCAGCATCCAAATAGCCTCCATCCTTCACATGTGAAGAGTCAAACCTGAAGGAAGCTATTAGAGACCTAAATCCAGAGGTTCTTAACCTTGTTTTGGTGTCATGGGACCCTTTAGCAGCCTGGACTCCTTCTCAGATTAATCTTTTTAAAAAAAATGCATTAAAAAATGTATTTAATACACAGAATTTTAAAAACACTCCAATGATGTTAAAAAAAACAGTTATTAAAATATTAAACAAAAAGATGGAATGTTCTCTCTGATATGTGGATGCTAATTCACAATAAGGGCAGCGGAGCTAAGGAAGAATACAATTACTTTAGGTAGAAGGGAGTGAAGGGAGGGGAGAGGGTTGTGTGTAGGAAAGATAGTAGAATGAATCAGACATTATTATCCTATGTACATATATGACTACAAGACCGGTGGGATTCTACATCATGTACCACCAGAAAAATGAGAAATTATACTCCATTTATGCATGATGTATCATGGTACGTTCTGTTGTCATGTATAACTCATTAAAACTAATAAAATATTAAACAAATTTGTACATTGAAGTACTGTATGGTTGCATTAAACACCAAGATTCAGCATCGGGCTAATGAGTACTCTAACTTTGAGGTAGTGGTATCAATGATAGTTTGATAAATCAGCTTCACAACTGCAGTGTAATATGGAAACATCTGTGATTTCTACCAGTGATAAAGACCAGATTCTGCCAATATGGTTGAGGTTGCTGCCTGCATTCATAATGCAAGGAAATGCTAAAATCGAGTTCAAGGTTAGTGAAGATTAAGATGAAGTTTTTTTTTCCGTGTCAGTTCATGGATCCCCTAAGGGGGCTGTGGGTGGAACAGGCTGGATCAGGGAAGCCTTCTGAGTTCCCAGAGTCTCTGCATCAGCCATGGGGCAGCATTCCTGGACCCCAGGCACTTGGTATTTTGTTCTAGCATAAGTTCACCAAGCTCTGGGCAAATACTGAACACCTTCTGAGTGGTTCTGCCTTGGCAGGAAGGTTGTGGGGTCCATGGCATTTGTTTAACCAGAATGACTTTTTTTCTGTTTCACAGATCAGAGCACAAAAATATTGCAGCTAAAGAAACACTAAATCCAAGCCTCCCATTTTATAGATGTGCATACTGAGGCTCAAAGAAAGAGCAACTCTCTCAGGCCACAGGGCAGACAGAGGGCTGGAACCCAGGTCTCCTGAGCCCAATCCCTGAGCAGGATCAGAGGGAGGTCATGCCTTATGCTATGGGGAGCTGAAAGGATGAAGATGTTGCTGAGTTTGCACCTATTGCAGGTTATGGATTTGACTTCTTGCTGTCCTTGTTTTAATGTAGCTATCCAGAGTGTCAGCCCGGCACCCACAGGGATGCTTCCTGAGTGATTCTCATACTGGTGATCTGGATCCCTGCACAAGTTAGTTACGACTTCCAGCACGTTTTCCAAAGAGGTACATTAGTCCTGCCATCCCTGACTCTTCCCTTTCTAACCTCAGCCAGGTCAGTTAAGCTTCTTGTGCTTCAGGCTCAATGAACCTGATGTTAAATGAAACCTGTTTCACAGGCTTGTTGCCATAAAGGAGTTAATACACATAGAACTTTTGTGACAGATGGTGGTGGGTTAGTCATGGCTCTTTCAGTTAAAAGTGTCAGGAAACCAACTAAGCTGGTTTAAACAGAAGAGGGAATTTGTTGGTTCATAGAATAGTGCAGTCTAAAGCACAATGGATTTCAGGCCTTGCTGGATCTAGTTGCTCAAACATATCCTCAAGGGTCATTTCTCTCTTCAGTTCTTAGCCCTGCTTCTGTTACTCTGTTTGTTTCTTAGGTGGACTCTCTGCACAGTGACTCTCAGGTGCCCCATGGTGACAATGTCTTTGAAACTGGCAATTCCAGTGAAAACAGAACTTCTTTTAAAAAACTTATTATTTTTTTATTTTAATTTTTTCAGTGCCAGGAACTGAACCCAGAGCACCTGGCATGGGAGGCAAGCAGCTTGATCCCTGAGTCATTTAAAAATATTTTTTAAATAAAAATTGTATATATTTCAGATGTATAATGTTATGTTAAGATGTTAATTTGCTTGACTGGAGTCAATCATTATATATCTGTGTATATGTGAAATGAGTAGTCAAACCAATTCACACATGGAATGACTACTACCTACGGTAAAGCAAATTAGCTCATCCATCATCTCTTACCTTTTTGTGTCCATGGTCAAAATGCTTGAAATCTACCCTTAGCAAATTTCCAGAATATAATACAGCATGACTAACCATAGTCCTGTGCTCTAGAATTCATCACCCTACATGACTAAAGCTTTGTACCCTTGGACCATCTTCCCAATTCCCTCACCACCCTGCTCCCAGTAATCACCATTCTGTTTCTGTGTATTTGATTTTTTCGATTTTACATATAAGTGAGGACATGTCTTTTGTGGTATTTTTCTTTCTGTCTGGCTCTGTCACAGCACAATATCCTCCACATTCAGCAATGTTTGCAAAAATAGAAGGATTTCCTTCAAAGAGAAGGATCCATGCCCATCCTTTTACCCAGCAAAAACCTCTGGAATTGAGCCTCATTGGTCTGGTTAGAATCATGTGACCATCTGTGAGCCAATCATTGTGGCCTGGGGGAATGAGATGCTTGGATTGGCCAGACCTATGTCATGTGACTGCCTTGGTAGTTGAGGGCTAAGGTCAGTCCCACCCAAACCACATGGCTTGAGCATAGGGTCCAGGACTTCAAAGCAAGCTCTGGGCACTGTTTTTTTCAGAAGAGGGGTTAGGAATGTGAGGAAGGCAAAAATAACAGGTGGCCAGAGCTGGCGAGGGATGTGGTGACCTCACATAAACATTTGCATCTAGCGGGGCCTGAGGGTGGGAATGTTACTGTTGTCAACTCTCAGAATGGAGAGAGCTTTGCAAGGCAGAGAAAAGGGACCCTGGGGACCGGAAATAGACTGAAGACTAAGAAAATAGACAAAGTATTAGAGAGATTGTCTGATATGAACCCAGAGGCTGGGTTGAGGAATTTCCTTAGGGAACTATTCACTTTGGTTGGTATAATTTGGCCCACAAGTCTGGCTGCTGTCTACCCAGTCATTGCACACCACATTAACAGGCTTTATGAGGGAGATGGTGGTGGGGCCTTTCAAAATCTATTGTGTAGTTGGGGTGTGTAAATGTCACCAGGGCTGCATCTAAAGCTGGGGATGTGACAGGACTTTTTTTTTTTTTCTTGCAGTGCTGGGGATTTTCTTGCAGGGCCTTGTACTTGCAAGGCAAGCACTCTACCAACTGAGCTATATCCCCAGCCTGTGACAGGCCTCTTGAAGCCCAGAGGAGCTGGGAGTCTGGCTCCTGAAGGAAATGAATTGGAGATACAGAACAAGACACCAGGCTGGGGTTCAGGGGACCCCAGGGCCACAAGTCTCACTGTCTTCCTTCCCCCCAGGAAAGGCCTGCTCTGCACTTATGGTGAACAAGTGAATGGAGCACGTGTGTACCATTACCCCCATCCCATCATGAGTTTCAAGTAGTGCCAAGAGGGCATCCAGCATCCAGGTGACCGCACAGGTCTGGATCACATGCCTGGGTTCCCTGCTGTTGGTGCTGCCTGACTGTTCAGGAACTGTGTGTTCTTTCAGAGGCACCAGGCCTCTGAAGTGGGTACAATGAACACCACCCTCTCTAGCAGGGGGAGGACCTTGAAGACCTCAAAGAACCTAATTGGCCTGTCCAAGATTAAAGAGGGGCAGAGCCAACTGGACTCAGGCAGCCTGGCCCTGGGAGCAGTGGCTTGACCTCTGACCCACCTCCCCACAAGTCCTGTCCATCTGAGAGGATTTGTGAGGACCAAAGGAGACCTGCATGGCATGCGGCTGACACAGAGTGCTCACTGGATAAAAGTGAGCGTTATCACACTGCCCTGTGCCACAGTGTGGGGGGACCCCATAGTGGATCAGAAAAATTGGGGACCACCTCCAGCTGGGAGCTAAGGGTTCCTAGAAAGTGATTTTGGCCTGGACTGGGGCTCCAACAGGTGTCTCTCCAGCCCCCATGCCTGCAGAGCTCCAGGGCTGGTGATGTGGGAGACGACAGGCAGGAGGTGGTGAGCTAGGACCCTGCACTGAGAGGCTCCGCCCAGCTGGTCCCTGGGTTGTAGGAAACTCAGTTGGGGGTGGTTGAGTTTGGGACCAAGTAGGTGAGAAGATGGACTGAATGGCTGACCATTTAGCCTACACAGCCATTATCAAGGAAAACATAGTGGTGCTTCTTGGTGTTGATAGAGGACATTATTTCCCAAAGTGCTATTTCTAAGAGGGAAAAGTTTCTACAGAAACTGCATTCTGTACCCAGCCATTCATCTTTCAGTTCCTTTTAGGCACATTGGAGCCTGCAATGACTAGTTTGAACCACCTAAATGTTAAAGGAAATACACCCTGAATACATACGCTGCCTTTGGCAGTTGCCGTCTTCTTGCCCTAATAGGAAATGTCTGCTGGTGAGTTCTCCCCAGAGTCTGCTTTGGCATCTGGCCAGGGCTCGAGTCCCGCCTTCGCCTCTTCGGAGCTCTACCTTGGTCATTTTCCTGCTTGTTTAGAGTGCTGGAAAGAGAATGTGCTGCTGTGGCTTGCAAAGCCCAGGTTAAATCTCCCTCCATATAATGAGTTCTGCTCGAGAAATCCATCAGCCACAGAAGCGACCCTGTCTGACCCTGTAATCCTCTCCTTGGCTCAGTAGTTTGATGGGGATCTCCAGAAAGGGACAGAGCTCCTCTTTCAGCAGCAGTCTGGTGGGTAGATTGATGGGTTGTCCTTACTCCAGGTCTTAGAAGCACCTTATTGAAGGGAAGCTGCTGGCTGGGGTGGCTGTGGGCAGGAAGTGAGCATTAGAGGGACAGAGCTGGTGCTGGAGCCAATGTAGATAGGTGTTCTAAGGTTCCCAGCACAAAGGATCCCTGGTTACTGGTAGCCCTGATTTTGGGGTTCATGCACTACCTTCCTGTGCGTTGGGCTTCATTTTTCAGCTTGACAAAGAAAAAGGGATTCTCCCCAAGCTCCAAAAGCTATGATGGAATTAAATTCAGCCTTGGAGAGATTATGCTTGACCAAGGCTCCCTTGTAGCTGTTGTGTCAGGTGTGCCTGTCCCAGGTAAAGACTCACCTCTTGCTCACATTGCCAATGACTAGTGAGTTAGTGGCCATCCAGAGGGCATGGGTTAGTCTACTTTCCATACCATAACAAATACCTGAGATAATCAAGTTATAAAGAGAAAAGGTTTATTTTGGCTCAGTTCTAGAGGTTCTGGTTCATGTTTGGTTGGCCCTGTTGCTTTGGACCTGTGGCGATGCATCATGGTGGGAGCCTGTGGTGGAGCAAATCTACTCACCTCATGATCAGGAAATGAAAGACAGAGAGAGGGAGGGGCTATGGTTCCACTATTCCCTTTGAAGGCCCACCCCCAATGACTGGAAGACCTCCCAGTAGGCCCCACCTCCTAAAGCTTCCACCAGCTCCCAATAGCATCATACTGGGGACCAAGCCTTTAACACATAGGTCTTTGGAGATATTCCAGATCCAAACTATAGCATTTAAAAAAATTGTGATAAGATGTGCATAATGTAAAATTTACCATTTTAACCATTTTTAAGTGTATAGTTCAGTAGCATTGAGTGCTTTCACATTGTTGTGCAACCATCACCACCAGCCATTTCTAGAACATTCTCATCTTCCCAAACAGACACTCTACCCATTAAATACCAGCTACTCATTGCCCCCCTCCAGCCCCTGGAGACCACTTGAGTCCAGGGCAGTAAAAACTCACAAGTACAACTTTTCTGTTTCATTGACTTGCAGCTCTTTGGGGCTTGCTGATGTATCTGAAGATTTATTCATTTAATAAGCCCTTATTCAAGGCCTGCCACGTGCCAGGTTTTGTACTGGTGCCTGGAATATAAAGGGGAATAAAGAAATCCTATTTTCTAAAATAATAATGGCTACACACACACTTGCTTTGTGCTTTCTAGGTGCTGCCTACTGTTCTGAGCACCTGGCACCTCCTATAATACAACACAGAGAGGTAAGATTGCTCTCATTTTTAGGTGAGAAAATCAAGACAAAGAGAGGTTGAGTGACTTGTCCAAGGTCACACAGGTAGTAAGTGACAGAGCTGGGCTCAAATCCAAGCAGGCTGCCTGCAGAGTGGACAGTTCTTACCTTTTGGTGGCCCTGCCTTGAAGGGCTCACAGCTTTTGCCGGGAAAGAAGTGTCACTTCCTCTTAGGACTACTTTCCACCCAGGAACTGTCCTCACAGTGGCCAGGTAAAGCAATTCTAGTAAATAGTAAAAGCAAAAAGCCCACAAACTGCAGAAATCCAGTAGAGCTCCAGGTGGCAGAGAAGCCTGGGAATGAAGCCTCTGGGAATGTCAAGGGCAAACTGTCTTCCCCCAACCCAGCCAGCTCTTCTGTGAATTGTGTTCACTTACACACACACACACACACACACACACACACACACACACACGCTAAGTGAGAGTTGTAAGTTCTTAACCCAAGATGTCCTTAGCTGCTAGAAGAAAAACCAAAAGCCTCATTAGGTCCCCAGGGCTTTTGGTCATGAGGGGAGTAAGGACAGAAGAAAGGGCAAAAGAGCTTTCATTGCTTTCTGAGGCTTTGGTTGGTTCTGATTTATGAGGTGCCTTCTGGTCTGTCCCAGGCAGGTGTGCTCATGTGCTCTGTGGTGGTGGGAACCTGCTATGGAGGGAACTCCCCCATGACAGGGACAGAAGCTGCACCAAGGAGACAGCAGGTAGTGGGGAATGGGGTAACAATCCCAAAGCCACTCTCTGCTTCTACCTTGAACCCAGGTGGGCGTGAGGACCTGGCCTACCATCTCACATCGCCCTTGGGCTGTTCTGCTCCCCTCAGCCTCTTCTCCCATAATGCAACTCACTGGTTCATTGTCATGAGATGCAGCTGTCCTTCCCAGCAAGGTGTGCTGTCTGGAGCGCTGAAAAAACACTGGGCTGTGTCTGGTGGAAGATGGTCAAGTCAGAGAGACGTTGCCCTGTGTCACCTTCTTAATGTGTCTCCATCTTGCTTTCATAAATATCTTTTCTTTTTTATCGCTGGAGATCAAACCAATGGCCTTGTGCATGCTAGGCAAGTGCTCTACTACTGAGCTATATCCCAGCCCCTTTCTCAAATATCTTTTCAAATAATAGTCTTAATCTTAAAGGCTCTCGCAGCAATTTAGTTCATTTATAAAAAGACAGCTCTTTCTGCACCAGCATTGGGTTCCCCTGCTTCTGCCCTGGAGTGGAGGAGGTGACCCTTAGTGGGTGTGGGGAGGTGCAGGGATGCAGCTACACAGGAAAATGTCCTTTCAGATTTGGAGCAGGTTTTATTCTCCCATCTGCTTCCCACATTCCCTGTGCTGACTGTACAGGTCCCCAAACCAAAGTGCCCTCCTACTCTCCAGAGTCTCCCTGGGGAGGGAGTCAGGAGCAACTGGAAGGGCCAGGTGTAAAGCCAGAAGTCATATCAGTGGTCGGGTCTCCAGGCAGAGACTGCAGGTCAAGCCAGTCCTTGAAAAGTCTCTCCCTTCACCGTATCTGATTCTTGCTCAGCTGTCTCTCCAACTCCAAGGTTTTCTCTGTTTTCTCTCTCAAGTAATGAAATAAAGTCTTAGGGACTTAATTGAAAATAAATTTGTATCTTGCAATAGAATTGTAGGGAGCTAAAGGCACATAATGGCAAGAAGTGGGTGCTAGAGCTGGTGGTTTTCAGGTTCACTTGTCCACTGTGCCGGTAGAGATAGTGGGTTCTCACCTGGCCCATTCCAGTGTGTTTCATGGGGGTCTACAGCTGTGAAGTATTCAAGGTTTGCCAATTCTTTGAGAAAAGGGTGGTGTCCTAATCTCACACTGTCCCTCTGGCAAATGACAGGGGGGAAATGACTTGTCTTGGCAACATGGTAGAGAAACGCCACTATGAGATTTTAGTGTAATGATAGAAGGATGAGGGATAGATGGGGTTGGGGGTGCCAGGCCATCCTGGTCAGGGCTGTCAGTTCTGAGCCAGGTGCTTGGCTTGGTGCTGGGGATACAGTTGGAGCAGCAAAAATTTAAATGACCCCTGTCCATGGGGCACTTGCTGTTCTTGGAGGATCCTGACATTACATCAGTTAATCCCACTTATAAATGTGACATTGCTGTAATGAGGAGCTCTGGGTAGGAGAGGCATTGGGAGCTATGAGAATGGGGGACCCAAGCAGGGCATCCTGAGGAAGCCACATTGATGGAGAGTCTGGGAAAGGTGAGGTAGGGTGGGGCAGGTCAGGGAGGCCATCTCTGGAAGGCCTTTATCCCATGAGCTAGGGGAAGCCACTGAAGGTTTTCTATATAATCGTATCCATACCTTGAAAATATTTGTGACTATTGTAGGCAGCACAGGTGTGGGGAGACCTGTTAGAGGCAGCAGGCCGGGAAGGAGATGATAGGAACTTAAACTAGCAGGTGGTGTAGTAGAGATGGAGCAAAGTGAATTTAGAAGTAAAATGGAATTTAGACGTCAAGTGGCAGATTTGTCAGATAGGCTGTGGGGGTGGAGAGGCCATGGGGATGCTCGTTTTCTGGCAGCTGATGGGTGTGGCGTTGACCTCTGAGGCTCAGTGCAGAGACAAGCTGATGAGTTTGTTCTTGAATATGTTTTTGAGAGGTTTTGAAATATCCAAGGAGAGGTGTCACCAAAGCCATTGTCACTATGAGAAGATAAGTGCTGGGGAAAGGAGGTTTCAATCATGTGCCCTGGGTGGTGGGGAGGGGACCTCAGGAGAAGGTGTGTCCTGAGAAGAGGAGAGGTCTAGGACTAGATCTGACCTCTCATTTCATGGTCCATGGTGGGAGCGGGTTGCAGGGAGAGCAGGTATAGAGGAGGACAGAGGAGGACAGCAGTGAATGTGCCACTCTTCATGGCAGATATGCCATTCTTTCTACCTTCTCAGACTCCTTACTCATCCTGAGGTCTCCCTTCTTCTAGGAAGTTCCATTCTCACAGACCAGGGACGAGTGCCAACCTTTGCCCCCGTAGTTCCCTGTGCTGCTCAGCTCAGCACTTATCACACTAACTTGTAACTATCCATCTACGTGTCTGTATCCACCTCTAATCTGAGGGTTCTGTGTCTTGCTCACTATTGTTCCCCCACTGTCTAATACAGCATCTGGTATATGGTAGGTCTGTGAGTTAAAGTGAAGCCTTAGCTGCCACAGCAAAGAGACCAGAATCACAGAGGATTAAGTGCATTAGAAATCCTTTCTCTCTGTCAAACAATCAGGCTGAGCCAGGCTGGTCATCCATTTGAATCATCTTGGTGGACATTCTTCATCCATGCTCTACCAAGGCCCAAGGTGATGTCCTAGTCCCTGAGGTTGAATTGGGTCTGTTAGTCTGCTTTTCACCTCCATGAAAAAATACCTGAGATAATCAACTCAAAAGGAGGAAAGGTTTATTGAGGCTCATGGTTTCAGAGGTTTTAGTCCATGGTTGCATGGATTTGTGGCAAGGCAGAACATCATGGTGGAAAACATGTGATGGAGCAAAGCAACTCATTCATGGTGGCCAGGAAGTGGAACAGTGGGGAGGATGGCAGGGTCCCAATATCCTCTTCAAGGGCATCCTCCCAAGACCTAACTTCCTTTTAATGACCTAATTTCCTTCCACTAGGTCTCATATCCTAAAGGTTCTACTTTCTGCCAATACCATACCTTCAGCACATAGGCTTGGGGGCAATCTAAGATCCAAACTATAACTTTGGGTCACTGCCATGTCTGCTTTCAGTCCATAGGAAAGGAAAAGAGCAAAGTACAGAGAAAACCATCAGATCTAATCTGGAGATGACCCAGACGTTTCACTGCTCACAGCTCATTGGCTCAAACTTAGTCTCGTCCCCTCTCCTGGTTGCAGAAGAGGCTGAGAATGAAGTCTCTAGATAGGTCTAGATAGGTGTTCAGGAGTAAAGGGAATGGGACTGGGGCAGGGAGTGTGGTTGGGGTGGACCCAGGCAGTGGGCAATAAATACTCATTGAATGGATGGATGGTTCATTGGTGACCTGCATGACAAGATCTGGGCCACAAAGAAAATGAGATCTAGTCCCTGCCCTCTGGGAACTTAATGATTTCAATAGGTTCTCTTTATTTTTTCAAGATTAAACTTAAATTTTCCCCCAATTTTTATCCTTTATTCGAATGTAAATAATTTCCTTAATTCTGGCTATGTAGTGTAGTGGAAAAAAAACATATTTGATATTATGGCCTTGCCTCTTCTGATATGTGATTGTGGGTACATTATTTAGTCTCTGAACTTCAATTCTCTCAACTATAAGATAAAGATTATTGTATGTATGGTACAGGATTATTGTGAAGATTAAATGAGGCCACATTTGGCAACTTAAAAAAATTGTTTTTGATTATGATAGTTCTGGTAATGGCTCTCTAATAGATGCTTGGAGGGTGCTGGAAAGTGAACACATAAGAAATGCTTCAGGTTGTCAGAAGGTCTGCAAATAAAATTTCAGGATACCCAATTAAATTTAAGTTTCAGATAAACAAATGCAAATATTGCTGGAAATTCAAACTTCAATTTCAAATAAAATACAAATAATTTTTAGTATAAGTATGTCCCAAATATTGTATGGGATATACATATACTAAAAAAATGTACCTTATTTATCTGAATTTGAATTCAAGTAGGTGTGCTGTATTGTATGTGATGCTCCTACTCATTCTGTGCATAGCATTTAGTAGGTGCTCAGTAAATCTGTTTTTTTCTTTCCTCCTGAGGAGGGCATCTCTCTGGATTCAAAGAGCTATATATAGTCATATATCTATTTGTAGACTTTATGAGTTAAGCATCTAAGCTTAGGTTTGGCTTTATCTTCATTCTTTGTGAGGATTTCTATGTATTACTGGAAAAAATACATACTTTTTCCCCATACATTGGTCAGCAGTGAAAAAAATATCACATTCAGAAATACAATGTCCTATGAAAGGCCATGTTGGGGACCAATGGCCTGACTTTGATGAATAGTGTGACCCATCTGGGATCCTGTCATATTCCCCAGACCATGTTAGATCAACCACTTTTTGTATCCTGAAGATATTTATTCTTTACCAACTAATGACCAGGCATGATTAAGAACCAGGAGAGGTGTTTGCTTATTTAATATTCATTAAGACTTGCTCTTTAGGGGGCTGGGGATATAGCTCAGTTGGTAGAGTGCCTGCCTCGCAAGCACAAGGCCCTGGGTTCAATCCCCAGCACTGCAAAAAAAAAAAAAAACAAAAAACAAAAAAACTTGCTCTTCAGTTGCATTAGATACTTCATGAGTATGTGCTGCATGCCAATTATTTTTCTACATCACGCAGGGGCTTCAGAGATGAACCAGACAAGGTGGGGACCCTCAGAGGCCTTATATTATGGTGAGAGAGCAGATCTAGGCTTCTAATACAAAGGGGCCATGTGAAAGTGTGTGGGGGGCTCAGTCCCCTGAGTGTGGGTGGTGTGTGGAACAGTCTGGGCTCCAAGCTGGAGTGCTCAGTGGGAAGGAGTACATGCAGAGATGATGGTGGGGGAGGACAGAACGCCAGTTAGTAGGTGGGGAGAATTGGAAACCAGCAAATGGGCTGAGCAGAGGCCGTGGGAAGGAAGCTGGGCAGGCTGGGAGGAACTGGTGCAGAGGGACTTGTCACTCGTTTAGCAGGTTGCATCCTGATCTGGGACTGGTCTAGCCCTACTTGTGTCTAAGGCAGATGCATTATCAGGGAATTTGCTGCAATTAGTCCTCTATGGAGGATTGTGTAAGTCCCTTCTGCAGCTGATGAAGTTTTTCTGGGATTCCACTAAAATCTTCCTTTTTTCTGTTTGTAACTGTAGCCCTCCCAGCTCCTGCCTCCCCATCTCCCCACTCATATGTCTTCATCAGGCATCACAGCTTCTGAGTCCCTCCTCTTCAGTCTCTCCTAGGCTTAGTCACCCTGCCGCCATATTGGCACCAAAACTGTACCAGCCTCCTCTTGGAACCTCTGGTTCCTGAGATTCTGCCCACAGTTCCACCAGTATAGATTCAGGCTCTGTGTTTTAGTCAGCTTTTTTGATACTGTGACCAAAAGACCCGACAAGAACAATTAAGGGAGGAAAAATTCATTTGGGGGTTCATGGTTTCAGAGATCTCAGTCCATAGACGGCTGGCTCCATCCCTCAGGGCTCAAGTGAAGCTGAACATCGTGGTGGAAGTGGGGTGGAGGCAAGTGGCTGAAGACATGATAATCAGGAAGCAAAGAGATACTAAGCTTACCAAATATATACCCCAAAGGCATGGCTCCAATGACCTACCTCCTCCAGTCATACCCTACTAGCCTATAGTTACCACTCAGTTAATCCCTATCAAGGAATTAATGCACTGATTGGGTTAAGGCTCTCATAACCCAATCTTTCACCTCTAAACCTTCTTGCATTGTCTCACATGTGAGCTTTTGGGGGATACCTCACATCCAAACCGTAACACTCTGGAACTGCTTTCCCAGCCTTGCCCTGGTGAAGGTCAACTCCAAGCCTCCTGGACTTGCCTGCGGGAAGGACTCCTTATGAATTGCTGGTTTTCATTCTTGGTCCTTTTCTGAAATCAGTTCCTGTTAAAAAATAGGTTTTTTCAAATTCATTCGGCTCTTTACCCCTTTAAGAAATCAGTAGGTGGATCATGAAGGATTCCCCAGGGAGTTGGCCTCCTCTGGCAGACAAAGTGTGAGAACGCTTTTGTCATTCTTATATCTTACAGTCTCAGGGCAGGCTTCTTATGAAGCCCAGTCATTCTTTTCCCTCTTGCCTTCTGATGGATCTGAGAGAACACAGGCTGTTTTAGTCAGCTATTTTGCTCCTGTGACTACATTACCTGACCAGCACAACTGAAAAGGAGGAAAGGTTTATTTGAGGGCTCATGGTTTCAGAGGTCTTAGTCCATAGAAGGCAGGCTCCATTCCTCAGGACTGGAAGTGAGGCAGAGGGAAGCAGCTTGCATCATCAGGAAGGGGAAAGAGAGAGAGAGAGAGAGAGAGAGAGAGAGAGAGA
>JAJEJO010050225.1:17371-52712 GCA_020662805.1 Glaucomys volans
GAGGGAGGGGGAGAGGGAGAGGGAGAGGGGAGAGGGGAGAGGGGAGAAGGGAGAGGGGAGAGGGAAGGGGGAGGGGGGAGGGGGAGGGGGGAGAGGGGAGGGGGGAGAGGGAGGGGGAGAGAGACTTCACTCTCCAGATACAAAATATATACCCCAAAGCCACGAGTAATTCCTACCTCCTCCAGCCACACCCTACCACTTCAATTTATCCCACCTGGGATTAATTCACTGATTGGGTTAAGACTCTTACCACACAATCATCTCTCCTCTGAACCTTCCTGAATTGTCTCACATGTGAGCTTTTGGGGGACACCTCACATCCAAACCATAACACAGGCTTTGGGCCTTCCCCTTCCTAGTTGCCAACAGGTTTGTGAAAATAGGCACAAGGTTGTCTCAGTTAGTTTTTGTGGCATAACAAACCTTCCCAAAAATTCAGTGGCTTGAAATGACAGCCATTTATTTCTCAATTCTGTGGGCTGGGCTCAGGAGGGCAATTTTTCAAACCAATTACTCTCAGCTGGGATGACTGGATGGTTGGGGGCCATCCCCACTGACCTCTCATCCTCCAACAGGCTAACTCGAGCTTGTTCTTGTGGTGGCTGCACAGAGCTCTACAGGAGCAGGCAAAAGCATGCGTGACTCTTGGGCCTTGGCTCAGAACTGCCAGACTGCCACTTCTACTATGTTGTGTTGACCAATGAAAATCAAAAGGCTAGCCAGCTAGGCATGGAGGCACATGCCTGTAATCCCAGCGGCTTAGAAGCCTGAGGCAGGAGGATCCCAGGTTCAAAGCCAGCTTCAGCAAGTGGGTGAGGCCCTGAGAAAATTAGTGAGACCCTGTCTCAAAATGAAAAATAAAATGGGCTGGAGATGTGGCTCAGAGGTTAAGCACCTCTGGGTTCAATCCCCAGTAGTGGCGCCCCCCCTCCCCCAAAACAGCAACAACAAAAACCAGCTAGCCCAGATTGAAAGGATAGGGTGGGGAAATAGACTCTACTTAATTGGAGAGTCTGTAAAATCACATTGTGAAGGGCATGGATACAGGTGTTACTGGAAAAGCTCTGGCTCCAGGGGTCCCAACTGACCAGACTCGACCACCAGTCAGAATCACCAGTCAATCAAAATGATGAGGGATGGTGAAGGTGGGAAAGAACTTTCTTCTCAGTGAGGCCATGCCAGGAAGAACAGAGAAGTCTAGTGACTTAGGATCTGCCTTTGAGGGACTCACAAGAGCTCTGAAGTCTTATAGAAAAGGGGGACAAGGACAAAAATCCAGTGTTTGCAGAACATATCATCTTAGTCTAGCCATGGTTGGGGTGACCATTATCCCAGGTAATTAATTGTCTCAGGTTGGGCCATGCATAGCTTTGTTAGCACCAAGAGGGTCACTGTTACATAGGGGTAGGTTCAGTCTTCTGTCATGAGATGTGAATCCATAACACCTGTGTTTCTGGAATCCAGGGTGACTATAGGAGAGGATGATTATGAATTCAGTAAAAGTGACAGTCATATCACATTTGTCAGGGGATCCAATCCATTACCTGGGGAGTCCGTGAGAGTCATTTAGTTTTTCCATCACAGGGTGCTATTTCCCTCAATTGAACTTGTCCTGCAGTTAGCCATCCAGCTCCATTGTGTACCCCATAGCCCACTCCAGGAGTGGCATTTACTTTCTCCCACTAAAGTAGACACGCGCTGTTTTGTTTCAGATATTTTCAGAAACATCTTAGGGTCCTCTTGTTAAGAGGAAGGGAGTAGGTATTCTCTATTGGATGAGAGAAAAATGTGCTCTTCTTGATTTTCATACTGTTTTAGTCAGCTTTTTTGCTGCTGTGACTAAAAGACCCAACCAGAATGATTGTAGAGGAGGAAAGTTTTTATTCAGGGACTCATGGGTTCAAAAATCTCAGTCCATAGACAGCTGGCTCCATTTTGGGGCTTCAGGTAAGGCAAAACATCATGGTGGAAGAGTGTGACAGAGGGAAGCAGCTCACATGGTGATCAGGAAGTAGAGAGAGAGAGAGAGAGAGAGAGAGAGAGAGACTCCACTCTTCAGATACAAAATACATACCCCACAGCCATGTCCTCAGTGAACCCCTTCCTCTAGCCACACCCCACCCGCTCCAGTTACCACTCAGTTAATCCCATCAGGGATCAATTCACTGATTAGTTTAAGGCTAAAACTCAATCATTTCTCCTCCCAACCTTCTTGCATTGTCTTACCTGAAGTTTTGGGGGATACCACACCTAAACCCCAACACATACCAAGTAGAGAACCTTTGCCAAACAGTCACATTAGCTGCCTGAAAGTTCTAAAGCAGTTCTTTAGTGTCAGGAAGAGGGAGCCCTCCACATAGCCAACAGTCAGCCCGATTATGGACTCAGAAATGGTAAGAGTTCAATCTGATTGGAACAACTCTGATCTGGAGTAAGGAAGAGGCAAGGAAATTGAAAAGTGACAATACTAAAATCCATGGTTACCTAGAATATCTCATCTATTATCTTTTGAAGAGATATTTAAGGCCTTCAAGGGGAGTAATGGCCATCCCAAAGAGGGTCAGAAGGGTCTTTTTGCAGTGCTGATCTGTTCACTAGAATGTGTGGTGGACCCATGTCTTGACACCTGCCAAGTTTTAAAGAAACGTGAGTGGTGAGGAATGTATCACAAGGTCATGTCCACTTCTCTGTCAGCTGGTTTTGCAGGTTCCATAGTTTTAATAAGATTCAGTCTTCTGGTTGAAAAGGGAGTCCTTAGGGTAAGATCTTGTCCTAGAGGAAGCAAACTCATACATAGAAGTTAGAACTTGATTGAGCTTCTGTACATAATGCTTAATTTTATTTTCATTTTCTAAGTGTTTGAAGAGTAGCCATTTATAGAAGTTTGAAAGGGTTTCCCATATGTAATTTCATAAAGACTCAATTGTAGTCCACTTCTAGGAGCCACCCTAATACAGAGAAGAGCAGTAGAGAATTCCTTTTCCCACATTAACTAGGCTCTTGATGTATTTTTACTAAAGTCTTATCTCAAGTATTGTTTATTTTCTCTAACCTGTCAATCGAGGTGGTATGAAGTCTCTCCAGTGGATTCTCAGGGCTTTATTCACCTGTTCTGTTGCCATGCAGGACCATATTGTGTTACATTGTGCACGAGAATTACAAACTGCAATGCTTTTTGAGCCACATTTGAAGGGGGAAAGAAGTGTCCTTAAAGGGCAAGCCAGGATAGCAACTGGGAGAAGGCTAGTGTCTCAAAAACTCCCAGCACTTGCATTTTGGGGTACAGAGTTTATAAAGATAAAAACCACTAAAACCACAAGGACAATTTAGCCAGATGTAGGTCAGAAAAGACCTTGTTGAGACAGATATTTTGATTACATGAGAGAATTGTTTTGATTATACATGTCAGAGTCATTTTTGTTTTACATCAGGGCCATAGTCAGGGATGCAGGAAGGTCCTCCGGTACTGTCAACATAGATACAGCGGTCAGGAGGCTGAAAAGAAAACGTTATAAGCAAGCATACAACGGAGTCAGATCAGAAGAAAAGGGCATTACTTTGGTTCTTTTACAATTGCTCTGGATAGAGTCAGGAATGCCATACCTGGGGGTGATGTCCCTCAGTGGAGCCCATGCCACTTCTGAGGCTTTCTCCATCCTAGTGGGATAGGTTTCAACCCAATGGGAAAAGCTAGGACATTTGGAAATGCAAGTCAAAACTACACTGAGATTTCATCTCATTCTAGTGAGAATGGAAATGACCAATAATACAAATAATAAGCCAGTAAATAGAATGGAACTGGAGAATATTATGTTAAGTGCAATAAACCAATCCCAAAAACCAAAGACTGAATGTTTCCTCTGATATGCGGATGCTAATTCACAATGGGGGGCGGGTTGTGTGTGTGTGTGTGTGTGTGCAGAATAGAGGTACTTTGGACTAGACAGAGGGGAGTGAAGTGAAGAGAGGGGTATGGGGGTAGGAATGATAGTAGAATGAATCGGACATTGTTACCCTATGTGCATATATGATGAAATGACCTGTGTAACTCTAAATCATGTACAATCAGAAGAATGAGAAGTTACACTCCATTTATGTATGATGTGTCAAAATGCATTCTACTGTCATGTATCACTAATTAGAACAAATAAAAAAATTTTTAAAGAATACAAATAATAATAAAAGCTGGCAAGAATATGAGGGAAAAGGTACACTCATACATTGTTGATGGGACTGCAAATTCGTACAACCATTCTGGAAAGCAGTATGGAGATTCCTCAAAAAACTAGGCATGGCACCAACATATAACCCAGCTACCTCACTCTTTGGTCTTTATCCAAAAGAACTAAAATCAGCATACTATAATGATACAGCAGCACAATTCACAGTAATCAGCCCAGATACCTGTCAATAGAGGAATAGATTAAGAAAATGGTATATATGCACAACAGAGTTTTACTAAGTCATAAAAAATGAAATTAAGGCTGGGCGTGGTGGCATACGCCTGTAATCCAAGCGACTTGGGAGGCTGAGTTAGGAGGATTACGAGTTCAAAGCCAGCCTTAGCAACTTAGCAAGGCCCTAAGCAACTCAGTGAGACCCTGTCTCTAAATAAAATACAAAATAGGACTGGGGATGTGGCTCAGTGGCTGAGTGTCCCTGAGTTCAATCCCCGGTTCCAAAAAAAAAAAATGAAATTAAGGTATTTGCCTGTAAATGGATAGAATGGAGAATGTCATACCAGGCTCAGAAAATCAAGGGTTGAATGTTTTCTTTATCTGTGGAAGTTAGAGCAAAATAAGGGAAAGGAGGGGAGGTTTAAATATCATAAAGCGATAGGGAAGATCAGTAGAGTAGAAGAAGGGGATCAAAAGAGAGGCAGTAAGGATGAGAAAGGGGAGGAAATGTGAAATGAATTTAACAAAATCATACCATGTGCATATATGAATATATCACAGGGAATTTCACCTTTATGTATATGTAGAAAGCACTATCAAAAATAAATAAATAAATAAATAAATAAATAAATAAATAAAAGGAAGATCATTGGGGTAGGGGAAGGAGAATAGGAGGAGGGAGGAGGAGAGGGGAGATGGGGTGGAGGGGAACAGGGTCTAAGGGAACAAATAAAATTCCATGCATGTTGTGATTTTGTCACAATGAACCCTACTATTATATATAACTATAATGCTCTAATATAAATGAAATTGCTTTTCTTTCTATGAAAAACAAAACAAAACACCACCAAGAAAAAACTAGTATATAGTTGAAATTTCCAGCGGCCTTAGGCGTCTGGATGAGATCCACGTGCCAATCTTCAAAGGGATACAGCCTACAATATTGGACTCCCTGAATTTTTTGCACATTTTTCATTGTGGGGTTATTCTTAGCAGAAAGTTGGCATCTCTGAGTTATCTCTTTTTTTTTTCCCTGATATAATCCTGGCCCTCTAAGGTATGGTCTAACAAATTCAGTTAATACATAACACCCATGACAGCCTTGCTGAATATAGTCAGTTGTAGCAAACAAGAGTCTTCTCTGGTACCAAGAGAACTGTGGGAGTTTACCTTCCAGTGAGAGGAAGAGTCCCACTCTTTAAAACCTCTTAAGAATGGAGGTCCCAACCAGGCTTTCTTCTTACCTGCTTCTGAATATTCAGGGAGAAGGAAGTTAAGTAGATTTTAGGTATTTAGGGGGGCCAAAAGCACAGATTTTTTATGCAGGTGATTTGGTAGACTGATTGGCTAGGCAAGTTCCCTGGGATATTATACAGTTACCTTTTTGATGTCCAGGATAATGGGTGATGTGATAGCCACCTCTTTTGGCATGAAGACAGCCTCCAAGAGTGTGCACATCCCCTGATTATGCTTTATGTCCTTATTTCTATAGGACATCTTTTCATCCAGTCCCATGGACATGGAGAATCAAGAAGGTGTATTTTGAGCCAGGATAAATGTTAGCCTTTTTCCCTTTGAAAGCTCAAAGGCCTAGGTGAGGACTATTAACTTAGCCTTTTGAATGGATATGCCTGCCAAGAGGGGATTTGACTTGATGACCTATTGTAAAGTCACTTTTGCATATCCAGCATGGTGTTTCCGCGATCCATGAAACTGCTTCCATCTGTGAACAGTTCCCAATATGCATGGTTGGAGAGGTGACCTGTCAGGTCCAGTTGGCTGGAAGAGACAGCATCAGGATCTTCCACATGGTTAAGGTGTAGGGTTGGAGGCTCAGGACCTATCTGCAGCGGGGTAGCTGGTTTAAATCTGACGTAGTTTGAAGAGTCACATTGGGGTCATCTAACAAGATAGCTTAAATTTAACTAACCTCCCAGTAGTTATCCAACATCTGCCCTTTTGTTTTAACAAGGTGAAGACCTGATGTGGTACAGACGTAGTAATTGGCTATTGACCTGTAAATTTTTCAGCTTAATTTAGCTCACAGCAAGTAGCTGCTACTGCCTGGAGACAAGGAGGTCCTCCCTTGGCTGTGTGATCTGGTTACTTTGAGAAATCAGCTACAGGGTGGGGAACTTCCCCCAGCAACTGAACAAGAATTTCCAACCCAACATCTTGTCATTTATTCACATACAGTTTAAAGTAGGCTAGTCCCAAAGCAGAGGAAGATATCAATTGGTCCTTGAAAGTTTTAAAAGCACTTTGACATTCCTTTGTGCAAAGTAAGAGCTCAAGATCTGTCCAAATTAGAACCTTATTGGCTCACGGGGCTTTGCTCTATGCCCAAAGTTAGGTAGCCAGATCCTCCAATAGTTTGCCAACCCCAGATATCCTCATGATTGCAGGTCTTGGGGACCTGAATGCAGGCAAAGGACAATTTCTGGTCAGTCACTAGTCTTCATCAACCTTCCTGATATCGGAACCCCAGCTAAACAAGTTGTTCTCTGTAAATCTGTGCCGTAGTGAAGACATCTTTTAACATTTGGCCAGGTGATTAAGAGTGTGGATGGAGTTTTCTAGGCAAAGTTCCTAGGTCAGACTGGTAATCAACATGTCATCCATGTATTTTATCAGGGTTCCTTGGTTTAATCATGACATTCTCATTCTTTAGCCAATATTTCTCCAAAGATTGTGGGTGAGTTTTTTGAATCCCTGAGAAAGTATAGCCCAATAGTATTGGAAACTGGTATTTGAATGGGGAATTTGTCCATTCAAAAGCAAAAGGTAATTATAATTTGCTTTTCAGTGGAATACAAAAGAAGGCATCTTTTAGATCAAGCACAGAAAGCCATCTGCATTCTACCATCAAAACATTATTATTAGTAGCATTACTAATAATAATGTTAGTATTAGTAGTAATAGTATTTTGTGGTACTGCAGATTGAATCCAGGAACTCTCTACCACTGAACTACATCCCCATCCCTTTTTTATTTTTTATTTTGAGATAGGGTCTCACTAAGTTAGTGGCCAGGCTGGCCTCAAACTTGTGATCCTCCGGCTTCAGCCTCCTGAGTAGCTGGAATTATAGGCATGCACCACTGCATCTGGCCAAGCAAAGCATTTAGAAGAGTTTAAGAATTAGGTACAGTAGGATGAATGTCCCGGACAATTGCACAGTTGCATTAATCGCTCATAAGCTTTGAACAAAATGATATTCCTCCAACCTGGACTTGGTTTTTTTGGGGTTTTTTTGGCAGAATAGGATATTTTAAGGTGATTGGCAGAACTGGATCAAATTGCACTTTAATAATTTTTGAAGCATGAGTTGGATTCCTTCAAGTGCCTCCTGCTGTAGAATATTAAACAGGATGTTGGTTTTGCCTTCCATTAAAAGAACTTTAACAGACAAGGTGGTTTTAGCTTTGCCTAGAATCCTGGCAGCCTTTGCTGCCTGGTCAATAAGTTGGTGAACTTCAGGGGGCATTGACTCACCCTCTGATGGATTCTCCTGGCAAAATTGACTGCAAAAACTTGTAGAAAGCTGTGTGTTAGGTGCAGGTCACCCAGGCTACACTCTGGGGGTGTGGGAAAGCCTGCTCTGGGGTTTTACCGACATGCCTGTGATAGGCACTGTTTGATTTGACCTTTTTGTCAAAGAAATTGTTAAAACCAAACACGTGGCCCCCGTGTTGAGCATGGAGTTTATAGGTCTATCTTCCACTATCAGATATGCCTGGGGTTTCTGTTGGGAAGTAATGATCAGAACCAAAAGTGTTGTGGGAGCCCTTGGATCTTAGGTCCTCAACAAAGTCATCTCATCTCCTGCCATCTGATGCTTTGACTTTTTATTGAACTGATCCCTTTTTTGGTACCGGGAATTGAACCCAGGGGCACTTAACCACTGAGTCACATCTTTAGCCCTTTTTGGTTTTTATTTTCAGACAGGGTCTCACTAAGTTGCTTTGGGCCTCGCTAAGATGCTGAGGCTGGTCTTGAATTTATAATCCTCCTGCCTTAATCTCCTGAGCTGCTGGGATTACAGGCATGCACCACCTCACCCTGACGAACTGGTCCTTTTTGTTCAAAAGTTTGGGGCAGTTTTTCTTCCAATGCCTGTTCTTATTATGGTATGTGCAATAATTCTTCCCTAAGGGCCTCTTCCCTTTTCTAGTGCCTCCAGTTCAAGATTTCCAACCCTGAATGTTTTGGATGAAGATGGTAGCTTGTTTGGCCTTTCTTATTTCCCAGTCATTATAGCCCTTGGAGGCTATGTTTGCCAACTGAGAAGCATTCATACCCACAGTCCCCTCAACTTTCTGAAATTTCTGCCCATTGTCAGGGTCCTCTGCCTAGTGAAGGTCACAATGACCATCTGTACATTTTAGGGGACTTCTGGGTCTACATCAGAATATTGCTTGTAAGTTTGACATTTTCATTCTAATCCGGCGGAGGGATCTTCAGTTGCCCCCTGTTGCAAGTGAGGTATCTTGCTTAAGCTTTTTGACTTGAGTACCCCTGTCAGCGTTCTCCCAGGATACACTTACAATCGTGGTCCAGTTGAAGTCTGTCATCATCATCAGTTGGTTTTCAATTTTGTTCTCCTGGTATTACTGCTACCGTTAGTTAGATCTGGGGTGTTTGGGGGTCAGCCTGGTGAAGAAGCTGAGATTCCTCCCTAGTGTTATTTAAGACAGGGCATGTCTGTGGTCAGCATTATGTTGAGCAAAGCTTATACTTTGACCTGAGTGGGTGATGGGTGGCAAAAATGGTAAAGAGTTTGGGGGATCCTCACAATAAAGACAGAGCTTTTCTAGTTTGACATGTCAGAAGTAGAAAAGGGACTATAAATCCAAAGTAGCACATTGGTTGACTGTGGGCATTTAGCCGGCTGTCAGAATATTTTCTCAATGGGAATGTCATTGCCCCACTTGGGTAAGCCACCTGCCCAAACTGGATACTCTGATAGGTCTTAAAGGGACAGACCACTTCGGACTTACTAGCATATTGAGGAAGTGGTCTCTTTTCTAATGCTTTGGTGGCTTTGTTGACTAGAAGAAGAACCAGCTGAGGTATGGTCAAAGATGGGGGAGGACCTATAAGGAGTGGGGAAGATGTGGGATTTAGAACAGTGACATTCTTTCTTCCCCTTATTTTCTTTGAGGCAGGGGTTTTGGCTTTAGCATCTGGGAACATTGCACCAGAAGTTTGATCCCTTCCTTAGAAAGAAACTTGAACGTGTAAAATAATAAAGGATTAAACATATGGCATCTCATCCCATTTTCCTGATCTTTCACAAAACAACTTCAGCTGTAAGATAGTGTAATAATTTAATGATGCATTTGACCCATCTCTCTTTTGGTGTATTTTATACATAGGCCATACCATGTTATAATAATAAATTACCTTTTTCTTAGTCATTGGTTCATAGCTATATGTAGACCTGTCATCTAAAATTCTCCCTAAGGGACTTCCTAATAGTATAGACTTAATATTGCTACTCAAATTACAATAGAGATCTCCCAAGCACCTTGATTCCTCTTATGTCTCCTCTCACTAATACTAAGGTTCCTGCAGAACTTCACATTTCCTTGTCAAAACAAGTGGTCTAAGCCCAGAACAGAACAAAAGAGCTCAAATGACAAAGAAATAAGAAAGAGCAAGGTCTGGCATGCACTGTCAGAGAGGATGTACCAGGGGTCTCAATCTAAAACCTGCAAATCTCAAGGACTATTTCTTTGCTTTACCAAATAGCAGTATAAAACAGCCAAAGCTGGCCTGAAGTGGAAAGAAAAGTGAAGTCCCTGAAATAAAAATAATTTTGGTATCTGAGTGGGACCATTTCATCCTCCAGGTTTGTCAGGAGTTGACTAGCTGCAAGTGGCTATTGCCCAAGGAGTCTAGCCTCCTGGCTGGCTCACCAAAGTTGGTTACTAAAGGTAGGGGAAAGCCTAGGGGTTCCAACTGACCAGGCAGAGTCACCAGTTCCAGAAAGCCAATCAAGAGATGAGTGGTGGTGAGGGCAGGAAAGGAATAAAGTCATATTGGGAAGTACAGAAAGGCCTAGTGATCTAAGATCTGTCTTTGAGGGACTGATAAGAGTTTTGTGGTTTTATAGAAAAGGAGAACAGGGCAAAGATCAGGGGTTTGCAGAGCTGGCGCAGCATATCATCTTGGTCTGGCCACAGTATGGTCGATCATTATCGCAGGTAATTGTCAGAGTTGGCCATGAATAGCTTCATTGGCACCAAGAGGGTCACTGTTAAATAGCAGGGTGGGGAGCAGCACAGGTAATTTCAGTCTTCTGCTATAAGATGTCTGTTGGTTAGATCTGTATTCCTGGGATCCAAGGTGACTACAGGAGAGAATGACTCATGGGAACTTAGAAGAAAAACAAAACAAACAAAACACCCAAACAAGTCCAAAAGGCAAGATGGAGTCAAAGAGACAAAATGGAGTTAGATCTAAAACTGACTGGGCCCTCCTTCACAGCAAGTAGAGAAATAGGGCCATTTCTGAAATCCACTACAGTTAATGTGCCATTCATCCTAGGCCTGTCTTTGTTAAGTGAGGATAATGATGTGGCATTGTTGCGATGATTAGGTGAGGTGATATAATAAAATGCTAATCTCTAATGAACACTCTGTATATCACAGACTGACAATAATGATGATGATGGCTATACTTTTGACAGTTGGAAGGTTATAGATAATCAGACTCACATGTCTAGCCCAAAGGATAGCTTAAAGTAGTTTTCTGTTATTTCTTCTCAGTGATTCATTTGTCTGTCCCCATCCACCTAGAAAGGTCCTCAGGGTGTCCTCCCTACTGACCCCTTCCTTTTTCTCTTTCCCACAGCTATATCCACTGTAGTCCTTCTTTCTGCCTCTGACTCAGCCTCTCATCTCTAGATGAAGTGGGGGTTGGAAGAAGAGGCAAGAGAATAGAATGTTCCATGATTAGCAGGTGCAGAAGTCAGAGCTACCTGGCTACAGGACAAAGAAACCTCTCTCTTTTCAGACCTGCTACCTCTGGCTGTGTGGCTCATAGGTCATATAATGAATGGCTTGGCAGCCTTATCATTTGATAATATTGAGTATTTTCCTGTAGCATTGATTGCTCCAGTGTGGTGTTATCCTAACAGAATCTCTGACTCACTTCAGTTGTTTTTGCTTGGTCTGGCAGGGCTTTGAAAGGAAGATGGCAGTAAGTGCATTTGTGCCCAAGAGCAAGCCCTCTAGGATTCTAGTGAATTGCTAAATGATTGCAGTAAGAATCAGTGAGCCTGGCCTACTTCTTGCTCCCTTCCCTACCATTGACTTGTTGCCCAGTGACACACCTGTCCCAATTCTCTATTGCTGCTCAGAAAACCATCCCGAAGTTCAGTGGTATAAAAAACATTTGAGCATGCACATCAATTCTGTGGGTCAGGAATTCAGATGGGAGGGCACAGTGTGATATCTTGTCTCTTTTCTAGAATGTCTGGTGCCTCAGCTATCAAGACTTAAAGAGCAGGATGACTTATTGTTTGGGAGCTAGAATCATCTGGAGGCATCTTCACTCATGCGTCTGGTGGCTGCTGCTGGCCATCAGCTGGTACCTTACCTGGGCTGTTGGTTAGACACTTGCATGAAGCCTCTCTATAGAGTATTTCATATGGGCTAGTTGGGGCTTCCTTTCAGTATGGCAACTGGGTTCAAAGAATGGGAAGCTGAAGATGCAGGAAGTGAAAACCATTAGTCTATTGAGGTTTGATCCAGGAAAGTAGCTCCGTACTTCCGTTGTATTTTGTTGGTGCTTAGTCAGAAACAGTTTTAAGAGGAAAGGATATGGACCAGCTTCTTCCGAGATCAGACGAGATTGGGCGCGTTCAGGGTGGTATGGCTGTAGACAGGACCAACTTCTTGATGGAAGAGTGTCAAGGAACTGGGGAAAATGTTTTAAAACTACCACACTCCCACTTGGGAAAAGATGGTCCAATTTATCTTTTTGCTGCTTGATTGAACATATTTCTCCTCTATTAGTGAATATTTACATCATTTTAACCTATTCCCATTTACCAATAAAACCCAGATATTTTCACTTAAGAATTCATTGCTTCTTCACACAGGCTGGGCATTCTAGGAAGATGACCCCACTTCTGGCTCCAAGGATGGAACACATTACTTAAGCCAATCAACACTTCCACTTCCTTTGCCAATTGTTGATTTAAGGGTGGGCATGTGACCTAAGCAGTCTGATCTAGGTAAATTTCAGGACTCCTGCTTGGAATGCTGGGGAAGAAATGTTCTTTCTGCTTTGGACATTTCATATGTGGATGTGAAACCTGGAACTGCCACAATCATTTTGTCACCATGAGGAATGCTAGACTTGTGATAAAGCTCACAGTATGGAAGACAGAGCAGAGTGATAGAAAACTTTGGGTCCTTGTTGAATCATTGGGCCAAGAAATCAAACCAACCTTGAATTCCTGATGATGATGATGATGATGATGATGATGATGATGATGATGATGATAAATAGCAATCAGTTATTAAGCAGTTGGGTATTTAAATGCACAATTTCTATCAAACCTTATGCATAGCCCTGCCTAGATCTGGATATTATCATAATCCACATCTGACAGATAAAGAAATTGGCCTTAAAAGGTTTGGTGAGAACTTAGTCTTCCCCAGAGGTAGAGCAAATTGCTTAAGTTCACACAGCCAATAAATAGTCAAGTCAGCAATGACACTCAACAGTCTGACCTTAGAGTTAGTGCTCCTAACCATTTTGCCACACTTCCTTTCTGGACTTTTCCAGTTATGTGAGTCAGTAAATCCTATTATTTTAAGTCCATTCAAGTTGGTTACTTCTAAAATAAAGACCACAAGGGAGGTCTTCCCTGCAAGTTTGGTGTGCCCCTGAGGCATGAGCAGCAACATCACTTCTAGCTCCTCTGAATGGAGGAAGTCATTCTGAGCCTGATCCCATGAGCCCCAGCAGGAAGTTGTCCCTGGTATGGGAGTTCACATGTGGGCTGCCCTGTGGGGCAGAGCTCCAGGAAGAAGCAAGTGTGTTTGCTGCCCATGGGGAGTCACCAACCAGACAGGGAGCACCTGAGCCCAGGTCAAGGTTCCTTCCACTTCCCCCACTCCTCCTTGGTCCTCTGGGAGATTGGAGCACCAGCTCAGCTGAGCCACCTCCTTTGCCACTATTGTTACCTTGTGGCCACTTAAATGAATCTACAATGGTTCTTTACATTCCCTTAGGGCTGGAGTCCTTACCTGGCTTCCAAACCTGAAGCCTCAGAGTCCTCCATCTCTTCTCACCCCCACACTTGCCGTCCACCTAAGAGGCCCATTTTGGCTGGTTAACTGGGAGTGATGCCCTAGGGTTGGGGGTTGCACTCCAGAGGCATGCCTGGAAGATCAGGGGCTTTTGTCACAACCATGGCAGAATCCCATATCATCACCTATTTTCTGTGTCAGGTGTCTGTGTGCCAGCTGTCCCCTAGTTTGCTTAACCACTACATCACCTTCTGTGCAGCCAGTAAGATGCTATTTGGTAAAAGTCCTTGCAGAATGCAAGGTTTAGGTCCCAGTGGGGGCCTACAACTCTTTCTTTAAACTGAAAAGAGAATTTGTCTTTGAAAAAAGAAAAATTCATCAATAATTGCCATGACAAAACAATTTTCATTTTGTTTAGTACACACCAGTCCTTGTCCACATGCATAAGTATTTTGAAATAGTTCCTCTTGGCATAGTATGGGCACTATTTTTGTAATTTAAAGCATTCTCCCATCTCACTGTGTAGTCATTGTGATTATAATTTTTACTGACTGTATAATACTGTGGTATAGGGCTAAGTCCTGAGCCTCAGGCGTTAGGAGGCTGGCATTGTGAACTTAGCAGTTATAATAATTTATTTTAACAAAAGATGGAGTGAAGAATAGTGCCATTGGCTACAAACCACTATAAGAACAATCTTCATTGAAATCTTTGATTTCATTTTCATATTAATATTTTCATATTCATAGATAACAGCCAAGATTCTTCTCTAGTCCTGCCTCCTGCAGAGAACCATCCTATCAGTCACCCTCCTAGTCTGGGAAGGGACCTCCCCAGGCTCCCATAGAGTCTTCATAGAGCTCATGCTGTGTTCTGAGGACTTTAAAGCATCTCTTAGCCCTCCCACCCACCCGTGAGGTAGGATGGGGAAACTGAGGCCTAGAGAAGTCATGTCCCTTGTCAAGGTTTCAAGCTTATCTGTGAGATCAAAACCTTGGCAGTCTGGTGCCAGAGCCCATTGGTGCCCCTGGTGTCCCCCTGCCTCAGCTCCTTCGCAGGGTGAACCACACAGAACTGTGTTCCATGAACTGTTTCTCTCCCATGCTACTGTGGGGTCTTAATAGCCAGAACACTTGTCTTTTTGTGATGATACATGTGAGTTCAGCCCAGCTCTTGACACCCAGCTGGTGCTTCATAAATATTAACTGAAAAACATGGAAAAATGAAGGGATGAATGAATTGGGCATCATTTTTTAGGAAGAGGCATGGCTCAGTTGGGGCTATAACTGGGTAATTTATAAACAATAGGTTTATTCTCTCCCAGTTCTGGAGCCTGGAAGTCTGAGAACAGGGTGTTGGCATGGTTGGGTCCTGGCGAGGGCCCTCTTCCTGGTTTCCTTTCATGACTGGGCAAGAGGGAAAATCTGGGAGAGTGCTTATATGTCTTTGTCCATTTATAGGGGCACCAATCCCAGCATGGTGCTCCAATCCAAGCATGGGGCACCAATCCCATGTCCTCATGCAAACCTAATGACCTCCCAAAAGCCCCACCTCCAAAAACCATCACAGTGGAGATCAAGGCTTCAACATGTAAATTGGAGGAAGGAACAAACATCCATCTATGATATGGCAACTTTGCCCCAAGAATGCAGGTTTCCAGGCCCAAGTGGCATTAGATTAGAAATGTTCCACTACCCCATGTGATACATGTCAGAGGCCCACCGAGGCCTCCTTTGCAGATGGCCCAAGGGCAGGATACACAGCACATTGTTCTCCCACATGCTCAGTATGTACCAACACAGTTTGGGTCACCTGGAGACAGCTCTCCCTAGTACCCCCAGTGGCTGCCCACCCCTGGCCATGAGCATCCATTGGCACCTGGCACACATGGGTTCACATACACTCAGGAGCTGGAGTCCCAGGGCAACCTTGCTCCCCTGGTTTGAGTTGATAAGCAGAAGGTGATTGACTTCAGCAAGCTCAATGCTGAAACACAGTAGGTGTTTCATAAATGTTATCTGTTAACTGGGCAACCAAATAGGGCTCAACTATGAACTTGGATGTACCGGCTTAGCCCCAGTGGATTAAAAGCACCATTAAGGCAAGAGGTCAACTAGGGTACTCAGTTGCTGCAGTGTCCCGAGAAGAGCTGCCTCAGGGTCTCATCATGCCAGTCTCTCACTGCCATAGATCTCAGACAGCCTCCTGGGCAGCTACAACTTTGGGCAGAGCTCCTCTGTGTTTTTAATCTCAGTGTCCACCCACCCGTAGAAATGTCATCTTGTCAGGTTGTAAATTTTAAGATGACAGAAGCCATGTCATGCTCTACAACAAATGGCACCCCTGTTATCCTTCGCCCATCTTTCTGCTTGACTGATTGCCCTTAAAGCCATACCTGCTGGACTGTGGGGAGGACAAAGCCAAGTTGTCAAGGTCCTCAGCACTGTCCCCTGTTCTGGTCACTACACAGCTACCCTCCCCTGTCTCCTCAAGTCATCCTTTAGCATTTAAGCCCAAAATGTGCCAAGATAAGACTCAGATCCAAGAAACTGAGAAATTCAATATGGTCAAATTTCTGTTCAGGCTTAACAACTTGGGGAGACCCTGAGAGGGACCTAAGGTGTCCATTTCTTTTCTGCATCTCCCCAGTTCCTTCAGGCTGGAGGATTGAAGAGAGGAAGGTGGAGGACAGAGGAGATTTGCTAACAAGCACAGGGAGGCTGATGCAATGCCCAGTACCATTAAAATTAACGATCGGTTCCAGTTGACTTAGCCTCCAGAGGGACAATCAACCCCAAATCCAGGTGGGGGCACTGAGAAGGATGGAGGAGGGAGCTTGTCTCATTTTCTTTGTCCTTGGAAGGAAGGACAACCAGGAGTTTCCTCTTGCAGGAGAAATCCCCTAGTTACTGCACTGAGATGATGGATGTCAACCAAACTCTTGGTGTCCCAGTGGGCAGTGCTAGGATAGCTGTCCTTTTTGCAATGTTGAAAACCATTCACAGATCCTTTCTACCCTTGGCTCAGGACACAGGGATCAAGGACACTGGAAGATTCATTCTGAAGAACTTTGAGGGTGGACAGGATGATGACAATACCAGAAATGCCAGTGTTTTACCTGGCTCATTCTCAACTGGTCTTAGATTCCATGATCTCTGTGCTGACCAGGATGGGAAGTTGCAGACCTGTGCTAGGTCTATGAAAGCCTTCTAGATGAGCTACTTGGTGCAGTTTCAGAGAAGGACACAACTGGGAGGTGGGTTTGTGTGTATGTGTTTTGTGTGTGCATACTGGGGCTTGAACTCAAGTCTCAGTATGCTAGGCAAGAACTCTACCACTGAGCTACCCCACTCAGTCCCTGATGCCTCTTTCAGTTCCTACCTTCCTGTCCTCACCACAGCTTTCTCTGCAGTCTCTGTTCCAGGGTGTCTGAGCTAAAAGGACAATAGTACCTTCCCATAGCACATAGAAACACATGGTTCCCAAAATCTTCTACCCCATTCTGTGAGAACACAGACCTCAAAGGAGTCAGCTTCTGCATGCCAACTGGGGTAGGGAAGTAGTGCAGGACTCTGGCCCTATTTTCTACAGACTCTTCCAGCTGACTTAGGCCATGGCCACATAGGCCCTGTTTATAGGCCCTATTTGCTCTCAAAGCTATACTGATCCTGTGTCCAGGACTTTTATCCCCAAACAAGTGTGAACTTGCAGTTCTCTTTCCCTTGCTTTTCCTTTCCTGGTTGAAATAATTGCACAATAATGAAAAGATGATGACTGAAGCTGAAAATTAGAATCTTGAGGTGTCAGGTCCGGGAAGATGTATTTTTAGCACAATCTCCATTGCTTATGTTCCCAACAGTTTGAGTATTGAAACTTCATAGGTTTGAGTTTCATCCTAAACTTGCATTTGTCTCAATGTGACCCTGAACTAGGCAGCCCTTGCCTGTGGGACCTGTTTCTTGGGGTGTGGCTTGTCCTTCCAAATTAGCTATAAAGTTGGGCTCAGGACTTCCATTGTATTTCCTTCCTGTCCCCCAAATCTCATATTCAGGGTAATTCCCCAAAGAAGGCTCAACCAGCCCTCCCTGGAAGAGCAGTGGAGGGCATCCAGGTGTAAATCATGGCCACTGAGAAGAAGCACATCTTAATGACTGCAGAGCCGGCTGCAGGTGACATCTGGGATTGGGCTTGTCTTACTGGTCTAGGTCCCAAGGGCACTTTTTATTGGAGCAGTTGCTTCAGAAGACAGCTCTTTCAGGCTGGGGTTGTGGCTTAGTACAGCACTTGACTGGCATGTGTGAGGCACTGGGTTTGATCCTCTGCACCACATAAAAATAAAATAAGATAAAGGTATTGTGTCCATCTGCAACTGAAAAATATTTTTTTAAAAAAGAAGGCAGCCTCTCCTTCTCCCCCTGAGTTCCAAGAGGTCTGGAGGTGCTCTCTCTGAACCCAGCACCTTCCATAGCTCCCACAGGAATCATGCAAGAAGCTGAGCTCCCACAAGACCACAAAGGACGTTTCCAGCCCCCAGGCTCTGTCCCGTGGGAGCAGAGCCGCCCCCTCTCCTGACAGGAGGCTGCACCAGTCCTCTGCTGGTTGCTTCTGTTTTTGTGCCTGACAGAAGCAGGGTAGGGAGGTAGGAGCCAAGCTCTGGGAACTCTGCCCAGAGTTCAAACCCAGAGAAGCCCTCTGGGTATTTCCAGGATGGAAGAGGAGGGACCCTTTCTCCTCCCACCCTCTTAGCTGGGGCCTGAGATCTGAACCCCTTGAGCAATGGCAGCCAGAGGGACTGTGGTTGCAAAGTCTAGCTCGGCTGCTTTTTTGCTGTGACTCCACCGGAAGAATCTTCGTCAGGCCTCTCCTGACTGCCTTTCTTTCTCAGGGTTATGATATGACGTGCAAAGAATAGGTCTGTGCTGGCATTCCAGGTGTCTTGTAACAAACTGATTCGGGTGATTGGGAGTATAGTTTATTATAATCATTTTTCCCCTGTGCCAATTGGTGTTGACCAAGTTGTGACACCTCCAGGAGCAATATGCCCAGGGCCCAGTTTCCCTAGCTGTGCTGCAGAGGAATGATCTGGAGTCAACACTGAGTCACAGAGTTGGGGGAAGCTTTTGGACCAAGTGAAAGGCCAGAATCGTGGTTTAACTACTGACAAGGTTGTATGTGTTTCTGGTTCTGTACCTGCAGTCTCAACCCTACCTGTCCATTAGTGTCATCTGGGGGAATATTTACTTATTTATTTATATCTATTTTTTCTTTTTTTGGTGCTAGGGATGGAATCTAGGGTCTGAAGCATGCTATGCACATGTTCTATACCCCCAACCCATTTTATCTTTTTAGAAATGAAGTTCTAGATCCGTCCGTGTGTCTTTAGTGTTCTTGAGGTAGAACTCTAGAATCTGCATTTTTATGAACCTCAGTCTGAGAATTCTGATGCACAATCTGGTTTGGATTCTGTCTCCCCACCACCTTCTCATTTTATCAAGAACCTTGATGTCCATGTGTTCCCTGTTATAGCAACAGAAAACAAACTAAAATGTTGGTGCTCCCCAGGGAGATTCTCCATCGTGATCGGGAGAGTCAGCCCCACCCAATCCCAAATCCCCTCCCTATACCCCACCCCAATCCCAAATCCCCTCCCTATACCCCACCCCAATCCCTTCCCCTCCCTATAGCCCCACCCAAATCCCTTCCTGTGCCCTGTAAAAGTTGGCAACAAAAGAACTAATGGTCGATTTCCTGTCACACTGCTTTTAGGTGTATGGGTGATCGTTGCTGGACAGCTAAAATAAAGGCTTCTTTCGGCTTTACGTGATCAGCTTGGATGATTTTATTTTCTTTGGGTACAACATTCCCTATCTGGTTATATATCTGCATCCTCTTCCTTCCCTGAGCTTCTCCCCCTTAAGAAGGAGTGGCCTCTCCCACATCCCAGAATCCTCAATTCATTCTCTTCTCAGACCTCCAACCTCCTCAGGCTCCCACACTTCCAGCTGCAGCCGCTTGTGCCTACCCGGATCTGGTTCCACCTGCATTGCTGACACAGAGGCTCTGTCCCCCATATCCTCCTCCTGTAGACCCTCCTTTCCTGTTTCTAGGACACCCTCTTCTGCCCTCTCTGATTGGTCCTCCTGCATCCCCTTTGTGGTCTTCCTAACTTGCTCGCCTCTAAGCTCTTCGCATTCTGAGGGTGACCTCAGTCACTTTCAGGTAACTTCCATGACCTGAAATTGTCCCCTCCTGTGTTAGTCAGCTTTTTCATTGCTGTAACTAAAAGACCTAACCAGAACAATTGTAGAGGAGGAAAAGTTTTTTTGTGGGCTTATGGTTTCAGAAGTCTTAGTCCATAGAAGGCCAGTTCCATTCCTCGGGTCTTGAGGTGAGGCAGGACATCATGGCAGAAGAGTGTGGCAGAGGGAAGCAGTTCACATTGTGATCAGGAAGCAGAGAGAGAGACTCTACTCTCCAGATACAAAATATATCCCCCCTAGCCACATCCCCAGTGAACAACTTCCTCCAGCCACACCCCACCTGCCTCCAGTTACCACTCAGTTAATCCCATAGGGATCAATTTACTGATTAGTTTAAGGTGATAGCCCAATCATGTCAACTCCAAACCTTCTTTCATTGTCTCACACGTGAGCTTTTGGGGGACACCACATGTAAAGCATAACACCTCCCAAATCCCAGTCTCCCCACGGACATGGCCCCTCTGTGTTCCCTGCCCTGTCAAAGGCTCCACCCTCACCTCAGTGTGGAATACTAGAAATCCAGAACCATCCTGGGCTCCTCCCTTAGCTCCTCCCTTTGCTCCTCCCTTTATCCTCCTAGCAGGACACCCAACCCAAGGACACCACCGCCCCAGCCCCACAGGTCATCTCTTTCTCTGCCACGCCCCACTTCCCTGTGTCAGCTCTCCCTGGAATTGTCCGCACACCTCCCCTTCTAGCCCTCAGCCTCACCCTGTCTGACCCATCCTCCCCTTGGGGTCACTGTGTTTGTTCTAAAACTCAAACCCAACCTTCCCAGGTGCTGCCCATTATGGGACTTCAGATCAAGCCCCTCAGGGTCCTCCTTGTCTAACCCCTGCCCACTCCATCCTGGCTTTTCTTAATTTATGTAATTTTGACTGAAGTATGAGCCAGCCAATTTCCACCATTCCCCAGCAGGCACCCTGTGGCCAGCTCTATACCACTCAGTCTCCTGCTCCCCTGGGCTCTGGACAGACATGAGCCTCTGGCTGCTCTTCCCTCCCTCCTTCCTTCAGTGACATCCTCAATGTGCTATCCTCAACGGCGTCAGCTTCTGGGACCCCTGCCTGCACTCCTGTGAGCCCTTTCTTGCTACAGTCAAGCAGAATTCATCACTGTTCCTCGGGTGACCCTGCGTCCCTACCAGAGTGGAGCTCCCAGGCAGGGGTGGGCCAAGTCCCCTCACCTGTTGGGTCTCTGTATTCAGAACTGGCATATGGCTGGTGCTCAGTGGAATGAATTGGAACTGACACACTGTAGTTGGGTGGAGATCTTTATTTAGCAAGTAAGACTCATTTAAAATAATTAACACCTCTTTGCATAAAAATGTGCCAAAATCATTTTTTTTAAATTTACTCCTGGAGAAATTAAAACCATGTTTTTATAATATCGTCCATTTACTTACTAAATCCTTACCTTTTATGGATTTATTTCCTTCTATAGCAAAAGGGACCCATTATCACTATTTCCTTGTTAGTGAAGTCTAAATTAATGCTACTTTAGATAATAGGTGTACATGTTGTACAAGTAGATTGTGTATAATGTGTTTATCTTTTGATGCACATCAGAATTATCAGGAGTATGCCAAGATGGGTAAAAGGCAGTTAAATGGCCCAAGGCCCCTCCCACGCCACACATGCTAACGAGGTCTCTTTTTTGACATGGAGTGCGGCCAGCCCATTTTTTCCTAATATATAAGCCAGAGCCTTTGCTGATGTCATTTATTTCTTAGGCCCTGCAGAGCACTGGGTTCACCAAGCCTTTCTGTCTCTGAGGTTAGCATACAGGTACATGAAAAGGCCTGTTGGCCCCAAATTGGCTTAGTAATTCTGATGAGATTCCATCTTTTGACAAGGGATCAACTAGGTGACCATCTAACTTGAAGAACCTCTGAGTTCAGGGATAGTTTCTTCATGCTGAAAAATTTCACAAACATATTAGGTCAAACTGTGTGAAATTGCTATTATGCCACTACTCTTGACTTACAAAGGTACTAAGCCTAATAAAAACATGAAAGAGCGTTGACCACTATTCCCATTTCCTTGGCAGCAAGATTGAGGCAAGGCTACAGCTGCAAAAAGACAGAGCATCACAGGATCTCAGCCAGATCCCACAGAGTCGGACAGCAGGCTGTAGATGAGGGCAGCATCCACTGTAGAGCTCTTGTGTGTGACACTGGCTGGGACAGGGGTGGGGTTGAGTAGTTCAGACATTTTTGAAAATCATTAAGGATGAAGGTTTTTTCCTTATATTTTCAGTGTAAGGATTTAAATCCACCAACAAACACCCTGCTGACAGATTTTCTTAAGTCACTGCTTCTCTTGCATCCCTCTCCTGCTCAGAAGTCTGTAGAGCCCTGATTCCCACAGGTTAGGGTCAAACACTTATCCAAGCATTCAGAGCCTTCCACAAATGGCCCCTGTCAGTCCTAGCCCATCATCCCTATCGCTTCCCCACATCCCCACTGCTGCTCCCTGCAGCATCTCCACCATCCTCCTCCCAATGGGAAGAGTCTGGGGCTCAAGTCCCAGCTCCATCACCTTCACCTCTGCAAACCCATGCAAGCCCTCAGGTCCTGTCTCTGCCAAGTAGGGATGATGAATTTGCCCAGTACTGCTCCTGAGGGCAGGGACTGAGCTCCCCATGCCCAGTCCTGAGTGAACCTTCACAGAGGCTTATGAGTGGCAACCCAGTCTCCCTGCCACAAAAGGAAGGTCAGGCAAATTCTCTGTGCCCCTGATGAGACTATCATGGGATGGACAGCTTTGCCTCTCTGCAACTCCCATGGGGTCCCACTCCCCCAGGCTTGGTGCCAGGAACACCAGAGGGGCTGGTTAGGGGCTTCATTAATCTCCAATCCGTAGTTCTCACAATTTAGTGAACTTCATCATTCCTTGGGGTAGGGATGGAGCTTGTTTAGGAATGCAAATTCCTGGGCCACCTCTTAGATATTCAGGAATGTCAGGTGGGGCCCAGGCACCAGCTTTTGTAGCAAATACCACAGGTGATGTTGCAGGTGATCTGAATCTGAGGATGCACTTGATGTTGGTTATGTCCACAGGCCACCTGCTGTTTTCAAGGCACTGTCCCTCCTGGGGCTGGAGGCATGAAGTGCAGACTGGACCTCAGGTCAGAGCTGTGGCCCTTGTTAAGAGGAGGAGGGGGAGGATGGGTATGGTCAGTATCAGAAATCAGCCCATGGCATTTGCTAGAAAATGGATGGAAATGGAGAACATCATGCTCAGTGAAAAAAGTCAGTTACAGAAAATCAAGGGTCGAATGCTTTCTCTCATATGTGGAAGCTAGATCAAAATAAAGGAAAGGAGGATCGGATATCATAAAGATAGAAGGAAGATCACTGGAGTAGAAGGAGTGGAGAGGGAGAGAGGAGGGACAGGAAAAGGGAGGAAATGTGGAAAGATTTTTTAAAAATCATACTATGTGCACATATAAATACACCATAGGGAATTTCACCTTTATGTATAAGTGGAAAGAAACAATAAAAAAATAGATGAATGAAGGGAAGATCAGCAGAGGAAGGAGAATGGAGGGAGGAAAGAAGAGAGGGAAAGTGTGTTGGAGGGACATGAACTGAAATTGAATTCCATGATGTATGATTTTGTCAGGATGAGCCTAAGTGCTATGTATAATGATAGTACTCTAATTAAAAGAAAAGAACGAAAATCGTGCCACGGGCTCAGGCGTCATTCAGTCTTGGGTTTCAGGTGTAAGGGTGTGGGTGGGAGCAAAGGCCACCTGCGGAAGACAGTAGGAGCCAGCAAGTTGGTCAGGGAAGAGCCAAAACCAGAGTTCAGAGAAAACTGACAACCCGGTGGCTTCGTCCTGGAGCAGGAACCGAGAGAATCAGGAACATCGGAATGATTCCCCGAGTCCTGGCTGAGTTCCCAAATGTCCTGCTCTCAGGTCCAGCCCTGCTTTTAACAGGTCATCTACACCTAGAGGTGGCCGTGTGGGCAACAGAAGAAGCACAACATTGACAGGGCCCACCTGTGATGATCACCTTGAACAAGATGCTTAATTCCTGAGTCTGTCTGTCTCTCTTTCTGCAAAGCAATGGCCCCCAAAATATGCATTTCCTAATCCTCAAACCTAAGAAGATGTTATCTTAAGTGGTAAAAGGGACTTTGCAGAAGTTATTGAGTTAAGGGTCTGGAGAGACAGGACCATGAACTGGGATTATCCCAGTGGGCCCTTATAAGAGGCAGGCAGGAAGATGAGGCTATATAGAAAGGATTTCACTACTATTTGATGATGAAGGGTCACAAACCAAGTAATATAGAGACCTCAAGAAGCTAGAGAGAGCCAGGAAATGGATCCTCCAGAGCAGCCAACCCTGAAGTCCCATTTCAAACTGTTCTGACCACCAGAACTGTGTAAGAATAATTCGTGTTGTTTTAAACCACTAAGTTTGTGGCAACTTGTCATAGCAGCCACCGGAAACTGATAGAGATACAAAGAATGCAGCATTAGTGCCAGGTTCAGAGCCCAAGTACAGAAAGAGCTCCGTTCAAGTACAAGTCAGTAAAAGTGGCAATATATCCACATGGGTCAATCTTAGACAAGGCAAGAATGTGAGTACACCCACCATGTTGCTTGGCATCTTGTGGATGCCCAGTAGGTCCCTGTCCTTCCCCTGCAGGTCTGGGTGGCTGGGAGAACCCCATCAGGGAGCAGTGTAGGAGACCTGCCCTGGCTCATACCTCTCCACCTTGCAGGTCTCTGGGTCTCAGCTCCTGTTGCTTGGTAATCAATGTGTGTGCTGGGGGGTCATTTCCTGGCCCTCCAACTCTCCTGAATTGGCCTCTGTTGTTGGTTTCTGTCTCCCCAGTGACACCTACTCTTACATCTGACTCTTAAACCCTTGGAATCTTTCCAGCCTAAAGTTGTTGCTTTTCCAACTGCCATCTCTTGTCCTTGCAGGTGGCTGCCCTGTGTCTTCTTCATGGCACAGAATACTTGTCATGTGACTTTTTTGTCCCCCCCACCAAAGGCTCCATGATTGTGCTGGGTCCTTGGCAGCCCCATGCCACACCTTCCCCAGGGAGTCCACTACCCGTTCTAGTTTGGAGACAAGATATGGGCCAGGGTCTGAGCGGAGCCTTGGCTGCTTCTGTCTGAGCTCTCAGAGGGTAGGCTGTTGCTGGGCCTCAGACTGTGAGGAGCATGTATGCCTCTTTGTCTCCCAGCACCTTCTGAAGGCTGTCCCTTCTGGTCTCTCACAGGGACATTCGTCTCAGCCTTCACTGTGCTGTGTGGGGCCCGCACTGACCTCCCGGACAGGCACGTGTGCTGTGTCTTCTGGCTGAACATCGCAGCGGCCCTCATCCAGATCCTCACAGCCATCGTCATGGTGGGCTGGATCATGAGCATCTTCTGGGGCATGGACATGGTCATCCTTGCCAGTGAGTAACTGCTAGTACCATACATTCCTGTGGGTCTGGAGCCCGGGGGGATGTGAGGGCTGAAGGAGTGGCTCAGGGACAGGATGGGCTTGGGAGGCCTTCTTGACTGATCACAGTCCTGCTCACCTCTTAAGGACAGGTACCCTGGAGGGCTCACCCCTGTCCTCCTCACTACTGCTCATGGCCACTTGGCAGAGGGTACATTCCCATCACACCTGGCCAGGACACCTGGAGGGAATTGAGTAGGCAGCATTTCCTCTCAGTAGAGACCTGAGCCTGCAGGCATTTGTCAAGGAAACAACCTACACCCAAGACTGTGTAGCCCTGGAAGTGGCCTGAGTGAGCTCAGCCCCTGTGCCAACTGTTCACTGACTCCATTGTGCAGTTTCCAGAAAGGAGGACAAGACATGGATGTACTTGCCCACAGGAAACCCTACACTGTGTTTCTCACAGCTAGGGCTGTGTAATTCCTCCTCAGGTTAAACTAAGCTCTTTGTTCATTGGTGCTAAAACTTTTCTAGTCCTCATTTGGACAGAGTGGACCTTCGCCAATCTAATCCAAACCTGATTCAGACACAAAACTGTTTTGCCGAAGGGCATAAAGTTACAAACTCAAATTTACTAAAGACAACTTAATTATTATTTTTAAAATATCCAAGCAAAACTTAAATCAGACATCACCTGTCTTGAGCAGTTGCACAAGTCTCCCATTGCCACTGTCAAAGTTCTCATTAGGCTGTAATGCCTCAATAATCAGGACTACATCTCCTCAGGCACTTAGCCCCACCCCACCTCACCCTGACTCCATACTCCTCACTGGGTCCCACACCCAACAAAATCTTCATAGGTGGAATTGCCAATGCCAAAGGTAGGCTGTGTTAGGTGAGGGCAGCAGAGGCAGAAAGAGAAACCCAAGGTTCAAGGAACCTAGAATGATCTAGAATAATCTAGAATGATCCAAGCCTGAGTTTGGGGTCCTGTGAAGATCCAAAATCTAAGACACATACAATGCCAGGGCCAGGGTCAGTGACTAATCAAGTCAGGGCCAGAGAAGATGCAAGTACCTGAGCCTGAGTAATACCTGCAGAGTCAGTGTGGGTCAGATAGGCTGCCCAGAAGTGGATTCTCCAGGAGCACAGGTAAGGGGAGGAAGTGGGTTGGCTGGACTAGTAGGGCATCCCAGAATTACAGCAAGTCAGGCCCATTCTGGGTAACCAGGGGCAACCAGAAATGGGAAGAGGAATAGCAGGCCTGGCCAGCAACTGAGTGTGGGCTGCCCTGGGGAGGAATAAACTGATAAGCAGCAAGGAAACCAGTCCTCCCTGCTGGAAAGGGCCTATCTGGCACAGTGGCTGCTCCTGTAGGGAGCGCTCTAGGAGGTGAGCCTGAAAGAATCAGCAGAGCCCAAGGCAAGCTTGTACAGCTCCCTAATGGGGACCTACCCTGTGTCCAGGGGCCACTTCCATTTTGTAGGAGAGATTCAGAACATTGCTGATTCAAAAGAACTGTTACTAGCCCTCTGGTGAATCCTGAAAACAGCCTGACATTTTCCCAGAGGAAATTTCCCATGGTGCTTCCATAGAGGCTTGCAGGATGGCCTGCAGACTCCTGACCTTGTTTCCAACTGGAACCTTGGAAGGCCATGAAGGCTGCCCTGGTTTCACACCTATGAATCCCTCTTACTGACTCATCAAACCAAGTGTCTGGCCAGGTGGTGGGACTTTAGTGTGTTAGTCTGCTTTGTGCTACTGTGACAAATACCTGAGATAAATATACTTATAAAGAGAAAAGGTTTCTTTAGGCTCACAATTTTAGAGTTTCATTGTTTCAGTCCATGGTTGGTTCACTCCATTGTTTTAGGGTATGTCATGAGGCAGCAGATCAATGATGGAGCAAAGCTGCTCACCTCAGAGCCAGGAGGCAAAGTAGTGACCATCCTGCAAGTCCCCTTCGAGATACCCCCAGTAACCTAGGACCTCCCACCAGGTTTCACCTCTTAAAGTTTTTACCGCCTCCCAATAATGTCACTCTGGGGACACATGGGCCTTTAGGGAACATTCCAGATCTGCAGGATAAGCAGGTGCATCTCTAACCCCCAGCCTTGCCCCTCCCTTCCAGCCCTACAATCCCTTCCTGTTGATGACAGTCAGCTCCTTAGATGTATGGACGTTGGTTCTAGGGAGCTGTCTTTATTTCAAACTCTTGAGACATCTTGGGAGCAGGCCCACAAGAAAAACAGTCACACTACCCTCTCATGTCCACTTACCCTGCCTGACCACCAGAGTCACTCACCCATCTCAGCAGGGGAAGCCTTTGTACTTTTTCCAAAAATTGCACCCACCCTCAAAGGATGCACGCTTGCCCCTTGTGAGATGGGCGGGGATTGCTCTGAGCAACAGTGGAGTGCGTGTATATCTCAGGGTGGCTCCTATAACTGTCCTAGCAGACAGCTGGATAAGGAGCTATTCTTTCTGGTGTCACTCCAGCCCCTTCCTGTGAAAATGAAGGAAACATTTCAGTTGTAACAACACAGGTTGATTTTTCATATGGCATCCTCCAGGGTGTCATCAGAAACCATAGCATCAAGAAAAACTCCTAATAATCCAAAATAAGGGCTGGGGGGAGAAAGAGAGGGAAAAAGGGAGGTGGGGGATTCCACCAAACTAGAGGAAAGATCAGTAGAATAGAAAAGGGGATGGAATGGGGAGAAAGAAGGATGGGATAAGGGAAGAACAGTGGGCTGAATCTGACTGAACCTTCATATATGAATATGCCACAGTGAATCTCAACATCAGGTATATCCACAGGACACTACTTTAAGAAAACCTGTAAGTAAATTGCAGATAGATCAGTGAAATAGAAGGAGGGGAAAGGGAGGGAGGAGGAGGGAAAGGGGGAAGTGCTGGGGACTGAATAAGAGCAAATTATATTCCATGCTTTTGTGATTTTGTCAAAATGAATCCTAATATTATATATAACTAAAAAGAATCAATAAAAAAGGAAAAGCTCCTAAGAAGGGAATCAGAGAAACATAGATGAAAGTATAAGTTAAAATCAAGAACTTACAGGCATGCTGCCCTATTCATATTAATAATAACAACTAACAATCAATAATAGCCTGTCTTGTCATGGGTTAGTAAGTACTTGGTAACTCTCTCGAGGGTTCCTTCTATAGCTATACCCATGGCAGACATTGCTAATCCATCATGACACTTTTAGCCCAGGGCTTCAGGCACTACTAATTGATCCAAGATGTCTGCATGGATATTTGCCATCTTTGGGCCTGGGTATTCTCCAAAGCATTAGGTTTTATATATGTGACTCCTGTTCATACAGAAGGCAAAACCACATGGCCCAAATAGCAGGGTTGAGACCAGAACAGTTCACCTCAGTATTTTTAGGTTGTCACAACCAAACCTGCCCTGCACCATCACTCCTGAGATTCATCCAGAATTCGTGTGGAGGCATGGGCTGGGGATGGAAAGAGAATGAGGGCAGGAGGTGAGCAGCTGAGTGGCCTGGCTGATGTGGGGGCTGGGGAGGGGCTGGACAGAGTTTCTTGGCAGAATTGCTCTGTCTCCCCTGCCATGCCTACACACTTAATGGGCCCACTGCTGGTCACAGTGACTAGTCTCCATGGAGCACGCCTTGTCAGAGGACTTGACTTCTAGGCAGTCACCAGCACAGCCCCCGTTCCATCTCCCAGGACCCTCCATGGGTCCCCTCCCACTGTATATCCTCCCTGTGGATTCTGTTTTTAGACTGTATTTTCTTTCTCTCTTCTTCCTCCTGCTGCCTCCTGTCTCTTTGTTGCTGCAGTTTCCCAAGGTGAGTCTGCTGATGGGTGCATGGACCTGGGGCTGTCCAGGGCCCTCTCCTCCCTGGGGACTCTCACTCCTGCCCTAGAAGCCTCACTCTCCAAGTTAATAAGCAGGCTTTTATTTTTAGCTTTACATTTTGGAAAGCAAATATAGATGAAAGAGAATCCCTAAAAGCCCACACCAGCTTCAAGCATTCGTGGCCGCTCCTGTTTTATCTATTACTCCCACCGTCTCTCCCACCCCAGTACTGGATTGTCAGCACCTAAGGCTGATGAGTAATCTGCTAGATGAAGAGGGAAAACCTGGTGAAGTCCACTGATGCTCCTTTTCAGGCTAAGATAATTAGTTGACGGGGGTAATGGCTCAGCAAATCCACTCAGGTAATTTTGGCCTCGTAATTTCACCCAAACATATTAGCAACGATTCCTTAACATCAACAGTGTTTGTATTCTCCCAAAGGTAGTTGGGGATATAGCCCAGTGGTAAAGCACTGGCTTCACACACACACACACACACACACACACACACACACCCTAAGGGTCTCATGTTATCAGCAATGTTCTCCAGGTTCCAAATGCTCTCACCCCTTTTCCTGCCCCGCAGCCCTGCTGGTTGAACAGCCACATGATGGTTCTGTGTGCTGCCTTCCTCCTTTCTTCCTGCCTCCTACCCGCCTGTACCAGAGGCCCAGCACTTGCTCACTCACTTGCCTGTACTTTTCCCAAGGCTCTGCATTTTGCTGTCACACCAGGCCAGGCTGGTGGAGCTGTGTTAGTGCAGCTGCTTCTGGAGTGTGAATTCAGAAGCACATCAATAGCCTTCCAACCTCCACCCCTAACACCCCTTCTCATATATTCCACAATTCTTGATTCATCCTTTCATTTTCTGTTTGAAAGCCCAAACCCTTGGGAATAGTCTTGTCCTGACATAGCAGTCATTTATACTAGAGTATGAATAAGCTCTGATGAGCATATTCTGGTTTGGGGACACCGCCTGGAGAATTCATAAAGGCCATGGAAGTCTAACCATCTCTCTTCTGCTTCCTCCTCACAGGGTACAAGGAGCAGGGCATCCCACAGCAGCTGTGAGCCTGCAGGACCCACCAAGGAAGTCCCAGGGGCCCTGCAAGGGCTGCACCAGGCAGCTTGTGGCACAAGGACCTTTACATGTTCTTTTCTGCTGTTTCCTGGATTCAGGGTGGAAAAGGGGGTATTTTTAGAAATATTATTTATTTTGAAAACGCATCTGCTTTACTCAGCAGGCTCTGAGGGCTGCCAGCCCCTCCTGCCCGGGAAAGCATGGTAGGCTCAGGCATGCGGAGCACTGGGGAGTGGGGCGGAGATGGGCGTGTCCACAGAGAGGCTGGGATGCTTCTTCAGCCTCGCCTTCGCCTGGCAGCACCTACTGCCCACTGCAAGGGTACCCCAGAGCTACAGGGCTGGGATGCAGTTGTCCCTGTCCAGGTGATTAGGGGCTTGCTGAGGGGGCAGGACTGTGGAGGACACATCCTCTGGGTCTCCACTCTTGCCTCAAATACCTGGTGACCCTAGTGTTTACTCTGTGGTCTTCAGGAGCAGCATCAGCGTGTGGTTGAGGATGGCTAGTTGCCAGTCCAGCATGGAAAGGTCCACTGTGCTCACACTGGGGAGAGCCTGGGTCCCCACAGGTCTGACAACACACTCAGCCTCCTTGCCACTGACATCTAAGGGCTGGGTGTGTTTGGACCATTATTTCCCTGGGTGGGAGGGCAGTGGCTCTGTCCCTGAGGTGAAATTGCTGGAATTACCAGATGTTCATACAAAAAAGTACCAGACTGAGATGTGAGTGGGCATGGACTGGCCTCTTTCCTTATTATGCTTAATACCATTTCTGGTCCACAGTCCTTTTTCTGAAATCCTTGGAACCAGATGTGTCTCTGAATTAGGAAATTTTGGATTTGAGAAGATGGTATGATCTATTTTCTGCATATTTCCTAACACCCTGGCAGAGTCTGGAACAGCCCACCCACCATCAAGCACAAGAGTATTTCTGCAGAGAAACATGTGAATAGTCAGATTAATTGGGATCAATAAAAACTGTAAATAGCCTTGCCTATTCAGGTCAGATCTTGCCACTAAGTCAGTCATTGGAGAAAGCCTATCACTGGATGACTTTTGGATTTTCAGAATTTCAAAGCAATTTAGTGAGGCGGTGGACCTCAATCTGAAAAATCCTATTGCACACAGATGCATGGAGGTGGAATTGTTGGCGCTGCATAGGGACCCTCCAGTGGCACCAGGACCACTGGGCTCCTTTAAGCACTTTCTCTGTAAGTGATTGCTGCAAAGTTAGATTTCAGTGGAAGTAGAAGCCAAGAGAAGGCATGCTGCCTGCTGTGGATCAAGTACCAGTCTAAAATTAAGCAAAAGGAGATCCAAGGGCTGTGGTTATGGCTCAGTGGTAGAGCACTTGCCTAGCGTGCAAGAGGCACTGGGTTCGATCCTCAGCACCACATAAAAATAAATAAATAAATAAAGATATCGTGTCCATCTACAACTAAAAAAAAGTTTCAAAAAGAGAGAAAGGAGATCCAAAATTATAGTGCTAGGATGGACATGTCTGATTTCTTTCTCTAACATAGGAAGTGATGACATGTGGGACCGGCCCAAGTCTCAGTGCCCCACCCCACTGGGCTATGAGCCATTGGATGTGTTCCTGCTTAAGGGACTTTCCTAATCTATCAGAGGCTCTATCAAAACCCTGCCAGGGCTGGAGCAGGTACCTGGCTACAGTGCGGAATGCGGGCTCTAGGGAAGTCATGCCCACTGTGCTGGGGGTCCCAGACCACCTACCCCCACTAGTGGGCTATCTAATTACAGTCCTGTAGGGGAGCAGACTTTGGAACTCCCCAGAAACTGAACTGTTCCCTGATATCTGTGAGGAATGGGGCCTTGTCCTGCCACTCACTCCTGGCCCTGCTCTGGGGCAAGTTCTCTGCTCCTGTCCTGTCCTCCCCACTGTCTGCTCTTTAGCTTTCATGCACCTTTTTTCTCTCTTTCATTGCTGGGCAGCACTTCTTGAGCACCAGGTAGTATCTTGATGTCTTCCTGAGCCCCCTTTTTCCTGACCTCATCCCCAACTTTTATTGCTTCTTCTCCTGTTTGGAACCCTCTGTGACTTCAGGTGTGGAAACAGATTTGGCTCTACCCAAATAGCCAGAGCCTTTCTCTAGGTGGAAATGGAACCTCCAGACTGCCAACCCTCTGCTCTCGAGGAAGGTGCATTAGAGAAGAGGGCCACCCCTAGAATCCAAGAAAACAGCATGAGCAGAGGAAATAATGGGTCCCAGCCACCCTCTTCCACCACCTGCCAGCCCACAGCACTTCACCCCAAACAGCCCCCCAAAACTGCTTGACTCTCCCTGTGTGCTGATAAGTCTTGGGAGGGGTTTGCCCCCACAAGTGAGAGAGCAGGAGCTTATTTTCCTGGCTTGGACTGGGGGTGGCTGCTGAGGGGGTAGAGGAGAGGTAGCAATTTGTGTCGGGTGTTTAGTGACACAATCCAGACGCAGGTGGGATTTTCTTGAGTGGCAGGTGTCACCATGTGTGGGATGGCTTAATACAGGGGTTTGTGAGCTTGACAGGCCACCTCCTCCCCACCCCACACTGTCCCCTCATCTGAGGGCTGTGCCTCTGCATTTGGGAACACATCAGCCAGGAGGAAGCCCCTCTGCAGGTAAAGGATGTGTGGGAGAAGGCAGGGGCCCCCATCTCCTGAACAGTGAATCTGTGAGGGTGGTCACATGGGTGGGAACAGCTCAGAATAGCGGTCCTCTGAATTAGACCATGATCATAGCATTATCAGTAGATAAGGACAGCAGCCAATTTACTCCAGGTCATCCCAAATGGCCTCTTGGATGGTCAGAGTTCATTGATTAAACAAAAGGAAAGTAGGGTCCTTGTGCCAATGAGTGCTTGACTGACACACAGCCCTTTGGTGACACAAAGTGGAGTTTTGCCTCCATGGTGTGGCACACAGCTGGCTGATGGTTCTGAAGTGGCAGGGCAGGTTTCAGAGTTTTGCAGGACGCTCCTGGGCTGGAGGTGTTGGGGCAGGAGTCAGAGGCTTGTGGAGAACATCACAGTGAGGCACTCCCAGGACCTAGTTGTGACATTGAGATCAGGGTGTCCATTTCCCTTTGGCCATAGTAGAACCCTGGAGTAAGAGTGAGGTACCTGGTGGCTAGGATATGTCCTGTGGACAGTGGTGACTGTCAAGTAGGCGAGGACAGCCAGGACCTCGTGGGAGCAGCAGGAGGCAGATGGTTCCTGCACTGGTCCCGGCATCCCTTGGGCCTGCCCTGCTGCTGGGCCCTACCCCCAGTCCCAGCCCCAGCCTGACAAACTCCTGGCCTTTCCTTGGTCAAGTCTCTTTGAAGGGACAGAAAGAAGGGACATGCAGCATGGTTCCCCCCAGACCCCTGCGTCCAGCTCCAGGGAACAGCCTCCACATGTAGGACCCTCACCCAGCATTTTATCTCCTGTCACCCTTTTCAACAGCCTGGGAGGGGAGATCCTTATGCTGAGTTTTCACATGTCAAACTGAGGCCTCAAGAGAATAAATTCCATGTCCCCAGATACATGATTCGTGTGGCAGAGGCAGGGAGTGGCCAGGTCTGACTGCCTCCACCACCAGAGCCAAAGAACTCTTGAGAGCCCTGCCCAGAAAAAGGAAGGGATTACAGGAGGCCTGGAGAGGGCCCCCTCAGAAGTACAGGGTGGAACAAACAAACAGTAGCCTCCTGGGGAGAACCACAGGGCCTCCACCCTGCCCACAACACTGCCTATTCCCGCCCTCTGGGCAGCCCTCAAGCCCACACGCTTGCTCCCTCGCTTGAGTCAGGTTCCAGAGGGATGCCCCTTACTGAAAAGACAAGATGATGGTGGTCAGAGAGAGAGAGAGAGAGAGACAGAGAGAGAGAGAGGGAGAGAGAGAGAGAGAGAGAGAGAGAGACAGAGAGAGAGAGACAGAGAGACAGAGAGAGAGACCTGGTAGTGGGAGCTACCTGATCTTAACCCAAAAGGCCACTCCTTTCCCATCTTGGGAGTTCCAGTCATTCAGACACACGAGGTAGACTCAGGGTGAATTCGGCCTCCTGCTGGATGCTGTGAGCTGAGGAGTGCTGGGAAGGACTCCTGCTTGAGGGATCTACAGAGCTACAATCTCCCTGGAGGGAAAAGGGGCCTAGATGTCCAAATCAACCACACCCCAAACACTGAGCCCAAGGCTGGCACACAGTGGGGCTGAAACCCCAGGACCAGGACAAAGGCCCTCCAAAGCCCTGATGTTCCTGAGGGGGAGGTGAAGCTGAATGACAGGGATCCTTCTGCACTGGCTTGGCTTTTGAAAACACAAGCCTAAAACCCCACTCTAAAACTTTTCCTTTAGTTCACCCTTTCCCTGGGGTGAGTTTGCAGGGGTCCACTTCAGTTTGGCCTGGACAGGGCTGCTCCTGGGTTCCTGGGTCTGAGGGTGGGGAGTCCAGCCTCCTCAGGGCCCCATCCTGGCTCCCAGGCCCCCCTCAGGTTTTCACACTGTGGCTACCTTTCTTCCTGGGATAGTGGTGTTGGCAAAGTAAGCTGGGGATGTTGTGTAAACTGCTTGGAGGGGGATGATTTAAATGTACATTCTCCACTGAGTGCTTGAGGCTTTATTTACAGCTATTATTACTCCTTCTTGCTGGCACTATGTGGAGGACCTTCCTCAGAGGGACTGGAGTGGGGGAACCTTTGAAAGCACCCCTAACCCCGCCAGCCAGTTCTCCCAGAGGCCATGGCCTTGCATGTGACTGGGGACCTCAAACTTGGAAACAGGTTGCAGCCATTGCTGCCAGATTGCTGCCCACCTCTCCACCTGGACAGAAGTGGACCTGAGGCTGAAGCACATACCACCTCCTCTCTAGGGCTTAGTAGAAGCCATTTGTTGGCCTCAGGGAGTCCTCCCAGGAGTCCGCCATGGGCCACCTCTGCACTCAGTCACTCAGCACACACTGACAGCTTGTGCTGGAACAAAAGATGCCCTTGCCTCCCCATGCCTGCCCAGCCTCCACAAGGGATAGCAGGGTGTAGGGGACACCTTCTCCAAGGAACAGGTGCTCCTTCTCTTTCCAGAGTGTTCTAAGTGCAGGCCGTAGG
>JAJEJO010050226.1:2813-29402 GCA_020662805.1 Glaucomys volans
GGGGAGAGAGAGAGAGAGAGAGAGAGAGAGAGAGAGAGAGAGAGACTTTTGCCACGTTGCTTAGCAAGAAATGTAGATATTCTTTGCAGTTATACTTGAGCTGGAGAAATGTTGGATCATTTTTTTTTATAGTCTAAGGTCTCTGTTCAAATCTTCTCTGTCACTTGCTAAGGCAAGTGATACCCCAGCCACAATGGGAGCAATGACCCCATTCATGGGGCCACTGTGAGATTGGATGAGACAAGTGTGTATGTGTATGCATCTCACAGATGTTAATTCACAGCCAGTGCTCTGTATCCTTGGGCTCTGCATTCACAGATTCAACCAACAGTGGATTAAAAATATTTGGGAAAAAACTGTCTGTGTTGAACATTCACTTTTCTTCTTGTCATTATTCTCTAAAAAATGTAGCATAACAGCTATTTATATTGTTTTAGGTATTATTAATCTAGAGGTAACCTGAAGTATTTGGGAGGATATGAATAAATATATTCAAATACAGTGGAATTTTATATAAGATACTTGGGCATCCCAGGATTTTGGTATCTGCAGAGATTCTGGAACTCATCCCCTGCAACACTGGGGGACAATGACACTGGCCATGAGGACTGGTCTTCATATACAGCACTCTACTGAACCTTCCCCTCAGCCCTGTGAGGCTGGGACTATGGATGAGGAAGTGGAAGGTCAGAGAAGGAAGGTTGGCTTGGCTATTAGATGCTGGCTGTGGGACTTGAACCCAGCCATTTGGCTCCAGATTCTGAGCTCTTCATCAGTGTGATAAACACAGTGGGCCCTTGACAAGTGTCTTAGAAATGACAAAAGAACAACCAGAAGGCAATGCAAGCAAAGGCAGAGGAAGCTGTCAAGAGTCATTTCAGAGCTCTGCTCTGGCCCAGGCTGGGAAAGCAAAACATAAAGATAGAAAATGTCCAGAGAATAACCCCAAACCCAAACACCCACAAGCCACAGCTGTGGCCCCTGGTGGGCCGCGTTTCCAAGAAACCTCGAGCGGGGGCTGTGGAGTTCCAGCTGGGCCCTGACTGGGGCTGAGACAGAAGAGGCTGGGAAGGGGGTTCAGGGCAGAGCTGTGAGGTGCTCCCGGCCCTAGGGAGCCTCGCTCACAGGATTCTAAGGCTGCCTTTGTTGCTGTCGGAGACTAGGAATTCCACGCCAAAGTAATCCAAGTGATCATGAACAGAACTGACTTTCGGCCTCCCCCACCTCCCGACCCACTGCAGGTTCATTTTCACGATCCCCTTTGAATGGAGCGAGCCTGTTTCAGAGAGCTGAAAACAGGTCCCGTGTGGCTATACAGCGCCAAGAATCTGAGCCTTCCCAGCAGCCCAGTAGGGCCACCCTTGCTGGTCACGTCTGGCTAGAGTTCTCCGGTGCTGAGCTCTCAGCAGTATCAGCAGACACAAAGCACACGGTGATTGCCCAGCTCCCTTAGAGCCTATCCATTTCTGCCTGTTCTAGGCACTGGTTATAAATTATTTCACTTGATCTTGGAAGTGGAGGTGCTATTATTATCTCTAATCTGCAGATGAAGAGATGGGCCTGGGGGTGATGGTGGTGTTGAGGTTAATTCATTTGTCCAACCTCCTTGTCCCAAGTGTCTTGGTCTCCAAAGCTCTTAACCATAACACCTGCCCCAGAGCTGCACATTCCAAAGTATATTTTTCTTGGTTATCTTTAAAATGGGGGTGATGGTGACTGATACCTCCTCAAAGGCCTGGCTATGTTCTCATATTTTCTTTGATGTTTAAGAGTTTTGCTTCCATGGCTTCCCAAAGGCAGCCAGGGCTGGTGGGGTAGGTAAAGGGGTTGAGAGGGCCTCTCTCACCCCCTGGAAACATGCCTAGCAGAGAAAAGCCTTTTCTAATGAATGTTGGTGAAGCAGAGCAGCCTCTGTGCAAATACCCTGAATGGAGACTTGCTTGGTGCTGGGGCTGAGGGCCACTCACGGGAGAGTGGTCATGCTGAGGAATGTCAAGCTCTGGGGGATGAGCAAACACAGATCCCTGGACATCCACATTCCTTGGCCTGCAGCCTGGGGTTGAAACCCACCAATGGATCTCTGTATTGTCCAGCAGTGGCCTGAGCTGGTCCAGGGGCAGGATCAATATTTGCTGGTACACATTGGGTCCCACCTCTAGCAGCATCTGTGTTTGGACAGCCCTGCCTCCCACTGCCCTGAATCTCTTTCCAAATGCCCTCTGGGTTTACAGGATGACAGTCACTGGACTTGGAGGTGGGGGCTGGGGATATCTGATGGGATTTCTCATTGTTGTCTGACCTTGAACCTTTTCACATATTTCAGAACCGGGAGTCATGCAAGAGTCTAAAATGATCTCTGGGAGGCCAGATCAGGGCCTGTTTGGAGACATGTTGATTAATATGGGATATCTTGGGAGAAGTCATCTTTGATCCTTCTTTTCTCCTTCCAAACCCTATGCATGCATGCATGCATGCATCCATCCATCCATCCATCCATGTATCCAATATTTATTAAGTTTTAAGTAGCTCTATAAGTCTGTCTTGTTCTTCTTTATCACTGATGCTGCCCAAGACTAACCCCCTCTTGCTTGAACAATAACAACAACCTCTTGACTGGGTTCCCTGGGTCCTGCCTCTCATCCTGCAATTTATTCTCTAGGTTGCAGCCTGAGTAGACTCTATGAATCACAAATAGCATTCTTTTCCCTGGTTAAACACTCAAGGACCCACTGCCTACAGAACCAATGCCCATACCTTTGATGACTTACAGGAGACCTTAACAATCCCATGATTGCTTCCTTCTTCCTCTGGCCTCATTCTGATTTCTCCCTCACGGTTCATATGCTGTAACGGCTACAAGCAGAACTTTGGAGTCATGAAGACACGGGTTTCAATGCTGCCACTTGCTAGCTACATCATCTTGGGCCAAGCAAATTTCTGAGCTCTGTAAAATGAGGATGGGCTCTTGGGCATGAGACTAGGGGAATGGAGGTCAGAGTGTTAGCATGATGCCTATTGCCTAGCATTGGTGGGACTGGTCACGTGACAACAAGGGAAGGGGCCATTTAGAGGTGTCTGGAAGCCTCGTCTTCCTTGGTGTCTCTTAAGACACTTTCATAGACCCTCTTCTCTTGTTTCCTCTGGTGCTTCCACTCCAGAAATACTGGAAAGAAGGGGAATAATTGGGGATGATGCTTGGATATCTGAACTAAGGCGTCCTTCCTTTGAGTCATATAATCCAGATGCAACTGAGGCAGAAATGTTTCATCCAGTCGGTGAAGCTGACTGAATCACTTTTCTTATTGCTTGGAGTAAGTCATAGTCCTCCACAACTTGATGGTGAGGGTCTCAAATTTGAGCCTGGGCACGACAAGTCATAATGACACTGAAACCAGGGAAATGGACACTGTCATAATGACACTGATAACTGCTTTAGGTCCAGAAAAACAAGCACACAATTTGCATTTTGCAGTTACAGCAGATGCAGCTTGGAGAGGAACAGCAGTTTGCTAAGGGTCACAGGTGGTAATGGGTGGAATTCAATGTCAGGCTCTGGTCTCTCACCCTGAACTGGTTTGCATTTCATTTAGTGATTGAGTTTATATTTTATTAAGGCAGCTCATGTAGGTGGTGAGAGGTGAAGGACAGAGTATGGCTTTGGAGTCATGTACATCGGACTGAATGTACACCGGGTCTGAAGCTCAGACCTTTCATTTTGTAGCTGTGGGATGCTAGGCAAGTTGCTTGCCCCCTCTGTGTCCATTTGCTCATTTGTGAAGTGAAGACTGTAAGCCTTCTTGTAGGGATGATTGAAGACTCATGTACAAATATTTCGAAGAGAACCTCACACAGTGCTGGTACTTCAGGCCCTTAGACTCATGGTTCATGTGGGTTTCCAAGTCAAACTGTTTGGATTTTGTTTAAGCATCTTTATTTAAAATGAAAATTTCAAAGAAACAGAAAAGTGCAGAGAAATCTAACAAACATCGATACATTTACCACGGAGCTTAAACACACAAGGATCTTCTACTGTTCATTTCGGATACTTTGTAAAAGGAATAAAATGTATAGAATCAGAAGTCTCCTGCCCTCCCTGGTTATTCCATTCATCTGCTTCCCTTCCAGGGCCGATAGCTTCTGAGGGTGGGAGGTGCCCATTTTTTCTTTTGTTATGTGCATATGTGGACATAAACAACGTGAAATACTGTCTATTTTTAAACTGGTAGAAGTGGAAGACTGCACATACTGTCCTATGATTTGCCTTTTCAGCCTGATATTATCTAAAAGTTAAAAAGGCAAATCACAACTCACTCATTCTAGCGGCTGACTTCCATTGTTCAAATAGTATGATTTATTTATCCTTTTTTGTATTATTACAGACTGCAAGTTTGTGTTTCCTCAAATCCATATGTACAGACTCTAACTCCTGATGTGATAGTATTTGGAATCGGGGCCTTGGGAGGTCACTAGATGGTAAGGGTGGAGCCCTTGTAATAGGATTAGTGCCTTTTAAGGTGAGATCCAGGGCAGCTTGCTTCCTGTTCCTTCTCTCTACTACCAGGTGAAGACATGGAGAGAAGATGGCCATCTGCAAACCTGGAAGTGGGTCCTCCCTAGAACTTGACCATGCTGGCACTCTGATCTTGAACTTCTCAGCATCCAGAACGCTGAGCTTGGAGAGGGACAATAGCTTGCTGAGGGTCACAGGTGGTAACAGGTGGAATTCAGGTCACCTGGTGACAGCGGCCCAAGCAGACAGATACCTATGGATGGGGAGTACCCCAGGCCCCCCACCACCCTGCCTGTGCTTGCTTCACTGTGCTACCATGAAGGAGGGGGCATGGGGACAGAAGTCATTGCTCTGGGAGGACAGACAAGCCTCTTTCTGAGTGTAAGGCTGCACTCCAAACAAGGCCCTGTCATGCCATTCAACCTGCGCAGCACTGAGACAGCCCAGTTTTTTCCCCCTTTGTGAGCAGGGGCTATGGATTTTTGGCAGGAGGTGAGAGGACAATGGGCAGAACCCTAGCCTGCTTCCCTGGAGCCTGCTCTGTCCTCTGCAGCCCTGCTGTGGCATGGTGCTGGAAACAGCAGTGAATGAATGCATAAGTGAGTGAGGGAAAAACGAACGTGTGTATCATGAAAGAACTAGGTAAATGAAAGCAGTTAGTTCTTGTATTACCAATAAGTTTAGGCTTAGAAAACCATGTCCCTCAACATGGGGAAGGCAGCATGGGACCAATTGAGAGTCCCAGTGCTTGGTTCTAGATCTGGCTCTGCCCATGGTGATCAGAGAGGCTCTGAGTCTTTCCAGCTGGAACATCTGAGTGTCTGTGTGGACCGATTCACTCTTCCTGCACACCCCACCCCCATGCTCTGGCTACACTCTGTCCATACACAGCCTCTCATTTTTCAGGAGCACAGTCTGGGATGAATTCCTTGCTCACCACCTATGGTAAAGGAGATTTATGACTCCCACAAGTTCTTTTCATCCTCCTCCTGCCCAGAGAATTTGATGGATTTTATCTTGATTGATGATTAGGTTGAGGCCCTGTGGGTAGGAGGGGGTGGGTGTAAGCCCAGAAAGGAGAAGGAAAAGCAAAAAGTACCAGAGGCTCTCTGCCATGGATGTGCAGGAGGGGCTGTCACTCAGAGCTCCTCTGAGGCTGGAAGATCCTGCCTGAATAGGAGATTTTTAGACAATTCTAGCAAAATTTCCACAACTTGCTAGGTGACCACAGCAGCACTGTCCTTGAGCTTGCTAGGAGATAGCTATTGGAACCAGGCAAGCTGTGGCCTCTGCTCAGCTCTGTGCTTTGGACTTGACCATTATGAAAATACTTTTTGCATCTAAGTTGGTGACATTGTGCAAGGCAAGGCTTTTCCTGAAAGGGCCTCCGTTCTCTCAGCCCTGTGTCCTAAGCAGGTGCTCCTAATTAGGGAGCCCCTGGTGTCCTAAGCTGCCTCCTCCCTGAAGCAGAGCTTGTTGCCTTGTTTTCTCCTGCAAACTGGGCAGGTACCCCTGCTGGGGCAGGAAGAGCTGAGGGCCAGGCCTTGTGCACCTGGTAGCCTCCCATTTATTCTTCTGAGTCACAGATCCCTCCTGGGGAAGCCTTCTTGGATCCCCTGGACCTGGACCAGGTGCCTACTTGTGTGTGTCCTGATCACTCTGCCCAAGACCTGGCTATTCACCAGGCTGTTCCTTCAGTTGATCTCCTAGGGCATCCCTCTGAGCCACATCAGCATCCCAAGACCAGACAGAGAGAACTCTTCCAATGAATAATGAGGGTGTGAGGGAAGGAGCAACTCCCTGGGATCCTATCTGTTCCCTGGACATGGCTACTGTCCCTTATGTCTCTTAGCATCATCTTAATGCACAGTAAACACTCAATGAGCAGTAACTACTGCTGAGAATTTCTGTAAGCTAGGCACTGCACTAAACACTAAGCACTTTATATCTCATTCAGTACTCTTTGTAGCCCCACCCAGTGGGCTTATTACTGTCTATGTGGGTAAGCCTAGGCCTTAGCAAAGAGAGGCAGCTTTCACAGTCCACAGAGCTGGTGAGCCCAGATCCAAGCATGTCGCCTAGCCCCAAGTCCTGCTGCTTTCCCTCTGCCTCATGCTGAGCAGTGGAGAGTGAGTGCTGCAGCCTCTTTCCAGAAGCCTGTTGGGCAGCAAGAGGCCTTTGAGCTCCTGGAACAGCTGAGCCTGCAGACATCCTGAGAAGGGCTGCAGGGACCTGGGGACTGTGGTGGCTTGGTCAGGGTGGTGGTCCTGTCTGCTCCCTTTATACCACATCCAGTCACAGTTACCACATCCTCACTCCACATACACTTGGCCACTGGTCCTGGAGTCCACTGGGAGGCAGTCTCTGCAGTCAGCCAGCTAGGGCCTCTGCTTACCAGGTAAGGAGCAGAGGGCTCCTGCTGGGAATTCACTATTTTCTCTAGACACAAAGTTGTCCCTCGTGATGCTGCCATGATGCTTCCTTCCAGCAGACCTGGCTTTGCAGGCCTGACTCCTTTGTATCCCCCTTCCCCCACCTACTGCTTCTTTTCTTTTCTTTTCTTTTCTTTTTATCTTTTTCCCTTTCTAGTCACATGGTCTGCTCCTCTGCTGCATCTAGAATCAACCTCACAGCCCTCTCTGCCCCTCCCTCCTTTGGTACCTCTTTTCACCAACTGTATTTAAGAATAGGCTTTGGTACCTCTGTCATCACCTGTCTTCATTTTGACTTGTAAAGCTCTGGCCACAGAATTCAGAAGTCTTCCTGAAGCATCCCCTTTCTGACCTGGCTCTGGGGTTGGAGGAGACTTCTACATGCACTAGCAGGCATGTGGGCACAGCCCAGGCCAAGGCCTGCCTTAGCTGCTTCTCACCAGGGATCACATCCTCTGACCTAGAATGGCCCCCATTCCTTACCATCTCCACCTGTCCTGATCAGACCAATCTAACAAGCCTTTATCCTCAGGGTGTAAAGTCCTTGGCACCTTCCAGGCTTGGTGACTTTATTGGTCTGATCTCATTCCACTGGGTATGATGATGATCACTTCTCACCTAGGGCAAGTCTCTGTGGTTAACTAAACCCTCAGATGCTCCTGAGCTCACTTAGCCCTGACCACAATCCACCTGGACATTGACAGATGTGAAATGATGCTCAGGGAAGTGAAATACTTTGCCTAAGCTTACCCAACTGGGGATGCAGTGCACTCAAGATGTGAATCTGCCTGATCAGTCTGCATTACTTAGGCCCAGAGATGGGTACCAGGGCTGTGATGGTGGGCAGTGCAGGCACTGGACTTCTATGACCTGGACAGCTCAAAACTGATTAATCAGAATGGATTGAAATCACTACATCTACTTCTTTATTCTTTCTGCTTCTCTTACCTAAAACCCTGCGGCAAATTCCCAAAGGACTCAGCATAAGTTTGCTTTCTAAGAAGTCTTTTCCCCCAGTGTCAGACACTTGCCTGCCTTCCAGCCACCACAGTTGGGCAAGCTCACAGATGAATTTGCCATGCCCAACCTCAGAAGACACTCATCAGTCTCTGGGAGGCAATTTTGGTTGTCAAAAAAACAAAACAAGCAAACAAACAAACAAAAAAATATGGAGGGGAAGATTTTGCTGCTGGTCTCTAGTAGATAGAGACGAGGAAAGCTGTGAAACATCCTACAATGCATAAAACAGCCCCCATCCCCAAACAATGAAGACTCAAGCCTAAGAGGCTAACAGTGAGAGGACAAAGATTGCTAATAGCAGAAATGAAGAAGGGGACATCACTACAGATCCCATTAACATTAAAAATATAATAATGGGATACGATGAAACACCCTTTGTCCATAGATTGTATAACAGATGAAATGGATCAATTCCTTGAAATACACAATATTCTAAAACTTGCACAAGAAGAAATATACATTCTGAAGAGCATATGTCTACTAAAGAAATTGGGTTGTTAATTAATACCTTCCAAAACAGAAATCACCAGGCCTAGAGGGGTCCACTGGTGAATTCTACTAAATGTTTAATGAAGAAATCATACCAATTCTCAAATGTCTTTCAGAACATGGAAGCAGAGGAAATACTTTCTAACTCATTCTATGAGGTCAGTTTTGTTCTAATATTCAACTCAAAGGTACTGCAAGAATTACAAAACCAATATCATTCATGAACATATATTAAAGAGTACTCAATGAAGCATTAGCAAACTGAATCCAATAATCTATAAAAATAATTATATACCACAACCAGATGTAATTTATTTCAAGTATGCAAGCTTGGTTTTGTCATTTTCCTTCCTCTAGGAAACAGTCAGTAACATATGGGAGGTACAATTGTTATAAATGGAGGAGGGGGGTTATACCTAAAAAATCAATTGATGTAATTCGTCATATCAATAGTCTAAAGGAAAAAAGATCACATGTTCAGATAGATGCACAAAAAATATTTGACAAAATCTAATACATTCATGATAAAAACTCCTGGTAAAAACACTGGTAAGAATGGAGGCAACTTTTTTAAGTTGATAAAGAATATCTACAAAAAAGAGCTAGAGCTAACTTTATATTTAGTGGCAAGAAACTAGGAGCTTTCCAACTAAAATCAGGAACAAGGCCAGGATGTCCCCTCTCCCTCATTTTCAACATAATGCTGAAGGTCCTAGCAAATGTGATTTAAAAAGAAAGGATAAAAAAAGAAGGGCAAAAAAGAAGGGCATACTGATTTGGAAAGGAGGAATGAAACAGTCTTTGTTCACAGATGTCAAGATAATCTATATAGGTAATTTGAAATAACTGCCAATAACAAAACAAAATAACAACAACAAAACATCCCAAACCCCAAATACAAACAAACAAAAAAACTCTTCTTGGAACTGAAGAGCAATTATAGCAAGTTTGTGGGATACAAAGTTAACATACAAAAGTCCGTTGTCTTCCTATGCACAAAAAAATGAACAAATAAAATTTGAAATTAAAAACATAATATTTACACTAAAAAAATCAAATACTTAAGTGTAAGTCTAACAAAATAGATAAAAGATACCTATAAGAAAAACTACAAAATTATTATGAAAGAAGTCAAAGAGAACAAAATAGAGAGGTAGTCCATGTTCATGGATAGGAAGACTCAATATTGTCAAGATGTCAGTTCTTCCCAAGTTAGATCTACAAATTTAATGCAATCCCAAACAAAATCTGTAATTTTCCGAGTATTAACAAACAGATTCTAAAATGTGCAAGAAGCAAAAACAAAATAAAACAAAACAAAAACCTCAGACTAGTGGCCACAAAATTGAAATAGAAGAACAAAGTTGGAGGAATGAAACTACCCCCAACTTCAAGATGTAACACAAAGCTACAGCAATTAAGACTGTAGTATGGGGGGAAGAATAAACAGATCAAATGGAACTGAACAAAGTGCTAGAAATAGACTCAGAAAAATAATGTCAAGGAACAAAGGCAATTGAAAAAAGCAAATACTGTCTTTTCAATAAATAGTGCTAAAATAAAAAGACACCTAACTGCAAAAAAAAAAAACCCCAAAAAAGAATATAGACACAAAAATTCACACTTCACGAAAATTAACTCGAAATAAATCACAGACCTAAATATAACACACAAATATATAAAACCCCTAGAAGATAATAAAGGAAAAGGTCTAGATGACTTTGGGTTTGGTGGTGACTTTTTATAAAGGACAACAAAGTCACAATCTATGAAGAAAGAATGATAAACCTGACTTTAATAAATTATGAATTTTGGTCCTCCAAAAGGCACTGTCAAGAATAATGGAAAGACAAGCCACAGATTGGGGGGAAATATATACAAAAGACATATGTGATAAAGGACAGTTTCCTAATATGTACAAAGAGCTTTTTAAAAACTCAACAATAAGAAAATGAATGATCCATGGGTAGAGGGAAATGAGGGGAGGGGAGAGGGCTGAGGTAAGAAACGATAGTGGAATGAGACAGACATCATTACCCTATGTACATGTTTGATTAAATGAATGGTGTGACTCCATCGTGAACAACCAGAGAAATGAAAAATTGTACTCCATCTGTGTACAATGAATCAAAATGCATTCTGCTGTCATGTATAGCTAAATAGAACAAACAATTTTTAAAAAAGGTGAGAAGAGTCAATAACATTAGCTACAAAAATCTCTTGAAATGGCTTATGATCCATCAGAAGCTTTTTATTGATTTAGGTTCATTTTTAATGGAATCTTCCCCTAATATATGTATTTATAGCTCCCATTCACCAAGAACCATTCATCAAACCCTTCCAAGTACAAATAATATCCATCTAATTATTGTCACACAGTCTTGTTATTGGTTGAGCTCTTTCATGTTATATATAATAAAGTGCATGAGAAGAGAAAAAAAAAAGAAAATGAAGAATCCAATTAGAAATGCAGGCCAAAGACCTAAACAGACACACAACTCAGCAAAGAAGATATATAGATGACAAATAAGTATATAAAACAATATTCCACATCATATGTCATCAGGAAAATGCAAATTAAAATGATAATGAGATACCACTACATACTCTTCAGAGGGATCAAAGCCAGAAAGCTGACAGCATCAGTGTTGGAGAGGATATGGAGCAACAGGAGCTCTCATTCATCATTGGTGGGAATGCAAAATGATTTGCTCATTTTGGGAGGCAGTTCAGTGATGTTTTACAAAATGAAATACCCTCTTACCATATGAGCTAGCAATCACATTCCTTAATATTCACCCAAAGGAGTTGTGTCTACATAAAAACCTGTACACAGATGTTTATAGCAGCTTTATTCATAATTGAAAAATTGTGGAAGCAACTAAAATGTCCTCCAATAGGTGAAAGGATAAATTGCAGCACATCCAGACAATGAAGTATTACTCAGTTATAAAAAGAAATAAGTCATGAAGATGTAGAGGAAACTTACATGTATATTGCTAAATGAAAGAAGTCAATCTGAACAGGCTATATATGGTATGATTCCAATAATATGACATTCTGAAAAAGGCAATATTATGAAGATAGTAAAAAATATCAGTTGTTACCAGGTGTTATCAGGGAGGGAAGGTTGAATAGGTGGACCCCAGAAGACTTTTAGGGCAGTAAAAATACTCTGTATGACACTATCATTTTTCATTGGTCTAAAGCCATACAATGCATAACACCAAAGTAATGCCTATGTGAACTATGGAGTTTGGGTGATAACAATGTGATATTGTAGGCCCATTGATTTCAACAAATGTACCACTTTTGTGGGGGATGTTGTCAATGTGGGCAGGCTATGCATGTGTGGGTGCAGGAGGTATACAGAACATCTCTGTATCCTCCTCAGTTTTGATGTGAAACCCAACCCTGTTCTAAAAAACAGTCTTTTGCTGGGCATGGTGGCACATGCCTGTAATCCCAGCAGCTTGGAAGGCTGAGGCAGGAGGATCTTGAGTTCAAAGCCAGCCTCAGCAAAAGCGAAGCACTAAGCAACTCAGTGAGACCCTATCTCTAAATAAAATACAAAATAGGGTGGCTCAGTGGTCAATTGCCCCTGAGTTCAATTCCTTGTACCACCTCCCCACAAAAACCTGTCTTTGTTGACTAGGAATAGAACCATCATATGATCTAGATATACCACTCTGCCATATTTATTGTAAAGAAGTAGCCAGTGCACTCTAGTGATACTGCACATCCATGTTTGTAGCAGAACAATTCACAATAGCCAAATTACGGAACCAGGCTAGGTGTCCATCAACAGATGAATGAATAAAGAAAATGTAGTAGACATACACAATGGGGTTTTATTCAGCCATAAATAAGAATGAAATTATGTCATTTGTGGAAAACTGGATGAAACTTGAGAGCATCATGTTAAGTGAAATAAGTCAGACTCAGAAAGTCAAGGATCATGTTTTCTCTCATATGTGGGAGCTAGGAGGAAAAGGGGAAAAAACTGGGGTGGGGAAACCCATAAAAATAGAAGGGATATCAACAGAATAGAGGAAGGGGGAGGGAAAGGGGAAGTATTAGGAAATGAGATTGAGCAAATTATGTTATGCATATGTACAAATATGTGCCAGTGAATCCCACTGTCATATATAATTGTAATGCATCAATAAAAAACATAAAAACAGAAAAAAATTCTTTGAATTGTCAGTGGTGCTGAGATTCAGAAACCCTAATCCACACTCAGGGAAATTACAATTCTCTCAAAATCTCCTCCTTGCATTCATAGCCTTTTCCCAGAGTGTTTGGAAGCAGCCTCAGTTTGCTTGTTAGGAACAGGTGGTGCCTCACCGTCTCTTCCTAATTGGAAAGAACTTCACTGGGTTTTCTTCTTGGTCTGACTTTCCTCCCTCTGCATTAGGCCTTCTCAGAGCTTCTTCGAAATCCATGTAATTCTGAGGGAGGTCTTCTGCCCATACACTGAGGTGACCTGGGCAAATTCAGGTCCCGGCCCTTGGCAGTGGTGGAAGGGAGTCCCACTACCCAAAACCCAGTTTTACCTGGTCCTAAGATCCTGGTCCCACTTGGGGACCCCAAGGATCTCAGGAAGCCAGTGAGAAGCCTTGGACCTACCTTGAAATCCCAGCTTTCACAAGTCTAGCTGTGTGTCCTTGAACAAATCTTGAGCTTCTCTGAGCCTCAATGTCCTCTTCTGCAAGTTGAGGATGATAATGACTATCTCTTGGGTTATTGGGAAGATCAACTGAGCACCTGCCTGGGACTGACACATAGCAGAGCTGATGGGAGTCTCTGACTTCCACCACCATCCTCCTTTCCTTGCCCCACCCCTGCCTGGGTGCTTATATCACCCACTGCAACTTGGATGTAAGCAAAGAGTTTATGAAAGGCTTGGAAACCAAGCCTCTACCTCTACCTTTCTCCTATCCATTTTCATTGTCTAGCCAGTTTTCCAGAGCAAGTTCTAAGGATTTATTATTTTAATGGAAGTTTCTGTGGGGTTGTTTTCTCCTGTCCCAACATCACTGTCCCGTGCAGGCCTGTATCACTGGTCCCAGCTTCTTTCTACTCCCATGTAATTAGGCCACATCTGGACAGAGGATTGGCCTTTCTGGAACCCAGCCCCCACCCCTGCTCAGGAGCCTTTGCTGGCTGGTCCCTCAGTGCCAGAAGGATAAAGTCCAAGTGCTGAGCTTGGATTGGTGATTCTGCCCTTCACACCCTGGCTTCAGTGGCCATGCACTTCCTTTACCCTGCCTGTCCTGGCAACTCCCTCAGGTACTAGGGTCTCCACACCCAGTCTTGCAAACACGCAGCATCCTCTGTCTGGACACAGGTCCCTGCTCCCTTACCTTCAGGTTCCTGCTCACCTGAAGCACCTGGCTTCAGAGTTGTGGCTGCAGTCAGGCCTCCCTGGCCATCCTCTCCAGACCATAACTATCTAAGAGGACATGGCACAGAGCAGGTTGGACAAATGCCTAGGGCAGACATGAGTAAAGACACCAACCGAAGAGACACAGGCTTCACTGTGCAATAAAATATCTTCCTTCTTTTTTTTTTTTTTTGATCCTCATGTGACCCTATATGGAACCTTTATAGAAAGGGCCTTTGTTACAGGAGCTATACCAATGCGCAGAACCAGGGACCTTTCTCAGTGATCAGAAGTGAAGCTGCCTGGGCTGGGGTTGTGGCTCAGTGGTTAAAGCGCTTGCCTAGCATACATGAGGCACAGGGTTCAATTCTCAGCACCACATATAAAAAAAGAATAAAATAAAGGACTATCAACATCTAAAAAATATTTTAAAAAAAAGAAAAAGAAAGAAGTGAAGCTGCCTTTTCACATCAGAAACAGCTCTTCAACAAAGACACCCAAGAGGCCAAGATAGGGAAGATGGCAACATTTAGCTAATGCCAGGGATAGCCAACAGGGGTGTTCCTTTGAGCTTGGCACAGGCCTCATTTCATTATTCCTTGCTATGATGCTGGAAGGTGGGTATTTTGGTCTCTCTTTCATGAATAAGGAAACTGAGGCTCAGAGAGTAAAGAAATGTTCCCATGGTGACAAAGCTGAGGAGCTGGAATTCAAAGGAAGTCGCCCTTCCCACCTTGCTACCTTGCCCCAAAGTGGCAGGTCTGCCAACCCCAGGGAAGAGGATGCCATGGATGTCCCAAGGTGGCACAGAGCAGGGCACCCTGCTGCATGCATGAGGAACATGGCCGTGTCTTCCGCCTGGAGCCCTGCCTTCTCCTCCCTTCCATGGATTGGGTGGAGGATTGAGGCTCAGTTACCCCGATAACCCCATGTTCCCCCTTTCCTGTCAAATAGCCATTCCTGAACCCTGTCCTGGGTGGGATTAAGTCCCTGCTGCCCTCTTCTCTGGGTGGACCACTAGGACCCCTTGGCCTCTGTGACTCCCAGATCCTGGGGGGTGAGGAATCTTCTAGGGAGGCAGGTGAAGTCTTCAGGAAGACCCTACTGCTATGGGAGAGCTGGCACTTAAGGGGTCCCCCCAGAACTGGGCACAAGGCCTAGCCATCTACTCCTCTCTGGAGCAGCACTCCTGTGAGGTTGTCTTTTCAACCCTCATCATCACAGTTGGGTCCAGGCAGCCTCTGCGGGTGGTCATCCCCTTGGCCTGCAGCTGGGACCAGCAAGCCAGGAACGGGAGATGAGGCCCAGTTTTCTCCTCACTGGTGGTCTCACACCCTGCCAGCCCTGCCTTCGCTGGCTCCCTTTTCTACAGGCTGACCTACACATGTCCCTCCTTGAGGTGCTGACTTAGAGGACCAAACTTCCCCCCAAACCCTGAGATGCAGGGCCTGCTGGGTACTCTTCATTTACCTGGCCAACTAACTCTCATGACAAACTTTCACAGGGTTTAACACCCAAATGAAATTTTGTTAGTTGATAGTTCACCTTTATGCAAAAGAACACAATTTCTTGGCATGGGCAGTTGTTCCAGAGCATCTGGGAAACAGGGTTGTGAAACTCAGAAGCCAGTTGAGACACTGGGTTTTCTGCCCAGCTTTGGCTCCTGTCCTCTGAGCCCCATGCTCTCATTTATAAAATAAGATCTGGATACCCCCTGCTTTAGTACCTCAGAAGTCACAAGGCCAAGTCCCAGGGCAGCAAAAGCAGCCAGATCCCTCAGCTTAGGGCTGGCTAAGATTGTCAAGAGCAAAGAGAACGCATTTTCAAGTCCTGCAAGGGAATGTTTAACACCTAGGAGATCAGAGAAGACTCAAGAGACAGAATTTGATTGTGGGTATCCTGAGTGTTTCTTTACATCCTCTCTTCCTCTGGTGTTGGGGAGCACTGTGAGGCCAAGAGGAAGTCCATCCTACTTGCTTCCCAAAGATGAAGGATCATGCTCCAGGAGGGACATTTCCTTGGTGCTTCTGACCCAGTGAATGTTCTAGCCAGACAGTGCACCTTGTTGGTCAACCCCATCGTCACCAGCACAGACCTCCCAAACCCTTCCCAGTCTAGGAGAGGACTGGGAAATTCCCAAGGCACACCCTGGAGCGAAGGTGACGGATAAGGCACAGGAAGCCTTTGGCTGTGTTCCTTCTGTGTTTTAGAACTTGGCTGTGGGAGTGATTCAATTCAATGGTTGTGCTCCCCTGGGGTCCCTTTCCTCCCCACCCATCCCATCCAATGCTGTTACTCCCCAGCTTTCTAACAAGTGCCCAAATAAAGGCAGGCTGGAATGCCTCGGGGGGCCTCAATGTCCAGGAATGGGCTATTAGTGGATTTCAAAGGCCCAGCTTTGGCTGCAGCTAACTAGACCCCCATTCTCAGGCCCTGTCACAGCCAATCTGGCCCTTACTCACCGCTAAGAGCTTTCGCTACACACAGCCATACCGTCAGACTTCAGAGCCACTGCCTGTCTCCTGCAAGGAAGTAAAATGCATAACAAGTGTGTTTACAGAGCTGCCCTGGATCGTGGACCCAGATGCTCTGAAATCATTCTTGGCTGTGAGGCTGGCCGTGGTGCCTCCACTCACAAAGGAGAAACACGGTCTTCAGCTGAGAGGGTAGATGGAACATTAGCCTTTTTCTGGCTTGCATCAACATCCTGGCTTCCATATCTACATCTTTTTCTACAAAGTGGGATAAAGAATGGTACGAAGGTCTCAGGGTGTGAACCTAGGCGTTGCTGGTGGCAAGAGGGAGTGAGCGGTAAAGATGCAGCAAGGTGAAGCTGCGGGTAGGGCTCCCTGGCTGGGAGACCTGGGCCATTTGAGTCAGCATCTCTGAGCTTCAGAAGGGGCTGTGGGGAGGATTAAATAAGATAATGTTTGTAAAGTGCTTAGCATTACATGTACTGGCTTCCTTCCATTTTTCTGGAAGGAAGGAGAGAAGGACAAAGGGAGTGAAGAAAGAAGTGGTGATCTCTTCCAAGGACCTGCAAACATGCCCGATGGACATCAGAAGTGTAAAATTGTGTTTATGCGGGCTCCAGAATAACTTTCCTGTGACATTTTGGGTTTTTAATGGATTCCAGAAACGTTAAAATTTTCTCTACAGTCAGAACAGGATGTTTAACTTTTGTCCTTTATGGAAAAAAGAACAAAGATGCACTCACTAATCTCTTCATTCACTGGAAATATGTGGGAAACAACAAAAAATGGGCTAAAAAAAGTGAAATGTGCTGCTTTTAAACACTAGCAAACAGTGTTACAAAATGTGGCTGGAATCAATAAGGAAACTTTTGGAGATGAACCATTGAAACCCGTGCTTTATCAGGGGTAAAATGCTTGGGAAGCTCCAACTCCGGAGGCCTGAAACGGGGTTTGGACTTCCTTTCCTACCTCAGGGGCAGGAAGAGGGGACGCTGTTGTCGGAAGGAGCAGGAGGTATTTACTGAGCAAACACCGGCTCCTTGTTCTTTTCTCTTGAATCCCTTCCCAATGTGAAACAGGGAAAAGGAAACTATTTTATAGAAAACATCAACATGGAGAAACTAAGCAGTCCTCAAGCACTGTTGGCATTCGGAATTCAGAGGGATCGTATTGCTCTTTAATTGAAAATAATTTTAATTTCTAAAGACATTTCATGAAGCCAAGGCCTGCATGGCTTGCCTTGTATATCCACTGTTCCCAGAACCTAGCATAGCACCTGACATACAGCTGCTACTCAGTAAGCACTAGGATGAGGAAAGAGGGAGGGAGGGAAAGAAAGAAGGAGGGAAGAAGGAAGGAAGGAAGGAAGGGAGGAAGGGAGGAAGGGAGGGAGGGAGAGAGGGAGATAGGGAGGGAGATATCTCATTGGGATCCTGGGTGGGATTCTATAACCCTAAATTGTGGACAGATAGCAGGAACATCGTTCGGCAGACGTGCAGAGTCAGCCTAGGAACAGGTGAGGATTTTGAACTGTGAAGCCACAGCTTCCTCAGCTTGGCAGATGACATTTTTATAAAAATTGAGATGTCTTTCCTTATTTGTGGTAAACTGGAGGCTTTTAGCCCAACCATCCCTTCTTCCTGGGGCTTCTCTCTTGATCTTGCCCATGAGCATCACACACTGGTCCGAGAAGGTTTTGATGGTTCTAGGAGAGTCCCCTTCTCTGGTCCCCCCCTATGAATTAGGCTTTTCCTCCTCCTGTGCTTCTCCCATTAAGAACTCTATACCATGAAATTCTCTCTTTAAGAGTCCACGTCTTCTACCTGCATAGAAACTATCTTATAACGATTCTATTCATATTGAGTTGAATAAAATTTTTACCAAATGAATGAACAGATATTTCTGTGATTAGTAGGAGAAAGAAGAGGAAAAGTCTCAAGAAATGTTAAACATAAAACAAATCAAAATGACTTCTGACTTTGAATAGGTGTATCATGTATTAGAAGGGAAACACATGGAATCTACCAAATCGATGAGCGGAGACAGGTGTGACCATCTGAGCAGATGTGTGCCCTATGGTCTCCAAAGGAAGGTAATGCTAAGATGGGACGCACCTGTCCCAAAGATTGCCTGGTCTCCACCCTGGCTGTCTGCTGCCTCCTAGGCTCAGAGATCCATCCAGAAGGGCTAGGGCCAGTTTGCCAAATCTTGGAGTTGACCAATTCTTGGCCACAACTGCTTCCTCATCATGGAGGGAGAGGGCAGAGAGAGGGCATGGAGAGAAGGCTTGGAGAATATATTTCTGAGGCTCAAAGGCCATCAGATATCCCTCAAAATCACATTGGCTTTGAGCAAGGGGGAGCTGAATCAGAAACACATGGCACAGATTCCCTTCCAATCACACACAGTTTGAGAAATCAAGGTCAATTACAACCAAAAAAACATGGAGGCCACAGAGGCACGTGAGGCCGGGTCCCAGCAGCCAGCTAGGAAAGGGGTTCAGGGGCCTGGAGGGGCAGATTCTCTGCAGACCTAACCTATTAGACCAATGAGAAAGTGAGAGCTCAAGGGTATCAGTCAGGGTCCAATCAGGAGACAGAAAATATGCAGTAATTTGAGCAAGTTGTAACTGTCACACCTGGTGTCTCAAGAGCCGTGCCAAGACCCCCCTTTTCTCCCCTTGAATAATGATGCCTTTGCCTAACTGGTCAGGAAACCTGCAACTAAACATTGAACGTTTCAGCTACCATGTGCCGGCTGGTATCTTTTGTACTCTCATTCCACTAGCAGCTGAAAGGGAGAAGCAGCTTATTTTCAGGATGAACGTGGGGGTTAGGGTTGCAGCTTGGGGATCAGGGGGTGGGGCACTTTTCCATCAGAGCTGCGGACCTGAGTCCAGCTTTGATGACAACAAACTACACAGTATGACAAGGTTCTTGGGTTGCACAGAGAACAGTATGAGATAGGAATGAGTATCAGAGATGGGAATCTCATACTGGTGTCTGCAGGGCAATTTCTTCCTGCGAAGCACTTTTATAAGGAGCCAAATTCTCTACCCTCACCTCATCTTCCTCAACACCCCCCCAACCTCAATGAGAATGACTCTTTCCCCTAGATACCCAGGTCTGTTTGTCCCTCCACTATGGTGATTCTCATCAGGCTTCACAGTTCTTCAAGCACATGTCCCCTTCCTGTCTTCCAGCCATGCTTGCAGTATGTCCTGGGACTTGCACTTAAGTCAGATGGAGATGAATCAGGGAGGGTCCCTGCCTGCAAGTGGCTCAGGGTCTAGTGTGGAGATAGGAGATAGATTACGAGACAGCATGACTTATGCTGAATGTGAACAAAGAGCAGCAGGAAGTACAGTGGGGATATGGCGGACTCCTCCACTCAGCGTGTCAGGAAGGATGGGTCAGCTCCAGCTGACTCTTGAAGGATGAGTGGGGATTTTTCAGATGGATCAGCAAGGACGGGTGTTTAGGCAGAGGGAGGAGCTTGTGAAAAATGTGGAGGCACTGAATTTCAGAAAGTGTCAGGGCTGAAGGGAGAAGTGCCTTAGGGTTAGGGCACATGGCATTGAAATAATCAAAAGTAGTCATGATATTACTTAAGATAGTTCATACCTTATTTTCTGTATGCCAGATGCTGTTCTAAGTGTTTTACATATGCCAACTCCAAATTCTCAGAGAAGTATGTGAAATAGGTACTATTATTCCCGTTTTATAGTTAAGGAAACTGAGGTGCAAATAGGGCAGAAGCTAAAGAGGTAGGCAGGAGCAGGGGAATGGAAGAGGGTGAAGCTCCAAGGTCCAGGAAGTCCTATTTACCTGTTGTCCAGTGTCCCCTCCCAGGCCTACCCCTGCCCTCTGTCCTTGTACTAACTAGGACCAGATCTAGGTCAGGGATTGAGATCTGAAAGGAGGCATGTTGGCTGGCAGCCAAGAAGAAAATTCACTCATTTCCAAGAAAATTACATTGTTTTAAAACAGGAAAAGACCCCCCCTCCCATGGTTGTGGACCAGAACATTGGGAGCCTGGAAAGCACTGGCAGCTGCCAGAGGGTCAGGGTGTTCACACTTGGTGTGCTGGTTCCTGACAGGCTACCCAGATGCCCAGAGGAAAGGTGGTCAGCACAGGTGGGAAGAGGTGCACAAGATAGCTGGTGATTCCCTGGGCTTCACAGGTGGAGAAGGCAAGGCCTGGAGAAGGTAGTGAACAGGTTAGAGGCAGGGCCTCCTCCAGGATCCTGGTCCCTGCACCTCCATTCCAACGTTTTTCCTGACATCCTTCACCATTTCCCCCTGGCCTCCTGGAAGGAGTCATTAGCTCTCTGTACTAGCAAGTCATGGCTCTTGGTGCACCATGATCCCATCAGACAGTGGGCTCCTGGAAGGCAGGGTGACTCCATGATCAGGTTGACCCAGTAGGTGGTGTGTCAGCCAAAGGCAGATGCACAGAGGGGAATGCTGTAGCCACCATCAGGAGGACAATAACCTACAAGGGTCATGGTAGTGCTATTCCCATCCTCTCTGGGGATCCTGTCTTCATCAGATCATGTCTGTTTGGACATCTACTACCTAACTGGCTCCAGCCCCCCTGGATCTGTGTTCTGCCTACCAGGATGATGTCCCAGTCATTGTTGGGTTATGGCTCAGGCTGACTGGTTAGGCCGTTGTGGTTTCATAGGACCTTGAGCAAGTTGCTGTATCATTTGGCTTTATAGGCTTCACTGGCTGCCACCCTCCTGCTACCCTATAGGGAAAGTAAAAACTCATGGAGGAATGAGTGGATCAGTAAATAGATCAATGCCAGGCCTGAGGTCCCATGGGAGTGGGGCAGCAGCTGAGCTGGAGTCCAGGTGCCCTGCCTCCCAGCCTAGGCCTCACACTGCTCCCTCTCCTGCTGCAACTCCCCAGGTACGCTGCAGGAGGCAGCGGAGTTATGAGGGTGAGGAGTTTGTGTGAGTGGGTGAGAGAATGGGAGACAGATGAGGGAGGGGTAAGGCCAAGGAGAGAGCAAAGGGAGAGTGACAGAAGGACTGAGGTATTGAATACCTTCTCAGCAAAGCCGTTGGTACGTGTCTCAGCAGCCAGCCTGCCCAGATTCACTCACTAGCTGGTGGCCAGCAAGTTACTTGACCTCTCTATCAGACAGATGTTGCCCTCATGGCCCTTTCCCTCCTCAGAGAAGCCCCTGATCACTGCAGAGGCCACGTGTTCTTTGTTTGTACCAGATTCATGACTTGCTGGAAGAGGGAGCTAATGATTCCCAGGGGGCCAGGAGGAAATGAATGAAGTAAGGAGAGGCATTGGAACGGGGTTCCAAGGGCCAGTATCCTTGAGCAGGCCCTGCCTTTGTGTCTTTATTTGTAATTTGGGGATGATTTCGCTGCCTATGCTATAGATTTTTTTAATAAGGTTAAATGTGCTGATCTATTTTAAAGTGCTTAAGACAGAACTGTTACATGGTGCTACTGACTAGAAGCACTGGCACTTATTAACCATCCAAAGCTGACCATCAAGTTGCGTCACCAAAGGGGTGAAAGAGACCTCAGACCACAGTCCTTATCCTATGTTTTGAGCAGGTCCCAACACCCAGCCTGGCTTTGCCTTCCCCAGGAGCCCTTGCTACTGGCTGCTCTGAGGGGTGCCGCTTGCTTTGCCACCATCCTTCACCGGCTGTGTGGATGCCCAGCACTCTCTAGCGCTTGCACACCCTGCACTCTCTAGCACATGCTCTGGAATTCTGCAGACCTTTGTACCTGTCACTCGATTTGCTTTCCATCAGCTCCACAGGTGGGGAGGACATATGTCATTTCACACAGGATGGAACTGAGGCTCTGAAAGGCAAGGCAACCTCTTCAGGGGCAAGAGAGCTGTCAAAACTTGGTGGAGGGCAAAGGTACGGTAGAGTGTTTGGAGGGTCCCCGTGAGCAGACTCTTAATGTGGTGTTTACCTTCTCTGCAAGGAAGGGACAGGGCTTGGAGAGAATCTGGGTCACTGAGGGGACTGTCAGCAGCTTGAAGACTGGAGGGAAGGTCCAGGGAAGTGTGTGGAGGGTGAGGGGCCTAAGGCTTCCCACTTGGGAGTGGCTGCTGCCTGTGGGAACCCTCCTGACAGATGCTGCTGCTTGCTATCTTAGTACTTTCAGGCTCCTCTAATGAGATGCCATAAACTGGGTGGATTACAGGCAACAGAAAATTACTTCCAACAGTTCTGGAGGCTGGGAAGTTTAGACCAAGGTGTCAGCAGATTCAGTATCTGGTGAGGGCCTACTTCCTATTCATAGAGAGCCTGTTCTTGCTATGTGTTATGGTGTTAGACGTGAACTACTCCCTGGGGTCTCTTTTTTAGGGACACAAATCTTTTTCACAGGAGCAGAGCTCTTGGGAACTAACCATCTTCAAAGGCCCCACCTCCTAATGTCACCACCTTGGGGTTAGGATGTCAATGTATGGATTAGGAGGGACACAAACATTCAGACCACAGCACCATCCTGCTTAGAGCCTAGGACCCAGGGTGGGATGAGGCTGGTGTGTGGAGTGTTCCCAATGTGTCCATAATGATGACAGTCGGCACATGATATTTATTTGCCACTCTCTACCAGATTTACTGGGTGGATGCATCTATTTCTGGCTCATGGTCTCAAGAGCTCCAAACACACACTCTTCATAACCAAAAGGAGCATGGGTGGCAGATGGTGTGTGGCAGTGGGAGGGACCATGTGGAACCAAGCAAGCTGACAGGGCCAGGACAACTAGGGAAGTGGAGTGTCATCTATGCTTCAAAACCTGGCATCGTCTTCCAGATGTGTCTACACCACCCGATTTTCCTGTCTAGACCACACAACTGATTTCCTGCTCACAGTTGGAGAAGTTCTGAATGCATTTTTAACAATGTCCAGCCTCAGTGGCTCTGTGGAACCTGAGAGAGCTACACTCTGACCATTTATTGTAGGCCTTGGAATTAATTCCAGAATGTTATTTTACTACTTCAGAACCCACTTGAACCCATGTAAAAGTTAAACACTAGTGGTGGGCTTGGGAACTAATTGGAACCAAGTGAAATAGGTCTTTGCTTTTTAAGGTATAACACCAATGTCCACGTAATGACATGGGCTATGAGAGAGGGCTGAGGCTAGGAGAAAAACAGTGGATTGGAGAATGTGCTGTCATACGCCTTGGAGCAGACCATCACCAGACCATGTCTTAGAAAGAAGACTGCCTGCCTAACGGGGGTCGGGACAGAGTGCACAACGTGTAGACCGGGAACTTGTCAATCGAACCCTGGTTTAGAACCAGGCAGGGGAAAGGGGCTGAATTCTTAATAAGCACAGTGGGCGGTAAGTGAGCAGCTCTGCAGCTCATTTGTCCAGAGAAGGTCAGAGGAGGCAGGCCTTCAAGCTGGACTTTAAAAGACAGCAGGAAAGGGAGCTCTGCAGAACTGAAGGCTGGAGGAGCAACCATGCTGACCTGACAGGAAAGAACCGTTGCAAAGGTGGCTGGTGTGCCCCTGCGAAGAGGAGGGAGGCTGGGGGCCACCTAAGGACCCTGATTTGACTTCTGGGCAGCATGGCCCTAGGTAAAGCCTGAACCTCATGGCAATGTGCAATTGGTGTGCCCTTGAATGAGAGCACTCCCAGGCTTACTGCTTGGCTGGATCAAGACAAAACCACAGATTCTCTCAGCAGGCGCCTGCCTCCTGGATGCTTCTTACTGGCACCAGGCAGCCTAGCAGAGCATGGAGGGCAGTGGCGGTCAGCGCCTGGCATCATGCCCAGCTATTGGTCAAGAAGCTGCAAGGGTGAGTGAGGAACCTACCTCAGCTTTCACAAACACAAAATGGGAATGAACGTTCTGTTACTGTTACTCCCTCAGAGCAAACGCAGTTCACAGGGGCTTTCACAGAAATGAAAAGAATAGATAAACATCAAAGAATACTGCAGACAGTGGCCACATGCATACTTGCTTGGCTATTCAGTCTAGTGAGTCAAGGAGTAATTGAAAACCAGAGCTAAAAGGGACCTCCGAGATCCTCTTCCTTGCCCTCCCATTTTAGATCAAGAAGACTGAGGCATTGCTGTTTTGTCCTCACTCATTGCTTCTGACCCAGGAGCTCCTCAGCCAGGAGCTCCTCACATGCTAGCTCACATGGCTCCTAGATCCTGGTGGGATTTGGTGACTGCTTCAGTACTTTCACCTGGGCTGTGAGCACTAAGCATCGGTGCTGCAGAGCTCAAGCTCAGACTGGGAGGCCTGGGATGTCTCTAGGGCAGGCTGAGCCTGAGGTGTTAAAAGGAGATCAGTCCCTCCCAGATAGGAAACGGTCTCTGTTCCGAGTTGTTAAAAGCATGTTAGCACTCCATGGAGACGTCTTCCTGAGTCCAGGGGAGGCCTGAGAATTTCCTACTTCATGGGGCTGGGATTTTTTGGTACTCTGTTTTCTTCTCTTCCTCCTCGTCTTCCTTCTCTCTCTGTCTCTGTCTCTCTCTCTGTCTCTCTGTCTCTCTCTCTCTCTGTCTCTCTCTCTCTCTCTCACACACACACACACACACACACACACACACACACACACAATGGCTCTGGATATGTTGCTTATAAAGCTTAGGGGCCAATAAGCTTTCTCTTCAATTAGGATGAAGTGACTCATTCCACCCCCAGAGAGGTCACTAGACTTTCTCAATACCCCAATCCCTCCTGAGAATTCTGACCCTGACCTGCGCACAGACTTCTGCTGACTCTGGCCAGTGCCCCAGCTTCTGAGTATGCTTTCATCTCTTAATTCTGGTGGTTTCCACTGAGTCCTCCACTGACCTTGTGCTTCAGTATGTATTCACAGGATGAATATGTGAAAGAATCTAAGATGGCTGTGCTTCTCCACAACAGAGAACCAAGACTTAACAGAGAATAGGAGGAAATGGTGTCCCCTCTGTCCCCATGGGGGTCCCAGCCCCCTTGGAGGTCCACCTTACTATTCCTACAATGACAGTAATGAAAAGAAGACTCTGGAGTCAGACAAGCCTCGCCTGTCACTGAGCAGTTGTGTGACCTTGAACAAGCAGGTTGCCCAGCTCTAAACTTGAGTTCTGTCAACTTCAATAGGGAGAATAAGCCTCAGATCATAGGGCTTCTGGGAAAAATCAAATAAAATGACTCATGGGAAAGAGCCGTGTAAACTCTCACATGGAACTACGTGATGTCATCCTTGCTGTGATTAGGAGAGAATGAAGTAGAGACCCAGCAGGGGGACGGGTGAGCCTTGGCAACCTGGAGACTGTAACTGATTGCTGCTGAGGGCGCAGACTCTGGTTTAGCCAGCTGGTCCCATCTTGGAGTACTGAATCCTTAAGCCGAAGGGTGAAGCCTCTGTCTGGAAGCCGGACTGAGTACATGGAGTGGGGTGTGTGTTTTTCTTTTGGCGGGGTGTTGGGCAGCAGGTAGGACATCCATTGATTCCCCAGGACTCAGAGCATTTTGGAGAAGAAACCACAGGTCCATGCAGAAGGAAGCCACAGCCCTGTTCCTAGAAGCCCACTCGTTAGCATTCTAGAAACATCCCTGGCCCAAAGCCACCCCACAGAGTCCAGTAGGCCTGGGGGCATTCCGGGCAGGGGGTGTCCGTGAGTGGTATCCCACTCAGAGCGTGGTGACAGCAACAACACTCACTCATTTCTGTGCTTATTAAGAGTACACAGGATGGGCACCAATTATGTGCTGGACAGTGGGCTACACGCTAGTTCATTCAGGTGTCCATTCATTCACTTGTCATTCCTGCAACAATGAGTGTTTGTTGAGTTCTTCCTGTATGCTGGGCACTTCCAAGCACTGCAGATCCAGCAGTGGACAAGGCACATGTAACCCTGTTCACATTCAGCTTACAATTGGGCAAGGAAGAGGCCAAGAAATGCATGTTGCAAATTGTGCTGAGGATGGATCGAGAAGGGATCAAAGTGGGATGGAGAATAACGTAGGAGCCAGGCAAGAGGCCCTGCATCTGCAGGACATCGGAACAGGACTCTTTGAAATAGTGAAATGTAAGTGAAGACCCAAAGGGACAGAAGCATGCAGCTATGTGCACGTGGTGGTCATGTAGGTGGGCAGGAGTGCTTCTAGCCAGAGCAAACAGCCTGGTAAAGCCACTTGGTGGCAGAGCATGGTGTGGTTAGCAGAAAGGGCAGGGGCCAAGCAGGACTCAGGGTTCTGTGGTCAATGCACCACTCTAACTGCATGTCCAGCTTCAAACAACAAAGACTTTGGGCCCTTTGAAAAAGGGCCTTCT
>JAJEJO010050226.1:29412-53968 GCA_020662805.1 Glaucomys volans
CCTTCCTTCCTTCCTTCCTTCCTTCCTTCCTTCCTTCCTTCCTTCCTTCCTTCTTTTCTTTCTCCTCCCTCTCTTTCTCCTTCCCTTCCTTCCTCTCTCCTCCCTTTCCTTTCCTCTCTCCCTTCCTTCCTTCCCTCTCCTCTCCTCTTTCTCTTTTATAAATGATGATACCTTATATTAGAAGGTGTTGTGAAAACAGATTCGTGGAAATTTCCCAGAGGGCATGTTGCTTTCCTTATCAAAAACTTTTTAAAAAATGTGCCACCTTTTTGGACAGCAGTTCCACACTTTGCAGGCATGTAAAGATTCCCTGAAGGGCTGGCTGTCTGTGGTAGCACCACTTATAAAATTACAAGTAATCTAAAAGTAAAAGATAGAGAAACAATAAAAAGATGGTCTTTAATAGTACATTACATCACTACTAGGAACGTGTGTGTTTTCAAACTGTTTTCAGCAAGCAATGCATATAGATAGAACGGAGTACCCCATGGCAGGTTCACAAATGCAGCAAAGCACATATTGACACAACTTTATTTTTAAAAACTAAAGGAATGAGAAATGCAAAATTTAGGGTAGTGGTATCTTTGGAGAGGAAAAGTCCAGGACAGATGAGGAGCACAAAGATAGATGTGAGTTTCTGGTGAGATTTTAGCTCTTTGATTGAGTAGTATGTTCACAGTTGTTTATGATGTTATTTAAAAATAAAGTGAGCAAGTAAATGAAGTCATTATAAAGTTATGCATAGATCAGTGATAACAGCACAGCATGTAACAGGAAAACATTATGATAAAAAATATCCAATAGTATGCAGCTTGGTTTCCATTTTTTTAAAAAAAACACACACACACATATCAGAATATATGCCTCTAAACATAATTCGTCATATCAATAGACTTAAAAACAAGAATCATATGATCATCTCAATAGATACAGAAAAGCCATTTGACAAAATTCAGCAACACTTTATGTTCAAAGCACTAGAAAAACTAGGGGTAGTAGGAACATACCTCAATGTCACAAAAGCCATATATGCTAAACCCAAGGCCAACATACTTCTAAACAGAAAAACTGAAAGAATTCCCTCTAAAAACTGAGAGCAAGACAAGGATGCCCTCTTTCACCACTTTTATTCAACATTGTTCTTGAAACTCTAGCCAGAGCAATTAGACAGAAAAAAGAAATTAAAAGTATACAAATAGGTAAAGAAGAACTCAAACTATCTCTCTTTGCTAATGGCATGATTCTAAAGATCCAAAAAATTCCACCAAAAACTTCTAGAACTGATAAACAAATTCAGCAAAGTAACAGGATATAAAATCAATTCCTGTAAATCAAATGCATTCCTATACATCAGTAATGAATCCACAGAAAGAGAAATTAAGAAAACTATCCCATTTACAGTAGCCCTTAAAAAAAAAAGAAAGAAACTTGGGAATCAATCTAACAAGAGGGTGAAAGACCTCTACAATGAAAACTACAGAACACTAAAGAAAGAAATTGAAGAAGACCTTAGAAGATGATGGAAAGACCTCCCATGCTCCTGGATAGGCAGAATTAATACTGTAAAAATGGCCATATTACCAAAAGCATTATACAAATTTAATGCAATTCCTATTAAAATTCCAATGACATTCTTCATAGAACTAGAAAAAGTCATCATGAAATTCATTTGGAAAAATAAGAGACCCAGAATAGTCAAAGCAATCCTTAGCAAGAAGAGTGAAGCAAGGAGGAATCACAATACCAGACCTCAAACTATACTACAGAGCTATAGTAATAAGAACAGCATGGTATTGGCATCAAAACAGACACATAGACCAAGGGTACAGAATAGAAGACACAGAAACAAACCCACACAAATACAGGTATCTCATACTAGACAAAGGTGCCAAAAACATTCACTGGAGAAAAGATAGCCTATTCAACAAATGGTGCTGGGAAAAATGGAAAGTCACATGTAAAAAAAATGAAATTAAACCTTTATCTCTCACCCTGCATTAAAATCAACTCAAAGTGAATCAAAGACTTAGGCACCAGAACAGAGACCCTGCACCTACTAGAAGAAAAAGTAGTCCCAAATCTTCATCATTTTGGCTTAGGACCTGACTTCCTTAACAAGACCCCCACGCAAGAAGTTAAATCAGGAATCAATAAATGGGATGGACTCAAACTAAAAAGCTTCTTCTCATTAAAAGAAGCAATCAATAATGTGAAGAGGGAGACTACTGATTGGGAGAAAATCTTTACCACATGCACGTCAGATAAAACATTAATCTCTAGGATATATAAAGAACTCAAAAAACTTGACACCAAAACACCAAATAACCCAATCAATAAATGGGCTAAGGAACTGAACAGGCACTTCACAGAAGAAGATATATAATCAATCAACAAATATATGAAAAAAGTTCAACATCTCTTGCAATTAGAGAATTGCAAATCAAAACTGCTCTAAGATTTCATCTCCAATCAGAAAGGCAATTATCAAGAATACAAGCAACAACTAACATTGACAAGGATGTGGGGGAAAAGGTACATTCATACATTGCTGGTGGGAATGAAAACTGGTGCAACCAGTAGGGAAAGCAGTATGGAGATTCCTCAGAAAACTTGGAATGGAACCACCATTTGACCCAGCTATTCCACTCTTCGGTCTATACCCAAAGGCATTAAAATTAGCATACTCCAGTGACACAGCTAAATCAATGTTTACAGCAGCTCAACTCACAATAGCTAAACTATGAAACCAACCTAGGTGTCCTTCATCAGATGAATGGATAAATAAAATGTGATATATATTTATACACACACACACACACACACACACACACACATACACACATGATGGAATATTACTCAGCTTTAAAAAAGAATGAAATTATAACATTTGCTGGTAAATGGGTGGAGTTGGAGAATATCATGCTAAGTGAAATAAGCCAAACCCCAAAACACAAAGGCCAAGTGTTTTCTCTGATATACCAATGCTAATTCACAATAAGGGGATGGGGCAGAGTAGATGTACTTTTGATTAGACAGAGGAGAGTAAAGGGAGAGGAGGGGAGCTAGGGGTAAGAAAGATAGTAGAATGAATTGAATATTATTTCCCTATGTGCATATATGATTATATAATTTCTGTAACTCTACATCATGTACAACAAAAAGAATGAGAAGTTATACTCCATTTATGTATGATGTGTTAAAATGCATTCTATTGTCATATATTACTAATTAGAATAAATAAAAAATTAAAAACAACGACAAAAAACAAATGCCATTTATAACTTCTCAGGGAGGTCAGAAGGGCCAGAAGTGGAGTGGGAGGACCTGCCAGCCTGGCAGGTGGGTGCAGGGGTGGGGGCTCTGCTATTGTTCCTGAGAGAAGCATGGAGAACCAGGGAGCCCCTGCTCCAGGCTGAACTCCTCACTCACACCTTCTACCTCCCATTTTAGGCACCCAGGGAAATTCCTTGCCCAGAGTAACAGTTGTTGCATACCATTCCTACTAGCGTAAGTCAGTCAGTTTTCCATCACTATAATGAAATACTCAAGATAATTAACTTCTAAAAAGAATAAGTTTTGAGGTTCAGTTCTAAGATAGGGTGGACCCATACTTTGGGACTCTGGTGGGTGTGCCAGATGGCAATGGCAGGGAGTGAGTGGCAGAGCAAACTGCTCACCTCTTGAACCAGGAAGCAGAGAGAGATTGAGGGTGGGGGGAAGGGGCTGAGGTCCCACAATCTCCTTTGAGAGCACACCCTCAATGATCTAAGGAACTTCCAGTAGCCCCACCTCCTAATAACGTCTTTTATTTCTCAACTGTTCAGAACTAGAGGGGCACTGTTTGTTGGGGGCCTCCTGGGAGCTGTGTGGGAGCAATCACAGCATGGACGCCCACAATTCAGGCTGGGGAGGCTGGATCTTGGCTCATGGGCCATGGGGAGCCACAGAAGAGTCTGTGTGTTTTAGTGGCTAGAAGCTGCGCCACACGGCATGTGCCTCCTTGGCCAAGAATGCCTTTGGTTTTCCTCAACTCTGCGTGGTTTGGTCACATGCCCGTGCTGACTTGGGGTGGCGGTGGTGGCAGCAGCAGGGTGGGAGCATGTGTGAGCACAGGCTGCGGCTGCAGGTCTGGGCTGGCGTGGGCCCTGTGTGCGGAGCTATTGCTTCTCTAGACTCCACAGGTCATGAGGCCCACGTGTGTCTTGATGAACGTCCCATGTTTCCACAGGAGCCCGGGCCTGCCGAGGGTGTTCAGAGGGAATCATACCAGCTAATGTCTAGAGAATGCTTAGTCTGCCCCAGGAGCTTGGCTAAGAATTCATGTTCCATTTCTCATTTTTACCCTCGTGACCCCATGAGACTGGTGCTATTGAGATCCTACTTTACGGTTGAGGAAACTGAGGCACAAAGAGACCAAGAAACAATCCCAAGATCACGCTGTTAGCAAAAGGTAGATGGAAGCTGATAGAGGCCTCCTGATTCTGAAGCTGGGTCCACATATGTCCTAGTGAGTCTGTGGCGATGTGACCACGAGCCTGGGCGACTGTTCTCATGGGTCCTGAATGGCACGTATGCCAGGTTTGTCTGAATGTGTGCCCAGGCTACCTGTGTTTCCCTAGGCGCTCATAAGCACCCATGTGTCAATGTGTTCTCCTGGCATCTGTCCTTGTGTCCACGTGTCCATGAATAACCGTGTGTCCGGGTGGCCCCGGGCTTACTTGTGTGAGTCAACGTGTTCGTGTGTCTATGTGTCTCTGGCTGTCTCTATGTGGCCTTGCATCTGCATAACCCCATGGGGAGCCAGGCAGGGCTTAGAGCCACATCTGGCTCTGACGCGCGGCCTGTGGGAGAAGGTGGCTGCCACGCTAATCCCTGTTGTGGGAGCCGTGTGTGTTTGCCGCCCGCTGAAGCCTGGAGAAGTCCCACAGACGCCCGCTCTGCAGCAAGCAGGCAGGCGGGCCACACTGCTGGGGGCCTGGCTGGGTTTATTTTCAGCAGCCGAGGAGGCCCTGCGGCATTTAATTAATTCCACTCCCTATGTAAACACCAGCAAACACAGGGCTCCAAAGGCAGAAGCACATCCCGCCTGTGCCCCCCGCACTGCCACTGCATCGGGACTTCCCCATGGTAACCACATGTGTGTGCCTGAGCGCTTGCCTCCCTGATCTCCTCCATTCCCTGGGGCTGCCTCCTTATCCCTTCTTCTCCACCCTTCCCCAACTCCCGGGGCTCAGGCCTCACCAACTTCAGCCAAAGTCTCGGGGAGCTAGTGTCTCTGTTCTCAGATCTCTCCACCAGTCCACCTCACTTACAGGGTGAAGGAGAAAGTGACCCAAATGCAGGTCCCTTGGAGTCAGGTTCAGACGGTCTCTCGGCTCTGCCGTGCACATGTGTTTGCATGCGCAGCAGTCACCGTAAGCACGTCACAGAGCACCCACGTGTGCAGAAGCAGCCAGCCACTGCAGCTCGGAGGCCCTGAGCTCTGGCGCCAGTTCCACCCACAACCAGCTGGATGAACGCTGACATACATGCAGTTGTAAAGGGCAGCAGGGGTCACTGAGACCTATAAATTAAGTCTGGGAAATGGCCTTAAGTGGGTATTTTGTGGGGAATACTTTCTTCTGAGCAATGAGGGAGGAGGAGGGTGCCCAACAGGATGAGGCAGGTAATGGCCCTTAGAGGGAACCGGCAACTGAAGGGGTTGAGTGGAGTCTTCCGCTGCCATTCCCAGGACATTCAGCAGGTCCCTCTGCAAAAAGTGCTGACAGTATGACCTTGAGAAAATCCCTTGACAATATGGCAAACTTTCTCCAAGCGAGCTTTCCTTTAAAAGCTTATAAACCATGACTATCACTCTAGTAGCTCTCATGGCTTAACACACTGTGCAGGGCCTGGTCTGTCTTACCTCACCTGATGGTCTCAGCATCTCATAGCTCTGCCTTCATATCCCCCAGGGTGCAGCCAAGAAAATGGAGGTTCAGAGATGTGAAGTGGCAGGGTCAGGATTGACCCCCAGTTGGGCTTCTCCCAGAGCCCTTGCTCTTGACCTTATCTCGATTCTCTAGCTCAAAGTACCAGTATTCTGGGCTTGGTGTTCAAGTTCATTTTCAGTTATTTCGATAATTTTAACTCCACTGAAATTCACTCCTACTGGCAACAATAAGTCAGAGACCTAAGGAGGGGGTATGGAGTCAGAAAAGGAAGCAGAGAAAAGACACGTCTGGAAGAGACTCTGTGAAGGAGGTTGGTGTGGCCCCAGATCTGAGGGCCTAATAGTGAGAGAGGCTGCATCCTGGGGCTGCTTCTCTAAGAACCTGGAGGGACCAGGAGCCTGAAACCCTCCACTGTCACATAATCAGGACATCTGGATGACTAATCAGACCCAGAATAAACAAATGCCCCAGGGCATATGCAGCGTCTGCACCAAAGCAAAACACATTTACAATCTTCTTGTTCCAACTACAGGGAGGCAGATGCTCACAAGGATGGCAAATGCAAACCCACTGATCAGTCTCCATGATGTCTCACTTAGATGTGTAAATGCTGTTGGCTTAATCTTTATTTAGCAAGTTGCTTTTATTGCTCATTTTAGTGAAAGTAAAAAATAGGCATAAAATATTTGGGAGGTCCATACCCATACAAATTTCCCAGAAACTCAGAAGTTCCTGAGCTATTATTTCTCTCTCCATGGGGATTTCAGGAAGCTTGTGCCTAGAGGCTTGCAAGGGATGACTGTGACTGCCTCCCAGGGGTGGTGGGAGGATGGAATGTGGCTAGGCGCATGGACAAAAGTTCTGAAAGCCCTGGACCAATGTTTGTGATGGTCATGTATGGGCAGGTGCAGAGCTTCCTGCTTCACGGTGCTGGTCATTAGGGTGGTGCATAAATCTCCTGGCCCTCCAATTCTCAGAGTCCTCTAGGTGGCTTTTTTCTATCTGCTTGAAAATGGAGAGTCAATGGAATTTGGTTTCACCATTGAGAAGTGACTGGAAATGCTGTCACCCTGGACAGTGGTGTGAAACCAGTGTAAACCAGGGTGAAATGTGCCTGTCCTCTTTCCTGCTTCACTTCTGGATAGTGGCTGCTCTGAGGCCCCCAGCTGATTTGCAGCATTCATATACTATAGGCAAGAAGCAGAGCTTTGCCTTTTGCAGATTTTAGGGTTGCTATTCCAGCAGCACACCCCAGCTATCTCGACTACCACTTCCTACAACCCACACACCTGCTGGTGGTCCCCAGAGGCACAGCGTGAAAGGCATCTGGCTTAACCCAATCCTTCTGATGATGTCCAACCTCTGCCCTATGTTGTCCATATAGCAGTCAGGCCATCTTTTTAAGACAAACTTGATCCCAGCAACATCCATGCCAGTCACTCAAAAACCACAGAAGACTTAAGAACAAAATTATTTCAGTCATTCAAAGGTGCCCTGCTTTCTCTCACCTCCAGAAATTGATGCATGCTGTTCCCTATACCTAAGGTACTCTGTCGGCACATCCTTTGATTCTCTGTGCACCCCAACTCCTCTAGGAAGTCCTCACTGACTCTCCAGTAAGGTGCCTGCTTGGTGCCTCCACTCTTACAGTTTGAGTCTCTCCATGGTGCCAGTTGACTTGCTGCTCCCATTTCAGGTTGTGGACTCCTTGAGAACATGGACGGTATTGGTTTTTTCCACCTAGGGACTCCTGTGTCCCTGACGGACACAGTGCTGAGCACTGCTGAATGAGTGGATGGTGAGTCCCTCGTGCATAGGTCCTCCGATGGTGGGAAGGGCAGCGGTTTAATGAAGCTGGGCAGCTTCTATATATGCCCTCCCCCAAATCTCTGGCTTGAAGGGGAAAGCAGGGAGTTTGTGGTGATAAATGGAGGCCTTTCAAGTGGCTCAGTGGCTGGGACACTTGGAGGGCAGCAGCCTGGGGCCTCCTGGGGAGCTAATGGTTTTCAGGAGCAGTTTGGAAAGGAGTCCTGCAAACAGCCCAAACAAAACATAACCTCTCCAGGCCCTCTCCATCCTGAGAGCTGAGCTGAGATAGAGCTCAAAGGAGCTTAATGAATTATTATGTCCACATTTCTCACTGATAAATGACAGCCTCATGCTCCATTACCAAATTCTGGTTGTAATATTTAATCAAAGTCTAGTTTTATGCATCAGTTGGTTTTAGAAATAATATTTATGGGTCTGGAATACCTTCAATCTTCAAGCATAAGAAGGAAGAGGATCTCTGCTTTGTAGCTACAGGACAAGAATATGGAAAGTAAGATAAAGATAGACCGAAGTGAGCTGTTGCCTGCTTGATGCCAGGTCCTCTGGCAGGCATCAGAGATGCCAGGGTGGATGCAAATTAGTTTGTTCACATCCAGAACCCATCCTCAGGTCTAAATCTCCCTCCTCACCCAGACCCAATTCATCATCCAAACAACCCCCTTCAGGGAGCCCTCCATGACCAACCCAGCTGCTCCTTGTTCTCTGCCATAACACCAGGCTCATGCACCAGTACTTTACCCCAGGAAGTCCTGACCATTCCACAGGACTGTGGGCTCCCCTGGAGCAGTCAGGGTCTGGTTTTTGTTCCTTTCTTCCTCTCCTCTTTGCTGGATCCCTAGCTGGTGTTAGTGAAATAACTGAATTTACAGCCTCTGGACCTTGCACACAGAGAAAGTCCAAAAGCTATCTGAATCTTCTGTAAATTACTCATTAAATTCTGTTCTTGTCCCTGTGTTCCCTGTCTCAGTGAACAGGACAAATCAGACACCTGGAAGTGTCCATGGGTCTTCCTTTTGCCTCTCTTTGTTGTTCATATGTTCACTCATTCATTCATTTATTTATTCTTCCATCCATCCATTTATTCATTTTCCATTCATTCAGCAATAATGACAATAACAAAGTGTTCTATGCTGACTCACTACGAAGCTGGGGGCACACAGTGGGAAATAAGACAGAAATGGTTGTGGAATTTCAAACTTCTACCTAGTTATTCAAACTGTTTTTCTCCTGTATACTCATAACAATGGCCACATCCTTGGCCTGGAGCCTCTTCACCTCTCACAGGCTCCAACCTGGTCCTCTGCATCCTGCCTGCAGCCCTGTCCACCTCCCATCATACCTGGTGAGTAGCTTTGAGAACATGGGCGTGGGAGCAGGGCAGGCAACTCTGTGCGAGGGGTCAGGAGGGCTGGACTCTAGCTCTCTATGGGAACTAGAATGAACCTTTCCCTCTTTAAAGCCTGTTTTTCTCAAAGTTCAAGTAGGCTAATAATCTTCACCTTGAGTGCAGATCTACCCTGGAGCAGAGCTGAAAGTAGTAGTAGGAACCAATTCTGATCAGGCTGAGCACATTACATGCATCAACTCACTCCTCCCAACAATGGAGCAGACAGCATCTCCCATTCTGTAACCCAGAAGCTAAGGCTCAGAGAGGTTAAGTAGTTTGCCCAAGAACAACACCTGTAAGTGTAGAACTGGACTTCCATCCACTGGACTCACTGACTGCAGGGCCTTTGACCTTAACCTTGACATTCTACTAGCTCTCAGTGTGTGTGTGTGTGTGTGTGTGTGTGTGTGTGGTGGGGGTGGGGGGTCAGTTTATTATGGCTCAGGGTTCTGTGATTTTGAGTGGAATGGGGTTTGGGAGTCATGACTTAGTTTCCCCTAAGTAGGGAACAAGAGATATCCTGTCCAGGGAGGTAATCATACTTAAATTTCTGACTTGTCAAAGTATTTCCAGGTTCTTCACCATACGTGAAAGGTGTGAAAGTCTCAGGGGCTTAACTTGACCAAAGCTGTGAGTCCTGCCAAGGGCACTGGTGACAAGCAGTATAATGCAGGCAGGAGCCCCTGGGGAGCCAGACCTGCTTCCTATCAGCCCCAGAGAGCAATGGAGGAAGGGTGCACATGGGGAGGGGGATGGGGCCCAGCTCCAGTCTCCCTGGATTGCCTTTAGGCTCCTTCCCCTGCTCCCGCCAAGCAGTCCTGGGTGCTCCCACCCCCCACCAGCCTCCTCTCTCATTAGGGTCTCTCTGACAACCCAAGGATTTACAACGTGAAATGTTTCCATTTCCCTGACATGATGTCTCTGCTTCAAAGCGCCCGCGCCTGCCCTCTGGAGCCCGGGATGAAGGTGACTTCGCGAGGGAGACAAATGAATCAAGGGGCTGACACCCATCCCTTTCTTTCCCCATAATACATCTGTTTATTATTGAACGGGGGCTTGCATGGTTCCGTGATGAATTGCCTTCTCCTCCATAGCCCTGTCCCCAGACGGCTGGGAAGGCTGAAGTGTCTTCCAGGAGCATCTGCTTTTGATCTCTGGTCCTTTTAAATCTCGGGTTAAAATCTTAGGCTGACAGGCCAGCAAAACCAGCGGCAAAGGAGCTAACCTTGGAGAGGACCATCTGGGCTCTCAGGAACCCACAGGACTTCCTTGCACAGGCTGAGAGCGGGGTGAGGCTCTGCCTGGAGGAGAGAAACCTGCCCACCGGCTCAGAAGATGAGTTTCCATCTGCAGGTGCAGAGGCCTCGGGGCCCTGGGAAAGCAGGGAGTAGGGGCCCAGCTAGGTGCTGCCTGGAGAGTGGCTGGGTCTTTGACCCCCTGGTCAAATCACTTGCCATTCCTCCCTCCCTGGTTTAAATCCCAGCTCTGCCCCACTGCAGAGGCCAAGCACCTGTGGTCAGCTTCAGTTTCCCTTGCTTGTCAACTGGAACAAAGAATATTCTCATTTCTAAGGGTTTCAAGAAATCAAGGACAGAGAACCTGTAGAATCATCAAGCACAGTGTGTGTGTGCCTTGTAGGGGCTAATGTCACATCAATGACAAGTACCTGGATGTCAGAGGCAGATGGCTTCTTAGACATGACAAGGCCTGGTGTTCAGTTTCCCCAAAACAAATTGTGAAGAAGATAAGGCTGATGTTATGGGCAGATGGTTAAAATAAGACACAGAGAGATTTAATTACTAGGTGAAAGATTCACAGCTGCTGAGACTCGGCGAGTGGAGATTCAGTGGGAAGTTTACTCTCCAGGTCTCTGGGATCCTGGACTAGACATTTCCCCTGGGTACACCCTCCCTGCACCTGAGGCATGGGCTCTGGAGCCAGGCAGTACCCTGACATGGACCAGCAGGGCAATCCTGGCACAACCTTTACCCTCTCTGAGCCTCAGCTTCCCCATCTTGTAAATGAGGAAGATAGCATTTATTCATCTTAAGGTTGTTGTGTAGCTTAAATAGGTTAAAATTTGTGAATGTGGCTAGCACTGTACTTGATCTAGAGAAGTTTCCCACAAGTTGAATTATCAGCTCCCTTTGTTTTCTGAGCTTTTTATTACCTGGCATTGTTGCTGGATGTGTCAGGCTAAGCCTCCCTTTTCCCCTCTGTACCATGTCCCCTGCCTACCTCACCAGCCTGCTGTGAGAGTCAAAGCAAATAGGGTTGCCACCCTGCTCTAAACTAAGCTGTGGAGCAGGCTCCTATGTGAGTTGTCCATAATAAGAACACTATTAGCAGTTGTAATGATAATGTCAGTAGCTGTGGTTGAAAAGAGTAGCAGTCACTGTATCAGAGTCTGGTCACGGGCTCAAAAGTCTGTGATGACAGTGGCAGTATTGGACAGATGGATGTAGTGAAGGTGATCAACGCCTAACATTTCTCCTGATGCGTCTGCAGCAGTGGCTGATGTGGTGATGGAGGTGGCAGCTACAGTCAGAGTGGTAGCAGTGACATGCTGATAATGGAAGGTGACAGTCACTATGCTCAAGCCTTAGGGGACCCCTTTCTATAGTGTTCCAGGCAGTGAGAGGACATTCTTTCCCTCAGGAAGCCACAGGTGACGGTGCACTGACGGGGGGGCCAAAGTATCACTGCCTGACCCTCCAGGTCTGGCAATGGTCACTCAAATGGGACCTAATTTAGAAGCCTTCAAGAATTCCCTAAGGCAAAGTTAGGTTTTCTTTCCTCCATTGTCTCTGAACATTCATCCAATTAATATTCTTTGGTGTCCTACTAAGGGTCCCGGACAAGAGCAAATGATGCCCACTTTCAAAAAGGCTACAGCTTCAGGAGGAATGCTATGTGCACCTTTGTTATGGGGGGTGGGCTGTTGGATTGGGGATGCTGACTTGGCTGTCTCGGCACCAGGGCTGGTCCCACCCTCATCTCCCTGCATGGGGTCTGCTGGTGCACAGGAGCCACTCCCTGGCTGTAGCCCCTTCATTCAGCAGATATTTGTGGAGCTGTAAGTTCTTGTAAGATATTTTTGGAGCTGCTGTGAGCTAAGCTGAAGGGGCCTGGGTGAGAATCAGGACTAGGGACAGTGAGGATGAGAAGGAACCCTTGGGTTCTGAAGTAGTTGAGTTTGAAGTGGGTATCTGCTGTCCAAGTGGAGATTTTGATCATGGTTGGATAATGAGTCAGGAAAGCTCCAATGAAAGGAGAATTTGGGCCGATGATAGAAATGCAGAAGTCCTTGGGGTGGAGATTAGGATGGGGAAGTGCAGAAAGATGAGAGTACTGAGCTCTGGCACCCTCCACAGAGGTCAGGAAGATGAGGTAGCACCAGCAAGAAAACAGAACAGAGCCAGGTGAGATGTCAGGGACGTGGAGAGAGGTGGCCCTTCTGGAAAGTCAGGGGAGGGAATGTTTCAGGATGGAGCATGTGCTGATAGGCTGAGGAAGAAAAGGACTGAAAGATGACAGCTGGGTACAGCCAGGTGAACACAAGGGGAGGAAGAGCAGGCACTGACAGCTGCAGGAGGCACCCATGATCCAGAGGAAACGGAAGTTCTCATGGCACGTAGGTCATCCCCGTGGCTCCTGGAGGCCAGCAATGACCCAGCAGGTATGAACCCAGTCTCCAGTTTTAGGGCCTTGGGAAGTGCTGTCTGACATGAAAAGCTTTTAACATTTTATGAGGGCATCCAGAGGCACAGGAAGGGGAAAAGGCACGTTGGTGGGGACTGAGGATTGATTTATATGCACTGTGCAAGTAGGTAGGCAGTGCTGAGGGTTCTGGGCACCCTGCAGAAGCCATCGTGAAGTCAGCAGTGGGATGGTTCTACTGAGGCCAGATGTAAAGTCTCCTGGCCAGATGGTTCCTTAGCTGGTAGACAGGTCTCGCCTCCCTGGGGTTGCCAAAAGGAGTGGATAAAGTTACCGACTCCTTTATTGCTTTGTTTCACATTTCCATTCAGTTGATTATACGCAGTTTTCAATATCTGAAAAAACAATTTGCTTTCTAGGAACAGTTGTGTTCACCCTGATTCCAACTTTGCAAGGAATAGAGCACTTTCCTGGACCTCCTGGGGCAGAGGGAGAGACCAAATTATGGAAAGAACACCTTTGGGCAATAGATTTGAGAACAGTCCTCACTCCATCCCTTGCCATCCGGGTGATGCTGGACAAATGGTTCAGCTTCACTGAGCTCTGGCTTTGTGGTAGTCCTTTCAGGAAAGCCCAGCTCAGCTCCACCCTCACCCCAGGTGGCTGGGTTCCCTTCCCAGGCTTGCTCCTGGCACATGCTGGGGAGCTGTTCACAATTGACCATGAGCTTCCTGAGGGAGCACCTGTGTTTGATTGACAGTGCTCACACTGTATCCCCAGGATACAGAATTGTTGACTGCCTTCCTAGGGTTGTTCCAGGGACAAAAGGAGAAAAGGTATGAGAAAGTTCTCTGTCTATAACTTGACAGAGCATGTTTGTGTACTACCTGGATTCTGTAGACCTAACTTCTATGTCTACTCTAGGATTCTGGCTTTACTTATGGAGTCTTGGAAGATGATTTTGTGAAGCTATGGTCTCTCAGGCCTATCCTTATCTGCATAGTGGAGAACAGATCCCTCAAACCCCAACCTTCCCAAATAACCTGCTTTTACACCCACCTCTGAGAATTAATTGTGCTCCTCCTTGACATTGCTTACACTCTCAGCCAACATTCATTCATTCATTCATTCATTCCTATCCTTTCATTTTGCAATAATTCAAACAATATTACTGAGTGCTTAGAAAATGTGGGACTTTGTCCTGTGTGCTGGGGAGAGTAAGGGTATTGTGAACACAAGAGTAAGAATTTTCAGGACTTTAGAATCAAGAGCCAACCTGCTTTGGCTCTGATGCTTAGTAGTATGACCCTGGGCAAATTACTAAATTGTGTCTCTGTCCCTCAATATTTATATCTCTATAATGAAAATATAATGGTATATGGTCATTGGGTTTAAATAAGTTAACCACAGAGTGCTTTGAACAGGGCCTGACATGTAGCACACACTCAATAAGTTCTGGCTATTCTTATAGTAATGAACATGGCAAAATTCCTGTCCCCACAGGGATTACATTCAGTCAGAAATGCTGCAAAGAACCATGCAGCAGGATGAAGGAATAAATAGAATGTGAACAGAATTGCTACTTGAGACATGGTGTTCAGAAAGGTGTCTCTGAGGTGAGATCTGAGCAGGGTACCAAGTGAATTTGTGACCATGAGGGATAGAGTTATGTGACCTTCAGGGGAACAAATGATCCCTGCAGAGAGAAAAGCAAGTGCACAGTCCACAGAGGAAGTCTGCCTTCCCTTTCTTTCCTCTATACTCCCTTTCCCACACTCCATGGAGCGCTGGTGCAAATGGGTGAGGTTTAGGGAATGTCCATTATTCCTATCCCACCCTGGACTCCCCACATTTCTCCACCCTACCTTCATCCCTCGCCAAGTCTGAAGGGGTGTAGTCTTGGGCAGAGCAGGGCAGGACCAATGTGGAGGGTCTGGTGCTGCAGCTCCTGCTTGGCCTTGTTTTTCCATTTGTGAAGTCAGGGGCTTATGTCCTGACAGTGCATGGACTCTGCTTCTGTGATTTCCGGATGGTCCTGGGTGAATCTTAAACACAATTGGGGGATTCCATGAAAGGCAGGCTGCTTATGCTTCTTAGTCCACTCAGCAGCTCCTGGGACAGGATGAAATGCTGGGAAGGGGCCTTCCAGGCTGCCTGTCACCACCCACATCAACTGGCAAGCTCAGGTGGAGGGAAAGATCAGGGATAAGATGGACCATGCAGAGCTTCACAGTCAAGGAGGTCAGAAGACAGGCCATTGGCTCTTACAGTTTGTTACAGGTATTTTCTGAGCAGCTGACATGTGTCATGAGTGTCAAGAGCTTGATGGAGTACCCTCAGAGAAATGGAAGAAGGTCTCTGTCATGTCTCCAGAAGGAATGGCAGAACTCCACAATCTTGAATTTGAGTCCCAGCTCCACTGCCTACTCAACGTGAGCCTCCAAGAACCACACTTCCCCATCTGGGCCTCAGTGCTCCCAGCTGAAAAATGGGTGCAATGACAATTCCTGTTCCGCTTGCCTTAAGGAGTGGAGGGTTGACCAATAATGAGTGACAATGTTTGCTCACATATGCCCCAAGTATGACAGCCTCCTGCAAATGTCAAAGGCCACTTGGACCAGATGCATATAATTGCATGAAAAGATTCTGGGTTCAGAGGCCCCAGATCCAGATCCAGTGCTATCATCTGCTGGCTATGTGTCCTTGGGCAGGTCTTATCTCTGAGACTGAATCCAGTCTCTGTAATGCGGGCTCTTAGGGCTGCCACAAAGATTAGCAGAGAAATGTGTGGGAAAGGGTTCCTCTGTGAGATACCAAGAGTAGTGGTACACATTAGTGGCTACTATTACTGCAGAAGCAGATTATCATTTGAGGATGATTGGCAACCCCAGGGTTAGAAGGGCTGCCAGGGTCCATGACTCTACCACTTTGGCACAGTGCTTGTGATGTATGGGACATCCCTTACTTAGAAATTAGGTTTCAGATGGCTCTGACAACAGGAGCGGACGAGGTTCTGGGTCATGCTGGCTTTACACAGGGCAGGTAGTTGCTTTCCCTGCAGACAAGGAGCACCACACACATGCTGAGGGAGCTCTGAGGTATGCAGACTCCTTCTCAGACAAGCAGCTTCCACAGGAAGGAAAGGTAGGTCGTGAAGAATCAGAGGAGAGGCCATGTTTTTCTAGTGGGTCACCAAATACTTCCTGACACCTGATAGGAGAAGACCACTGTGAATGTGAGGTCAAGTCTCCCTCTGGGTTCTCTGAATAGACACTGGGATGAAGATTCAAGTCCTGGGAGTTAATTTAGGAGAAGAGCAGGAATGCCAGGAAGAATTAAGATGGGGCAGGGCGAGAGTGCTGATAAGGGTCCATTAGGAAGTAACTTACCCACTTGGGGAGCAGGAGTATAGTCCCCATGGGAACTCTTGGAGTCATCTCAAGCTATGGGGCCAAAGAACTGAGGTACTGGCTCACCAATGCCCTCCATTGTTGCTTGAGGGCTGTACTCTGGGGCCTTTTTTCCCCCAGCATTTTTAGCCAGAACAGCAAGGCCAATCCAGCAGACAGAGAAAGCTCTCAAGCAAAGAAATGCAGCTGGACTTCAGGCTGAACATGTGGAGAGGTGAGGGAACAGGGCAGTACACCCAGATCATCCATGCTATGTCCTCAAGGAGCGGACAGCTTCTGCATGTTTTATAAAACAACAAAATAAAGCCTGTGCTAGAGACTGACTAGGGAAATCAACTGCATCTTAGTAACCTAACTTTATTTCAGGGCAAGGGCACGTTCAACTTCCATTTATTTTTTGTGGCTTCTCTTTTAAACCTTTCACTTTACAAACCATCTTATAGGTATAACATACATAAGAAATATGAAGATGTCCATTTGCATCCGGTCAGCAGTATGTGAGAGTTCTGGCTGTGAGGGACGCTGAAGGAGGGGTGTCCAGTAGGAGGATGTGCAAGCCAGGAGCAGAGCATGTGCATGTAGAGGTGGCATGTTGTGTCACTCATTCCTCAAAGACTCTGGGGCACCTCATGGAGGCATGCTCTGCAACATGTGCTGAAGACATGGACGAGGTTCAGATGACACACCTGCCCTCAGAGGAACAGCCAGGCAGAGCCACAAACAAACAGGGCTCCAGGTAGGAGAAACTCAGGGGAAGGAGGCCTGCCAATGCAGGGCAGGACTGAGCTGCTGCCTCTTGCTGCCCACTCACCACTTCATTCCAGCTCTGGTTCCTGCATCATGACATTCTCAAAGAGCACCTCAAAGAGGCTGGGAGATACCCAGAGCCCTCAGGAAAGAAAAGAGCTCCTGTAGCTCCTCCTGCCCAGGATGTCAATTGAACACTTGCTGAGGGAATGCCCAGGAGAGGGTCACAAGGGAGGAAGACTTGTGTTTCCCAGCCTGAGCCCCACGCCAGATGTGGGGGATGAGCCCAGGATGTTGATGATCCCTTTGGTCTACTTGCCCCCACATCCTGCCTGGCACTGGGAAGCCCAGTCCCTCACCCACTCCTTATTGCAGCTACTATGAAGCACAGCCTGGATCTGATCACTCCGTGTGAGCACTGTGTGCGCTGTGGGCTGCTCCACTGAGCAAAGGGAAGCACACACATTTCCAAGTTCAACAACCTCTATGCCTGGCAGTGGGTGCCCTGGGACTGCCCAGCCCTGGACCCCACTGCCCCCTCCCGCCACAGTTACAGAAAGGCTCCTTGTTGAGCAGAGGAGCTGGTAAGGCTGCCTCCACCTCTCACTTCCCCAAGGACCAGGTGTTTTGCTCGGCAGTAAACCAGAGCTGTCCTGGAACCAACCCTGTTCAGACTCTGTCACCCCGTCCATCACCCTAGCTTGGCTTCAGGGTCCAGGGTGGCAGGAGACAGAGTTCGCGCCTCATTTATTTTCAAAATTCCCTTCTGGGGAGGCTGGAGTAAGCCTCATGGAATGACAGTGCCAGAAAGTCCTTGGGTGATCCTCTGGACTGCCAGAGACCTGTGGAACAAATACCTCTTCAGGTCCCACCACAGGGGAGGGAAGTGCAGGGATGGAGCTGGTGTAGATCCTGTGTCCCTCAAACCCCTGCAAGCTTCCAGGCCTGCCTTCTATGCCAGTGTTTGCCTCCCCCAAGCCTGCTCACATTCCCCATCATTGGGATTTGTCCCACCAGAGATGGGGAAGGCTCCCATGTGCCTTGGCCTGAGACAGAAGGCCTAATTCCAGCCATGGCTGTCAGGGGCATGGTGCCCAGTGCTGGGCTGCACAGGCACATACTGTGATCTCTAGCCCCCAAACCACAGGCTGTCCCTACATCTGTCAAGTGCAATCTCTCCTGGGCCCTTACTGGCCCCTCCAAACAAGCTATCTTTATGAAATGCAATGACTGCCCTTCATATATTAAAATAACACCTCCCCAGGAAGGACCTCACGTCACGGCCGTTGCACAAAGAAACATTCACAGGCTGGCAGAGGGAAGCTGGTGGAGGCTTGGCCAGGGGCCCAGAGGGAAGAGAGGATCAGGAGCTTAGGGTTCTGGGGTTATAGACAGAAGGGTGGGTTGCAGGGGGCAGTGATAGGGGTTCTGGAGGTTCAAGGCTAATAAAGATACTGGGTTTGACCAAGCAGTGTGACCCATTTTGTACTAACAGGATAGGCCAGGGCTCCCTCTGACTGTGACTATGGCATGGCTCTTTCTGGCCTGGTCCCTAATGCCATGGCCCGCAGCATTGCCCAAACCTCACTCCAAAATGAAAACAGGGGCCCTGGCAGGGAATTAAGATGGAAAAGGTCTCAAATGTCAGGATCCACTTCCCTAAGATGATGTAGAGAGAGTGGGCACAGAGGCCCAGTCTGTGGGGTCACTGAACTCAGGCAGGCTTGGGGAAACTGGGCTTGTTAGCCTGTCCACATCTTGCCCACTGACTGGGTTCATAGTCACCTCTCAGTCTGGGGAATGGGTGTAGATTCAGGTCAGGTGGAAATCCTGAAACTGCTACTTCCTGTAAGAAACTCTGTGTCCTTTGGCATCAGTTTCCTCCTCTGAAAAGTAGGATAATGGCAACTAATTTATAAGGTTTGTCTTTAAGAGTAAACAATATGGCCCTAGTAATAGCAATTGCACATAGTAGGCATTCGATGCTAGCTTACACTTTACCATGTATATCTGGACTCTTAAATAAGTAGAGATATTTAATTCCCAGAGCTCCCTGTCTAATTAACAAGGTTGAAAAGACATTTTAAAGTCTGTGTGTGTGTGTGTTGCTACAAACACAAAGGAGGTAGAGATACTAAGTTCTGAGACCATCAGAACAAAATGAAAATCAATGCATATTGAGCAGCTACTCTGTGCTGAGCACTGTTCTAGGATCTTAGGATATTCAGCATGCAGCAGACCAAAATCCCTACTCTCTTGTTTTTCACAGTGTATTGCATGTGGCTGGGGAGGGAGAGACAATAAGCAGAAGACATAGTAAATTTACATTTCATGTTGGTGGGAAGTCCTGTGGAAAAAGGAAAAGGAAGAGCAGGAACAGGAGACTAGAACACTGGGTCCGCAGGTGCACATTGAGTGGACACTAAGAAGGTGACATTTAAATAAAGACATGCAGGAGTTGAGGGAGTTGGCCATGACACCTTTTGAGGGAAATGCATTCAAGGCACAGGGAGCAGTCAGTACAGAGGCCTTAAGGAAGACCATGCCAGCATGTCTAAGGCTCAGCAGGCCAGCCAGAGTGGCTGGGGTGGAGGTAGGAGGTGATCAGAGAGGACGAGAGTTGGGGGTCAGCTGCTCATTTTGGGCCTTGCAGGTCCATGTGTTGCTGTTTCTTGGGTTATGATGGAGGGAGTAAGCTGCAGAATGGCCCTTGATGAGTGAGGAGTAGTTCACTGAGCACGGAGAGGAACGCCCAGAGATGTGTCCAGAAGATAGTTCCTTCCACAGGTCAGTGTACCTGGAGAGAGGCTGACAAGATGCAAGTTTTCTGATATAAGTTGTTAAAAGGTGAATTGCATCTGAGGAAGAAATAGCTCTTTTTAGGTAAGGCAGGTCTACCAAGTCAAGCCCTGGACATGTGACTTCTTCCCAAGTACATACCTGCCCTCAGTTGCAGCTCATTCCCTCAGTGTTCTTCACTGTAAAACACAAACACACACACACACACACACACACACACACACACACACCACACTGCAGTCAATCGCTCTACCTCTTTGAATTCTTGAGACTGACCATAGCTTCTTCCCGGGGCTGATTTCTGGTAAGAATCGAAATAACACTTGCAAAAATGCCTCAGAAACCATGGCACCCTACACCTGCAACAGGAAAAAAACAAAGCAAAACAAAAAACAAAAAACAAAACAAAAACCCAAAACTGAAATTTACTTTCATCCTAGAAGAGTTCTCCTTCCATATCTATGCTATCCCAGTTCACTGGGTTACCACTCCAACATCGCCCAGTATAGTCAGCACAGAGTACAGGCCCAGAATGTTTTTGTTTAATAAAGGAATGAATGAGTGAGTGCAGGAGGAAAGAACCCACATATGACAGTGTGCGTCTCCCACCACACAGGCAGTCCTGGTGGTGAATGGTGAATGTGGGGAAGCATCTTGTTAGCTGGGGCTGTGACTATGCTGGAGCAACTCCCCATCCTCCTGGTGGAGCCCCAATCTTGAGCCCAGTGCTCTGGCCCTCCCTCTGATAGAGTCACCACCCTCTCAGTTAGGTGCCATTAGGACGCTAATGAGGTGTGATTAGACCTGATCTGAGACTCCCATTCAACTGAACTCAGGATGGCAGAGGGCTGCCCTAGAAGCAGAGAAAGAAGGACATACAGGGAAAGGAGGGACCTGGGAGCTGAAGCCCAGCTTAGGGTTCAGAAGCAAAGTCAGGGAGACAAGGGGAGCATAGGCAGGAGGGAGTGAGGTACTCTGGGAACTGGGAAGTCATCAAGGACCTTGCTAGTCACACAGGCTCTCAGTCTTTTATCCAAAATTCTGAAATCCAAACAGCTCTGAAGAACCACAGGTCAGAGACATGCTGCTATGTCTAGTCTGAATCTATCCCCCTTTTTGTGAATGTTCATGTTTTGAAACACAAAGATTCATGTGTTAGATATCAGTGCTGTTCCAGGCTCCCATGGGTGCTGGGTTATCATTGTCATGGATATGCACTGTATTTTACCCTCTAATATCCCCAAAGTTTTGAAATCTAAAACAAATGAGGTTCCAAGGAGTTTTGATGAAGATGTGGGGATCTACTCTGCTCAGGTGCAGATTTCCTTAAGTCACTGTTCCTTCGCTCACTTATTCACTCTCATTCTGCACGTTGTCCCTGCCTTCACCACCTCCACTTACTCTTCTGCTGTAGGGAAGGCCTGGTTGAATCCTTTCTCACTAGCTAGCAGCCAGTGAGTCTTGCTGGATAGGGGACTGAACCAGGCCCAGGAGGTCTTGTCTTGTACACTCCTTGTTCACAGTACTTGTCCTCTAGGCTCTATGGTCCTCTGTTTCTACCTGACTTCTGCTCTAGGTCAGAAGGAGAGAACCTGGAAGCTGAGGCTGGGTCAGAATCTCCTTCAAGTTGCCCAACAGAGCTGGGCATGCATGTGGGTCTCAGCAAAGAGTGTCCTCAAGAGCCTCCCATAGGCATGAAGAAGGCCCAGGTCCTGCTCTCTAAAGTGCACATGCATACCCAGAGCAGCACGTCACCCTGAGTGGGATCTGGGGGAATTGAAGACTAGAAGGGCAAGAAGGCCTTGCTGAGGCTACCTGGATCTACTCCACTACACACAACGCCAGTGATAGAAAACTGCTACTCAGTAAGAGCATGTCTGCCTTTCTAGGAGTCTGCCCATAAATCCTGGGAGCGGAGAGAGATGGAATTTGTGATAAGGGAAGAAACCAGCGGAGGCTGTCTAGAGAAGATAATGTTAGAGAATTTGAAGAAAGAAGAGGATTTTGATAAGCCTTGTGTTTGTGTACTGGTGGTGTGTGTGCATGTGTGCATGTGCACATGGGGGTTGGATACAGTATTCCAAGGGAAGCAGTTGACCGTAATGATGAGTCCTGGCTGTGGTGGAGAGGGATGCTGCCCCTGATTCAATGTCAATGAAGAATGCATTGCCCCAGCTGTGAGCAGTGCAGTCAAAATGCACCTCCAGCTGGCAGTCTTTCAGGGACCACTTTCATTGCAGAGTTGCCACCTCCAGAAGTGACCCACAGCCAATGAGGTCCACGTCTGGTGCTGGATTAAGGCTTGTGCACAAAAGTCCAACTGCTATTCCCCAGGGGAAAGAGCATGGCTCTGCCTCTCAGCTTGACTTCTCCCTCTGCTCTGCCCAGCTTGCTTCCTCCTCTACTCCACAGGGCCTCCCCAAGAAACAAGCACACGATACTGTCTCTTCCATTTTCCCAAGAACTCATCTATGGCACTGGAAAAGCTCATAAGAGGATGCATCAGGAGACTCTTGGAAAATAAGACTAGAGAGGCAGACAATGCCTCCTGCCCTTCAAATCTGCTCTCACAGGAGCTAGGGGAGAGGCGGCTGGTCCACAGGTCAGGCCGAGCTCATCCCACACACCAGATGCTCTTGCTCTCCCAGGACTGCTGTCCCATCACTAGGGGAATCTTCATGACTCTGCCTGCAGGTATCACACCTCCCTGTTCCTCCTAGATGAGGACACCAAACGGTGGCACACCAAACGGTTGCTGTCAATGGCTCAGATGATGCATCTAGGAAGTGCCAGCACTTGAACTTGAATGTGAATCTGATTCCAAATACACAGCCTTGTACTTCCCTTACGCTGGCCCCATCCCTCCACAGGACAAAAGCTGGTGATCCTGAGGGCCTCAGCTGTTCAAAAATTCCATGTTCTCCATATGGAGGAAGTGAAAACCTAGTTTTCATCTTTTGGAGCTGGCTGTACACAGGGCCAGGTCAGAGCACAGTCTGTACCCAGAGGCAGCGGTCGCTGCCTGCCCAGAGCCTAAGGCGCAGGTGTGTGTGCTCGGGTTCAGTCTGTGACCATAGGAAGGCATTTTTGTCCTGGTAAAATTAACTACACACGACCCCACTGGAGCCATCCTGCTCTGAATCTAAACACCACTTTTTCAGAGAGAAAGAAAGCAGAAGGGGGTGGGAGTGGGTGCCAAGGAGCAAGGAGACAGATTCAGAGGGTTCTATTCAACCTTTTATCCATCATCAAACCCTCCATCATTAGGATAGCTGTGCCCGTCTGTCCCATAACATTTACCGATGATCATAAAAGGGAGGGTAATGACTGCAATTACAACTGAAGGACTGGTTTAATGAATATTAAACAGCTTTGAACATCAAAGTGTTGACTGGAGTGGAAACCTAATACCTCTCCTCCCAGCCCCTTCTGCCCTGAGAGAGGGCAAGGCAGATGGCCTGGCCTTCTGCAGGGCTGTCAGGAGCAATTTGCAAGAGTCACCAAGTGGCACTTTGAACAAGTCCTTCTGCCTGGAGGCTGGCCCAAGAAATAAAGGGATCTGCCATTATTTTCTCTGCAGCAATCAGCACTGAGAAGAGCCCATCTCATGGAGGAAATATGGAGAGAGGCAGACAAGGTGTCCTCTTTTGGAGGATTCTGCTGGGGTAGGACTGCTGGGGGAGATCTTGCTCAACAAGTTGGCTCAGCAGCAAGGAGACTGGGCGGTGCCACCTGGTTAGCCTCCTCTCACCTCCCTGTCCTGCCCAGGCCCGCTCCTAATTTGTCTGCCTGAAGTCCTCAGCCTCCATAGAGGCTATGGAAGAGTGATTAAGGCCAGTGAAAGAACACACTTAACCAGGTAGGTCTGCACTCTAGTTAGGGAGACATATATGTCAGCAGCCTATGGGACAAGTGTCTTGTGCAATCCAGTATAAAGGGTAGCTAGGGTTCCTTGACCTGGGAAAGCTGCATAGAGGAGGTGACCCTGGAACTGAGCACAAAAAAGGGAGAAACTCTCTGCAGAGCAAGGAGGCAGTGAGCCCTAGGAACAGGAAGCTACCCTTCCCAGTAAGCATCCTTCCCCTGGTCCTTCCACCCACTCCATTGCCCACTTCACAGCAAGACTGTTGTCTAGTTCTCCATGGCTGCCTTGATGGTTGTTGCTCATGAAGTGCTGACACCTTCAACCAAGCCTCCCCCAGCAGCACCTTCCCATGTTGGCCTTGAGCAGCCTTTGCAAAGGGTTGACTGGGCTTAGGTGCCCTACTTGCTGCTTTCTCCTAAGACTCGCGGAATCTCACAGCACTAAGATGGCTGAGGACACTTCTAATCCTTCTCCAGAAGCCAGGTTCTCAAGTAGGTGCCTGTCCTGTAAGCCAGGGCCATGGAGCACAGAATGAGAGAATGGTGGAAGGAGTGACAGCCTGTGTGCCCCAGGTGGCTGCGACCACACAGATGGCAAACAGAGTGCTGGGGAAGAGCAGCACCTCCCTCCCAACAAGGTGCCCCAGAGCCCTTGGCAGGACATTTGAGGCCCTCTGCAGCCCCAGTCCCTTGCTCTATACTTGAAGGGCTGGACAATCCTACTTCCTGTGATGAGGAAAATTCTAGAGTGTATCTGCCGCCTGTGGCTGTTGTATACCTGAAAGGTGGCTAGTGAGACTGAGGATAAGATTGTTAATTCTTTAAAATTTTACATTTAGGGCTGGGGATATAGCTCAGTTGGTAGAGTGCTTGCCATGTAAGCACAAGGCCCTGGGTTCAATCCCCAGCACCGCAAAAAAAAAAAA
>JAJEJO010050226.1:54068-69718 GCA_020662805.1 Glaucomys volans
AAAAAAAAAAAAAAAAAAAAAAAAAAAATTTACATTTACATGGCACATGCAGCAGGTGGCTCCCACATCAGACAGCACAGGTCCACCCACAGTTTCATCCTGGTCTCAAACCTGCGGATGTTTTCATGCCACTCACCTTGGTATATACCATTCTCTTTGCCTAAAATGGCATTCCCTTCTTCTCTGTCTGGTTTCACACGGCAGCTGGAGATCCACCTCCATGCAGAAGCCTGCTGGCTGAGTATGTTGCCTCCTCCTGTCTCCCACTACCCTCGAACTTTGGGTCCCAGCACCTGCTGTGGCTGGTGTTACCTGTGTCCGTCTCAGGCTCTGGATCAGCAGTATCTGTGGGACAGCAGTCTTGGAGGGTGTGCACCAAATCGCCTGGGCACTTCTACACAGCCCTACACCTGGGGGCTTCTGCACACCCCTATCCCCTGCCTTTCCTTGAGATCCAGCTGTGCCTTTTCTCCTCCCTGGTTGAGACTTGGGATCCTGGTGACCCAGCTGTCAAAGAGTGTGCAGGAAAAAGCATTAGGAATCATTTATCAGGACAGGGGCTCCTTGGAAAAAAGGAGCTGTGTTTGTATCAGGTCTGTGTCCCCAGGACCCAGCACAGAGCTTGGCACAGAGACGGGGTGAAGACTCTGTGAGACGCACGGAGGGAGGTACTGGAAACTGCCTGAGGTAGAGTCAGGACTTGAATAATTTGCAGGGAATTCAACAGTGAAGCTCTGCTTCCAGGGGGCTTTCTGGAGCATCCTGGCCAGGGCAGTTAGCCTAATGTAGGTGGGGCCTGAATGGTCTGCAGAAAGGAAGAGGGAGTGCCTACCCCCAATCCCCCAGGGTCGCACATGCCTCTCATTACCATAAATAAGAATGGCTGCTAAGTCCTGCATTAGGCTAAAAACTTAACACCCAGTAAACATTTATTGATCACATGTAACCCTGATTAACCCCCAGAGTGCCAGAGGCTCTGCCACTCCAGGCTGCAGGATCTGCCTGCTTCCTGGGGATGGGCTGGACAGATGTCCATCAAGCACATCCTCTGGGTCAGGTCCTGGGTGATGCACAGGACTCTTCTTCCACTCTGGGGAAGAAGAGTTGTGGGCACATTCCCTCCCCCACCCCATCTGCCTTTAGCACGAACATGAGTCCTGCAGAAGGAGTAGTAATCAGGCACCAGAGAGGGAGCTGGTGTTTACGGTGGAGAAATAAAGGTTGGGATCTGGGAGATCATTAAAACAAAGGGGAACAGGGTGAGCAAGGGCTGGGGGTGGGGTGTGCCAGGGGCTGGAAGCAGGCAGGAGAAATGAGGAAGTGAGTGAGATTTGACTCAGTGGGTGAAGACCACCTATAGGAGTAGTCCTTTCCCATCGCTGGCCACATCATTGGAGCAAATCCCCACTCTTTGCCAGAAACAATGCTCCTGATCACAGCAGTGGAGCAGAACACAAAGCTGGCATAAGATCCTCTAACTAAGTGCCCAGGGGCCTAGGGTCTTGTTCTTCAACCAGGCACAGTAAGGAAGAGACCATATGTCTCCTCTCCTCCCGCACAGGAGAGGAGGGGGAGAGCCTGGAAAGCCAACCAATCCTCACCCCAGTTGAGGACTCACTTCCAGCACTTATCCCAGCCCTCACCTTTGCCAGCGTGCCCCCAACACCTCCCCGTCATACTCACCTGCGTGCTGGAGGTCCCAGCACTAGAGCTAAGAGCTGCCCTCCACACACTGCACTCTGCTTTCACAATTTCCTCCTTCCTCTCTCCCACCCTAGCTGACGCCTAATGCTGCAAATTACATGAATTCAGCAACCTCCTTTCAAATTAAGCAGATTTATTTTAACTTGCTATAATTCAACAGAAGCCTGTCAACAGACTGAGCACATAGCCTGGGGCTGTGGAGGACACAAAAGTAGACAAAAGGCTGAGCCTGCCCTCCAGGAGCTCATAGTCAAGGGGAGGAGAGGGGGCCAGGACACAAATAACTGGAACTAGGGAGGATCATGAGTGCCAAGAGAGTGACTGATGGGACAAGAGGTGCCTGAGAAGAGAAAAGTGACTGGGGTAGTATGCATGTGTCTAGCTCACGCCTAAGGGCAGCAGTTTCTCTAGAAATGTTGCTAAGAGCATGTTCCACTCCTTCACTTTTCTCAAAGGACCCATCATGTGGGGAATATGTGCAAGGAGCAATGGGAACCAACTTCCAGAGCAGCAGGCCAGTGTGGACTGGCAGCTGGGGGTGGGGAAGGAGGTGAAAGCAAGATCCCGAATGGGGAGTTGTCTGAAGATTTCCCCAACTCACCTCCATCTTTGGGCCTGTTCCAGCTGGGGTTCTGGTGGAGTAAGTGTGATCACCTACCCCACTCCAGACAGCAGAAATGCATCTGTGTCCTGCATCTACGTGGTTCCCTAACCACCTAGCCCCAGTTTCCGGTAGCTATACCTCCAGTTCAGAAGGGAAACCTATACTTCACATCCTTTACACCCAGTCCCTTGCTCCAACTGTAGCACCAACTAGGGCCCCAAGGAAGAAAAACATTAAAGGCTACATCACATGGTACACACTGTGTACCAGGCACTGGGCTCAGCAGTTCGTAAGACTCACCCAAGAAACATATACCCCATTTACTACTGATGAAGACCCTCTGAGACAGATGTTATTATTTTCCCCACTTCACAGATGAGGGAACCTAGGCTTAGGAGATTAAGGAACTTGCTAACGGTCATCAGCAAATATATATTAGAGCTAGATTCAACCTAAGATGTCCTACACAATCTCTGTGGCAGGAAGTGCCTTTCTAAGAACCCAGGAACTCTGATCCCAGTGTCAAGCTTGCCTTTCTTTCTCATCTCCACTCCCACCTGATAGGGTTTGAGTGTGGCAGGGCTCCATCAACCCTCTCTTTGGGGACAGAGTGATTCCCCAAGCCTGGACCAGCTATGCTATAGCCCCAACTGGTAGCAGCCTGGTTGGGAGCTGTCAGCCGGCTGTCAGCCACACCACAGGAAAAGTGGGATTTCTGCACAGCTGCCCCAGCAGTTCAAAGGAACAGGGGCCCAGAACTTGGCTAAGATGGCCTGTATTATGACAGGTCCAGGAACCTTAAAAGCAAAAGACAGCTTAATAATGCAGCAAAGAAAACACAAGTCCCTTGGCCTGGCTCTTGAGGGCAGCCAGGAGCTTAGCAGGGGGGTGGGGAAACTGCCAGTGCCAATCCCTTATGCTGTCTGTCCCCCTCTGGCAACAGGCATGATGTGCTTGCCCAGTTTCAGCCCCTTCCATGGACAATTATGGCCCAGCCCCTGGAATAGGCTTAGAAGTCTCCCGCCTGATCCTGATGGGTAACCCATGTGAGCACCAGCTGGGTGCTGGCATGAGGAGGGGGAGTCTGGCTCCAATAATGCACATGTTCAGGCACAAAAGTGTGGCTGTTCAGGCGGGATGCTGTAACATCCAGCAGCTGTAGTTGCAGGCCCAGGTTCCCCTGGCAAATACTTCTGTGCTTATTAGAAACACTTTCTTTCGGGGCTGGGGATTTGTTCATTATTTGGGTGGGGCTACTAACATGGCTTTTTTACAAGGGAGACTTATGGTCACCAGATTCAATTCTTCAAGCCACTGAAGAGAGGGGATATTCAACCAATACTAGGTAATATACAGATTGAGTATCCCTATCTGAAATGCTTGGGACCATAAGTGTTTGAGATTTGGGTTTTTCAGATTTGGGGATTGGACCTAAATCTAAGAATTAAATTAATTTTATGTTTCACACACACTTTATTGTATTCATAGCCTGTAGGTAATTTGATAAAATATTTTAAACCATTTTGTGCATGAAATAAAGTTTTATGGTGTGGAATTTTCCACTTGCAGCCTAATGTCAGTGATCAAAAAACTTCAGATCTGGAGGCATTTCAGAGTTCTGATTTGGGGATTAGGTATGGTCAACCTGTAATATAAAAAATTGTTGTTAATCAACTGTCTTGTGTCAGGCACCCACCAGGCACCTTTCGCATTCTCTTTTTCCTCCCATTTAATAGATGGAGTAACTGAGGATCAGCGTTTCTCTGTGGATATGTAGGGAACTGGGATTTGAAATGCTCTGTCAGGCCTGGTGGATAAGCCATCCTTCAGTGCCATCCTGCTTATTCTCACCCACTCTCCACACAGCAGAGGAGGATACCAGGGCCCTGGAAACCACGAGGAAGGCAGAGGAAGGATTCCTTGTTTTAGAAACCAAGTTGGTTGTGATATTTCATTTGACCTGATTTTCTTCTGTGTCATAACTAATTGAAAGAAGTGAGCTTCCAGGGTCCTTCTAGAATAAAGTTAAATTGCTGCAGGATTCGTTGTTGTACAGCCACCTGGAAAGGCAAGTCAGGGTACCTGGTTGTGCAGGGGATGAGAAAAAACAGACCAGAGCTTTTGCCCCTTCTCTTCCTCCAAATTATCTGGAATTCTTTTCCTTTGTTATTAAGAAGTAACCTGATAACTGCTCTCTCCCATGAAACTGTGGAAACTGGGGAATGATCTAAATGTGCTCTGTGACCACTCGAAATGATACTATGGGTATGTATTTATTGGAGCAGAAAGATGTTCACGATACACGGTGAATTGAATACAGGGGGTTTCTGAATAGTATGTACAATAATGATCCCAGTTTTATAAATATGTATTCATCTATATGCACAAATATAGGGAGACACAGATTCACATGGGGAAATGTCTAGAAGCATATACATCAAATGTTAACAGTGGTTATCCCACCAGATGGTAGAATTTTATAATTTTTTGTTTATGCCTTTTATAATGATTACATCCTATATAATAATACATACTAGTATGGTTATGGTTTATATTTAAAGATGAGAAAAATATCTTTGCAATTGGAACACTGATTGGGTGAATTTAGGCAAATCACAAGGTCCTCTGAACCTCAGCTGCCTCATCTGTAAAACAGCACTCCTGCCCAACCTCCAGATTTGGTGCAAGGCTGGCTAGGTCACATGGAAGGGCCTGGGGCCCAGGGCCACTTGGTCTGTACTGGCTCCTACACTCAGCTTCCCAAGTCTCCTCCTTCCTCATTTTCTGTCTCTTCCACCTCCTCCACCCCTTTCCTGCCTCATCCTGACTGTACTCTTTCTCTTCCAACCCTCTCTGGACTCGTCTTCAACCTACAGTGACCAAGGAGCCAGGTCCACCCAGGCACATAAGCCCCACCGGTATCCCAGTGGAGCAGCAGCAGACCCTGCCGGGGTCCCAGGATCCTTTGTTCACTAATGGAGACAGTGCTGGGAGAGGAACAGCTGCCTCTTGCAGCCCTGACCATGCCCAGCTCCCTAAGGACACCATCCCTCAGATGGTTCTGGCTGCTCCACAAAATGGAGCAGATTTACTTTATCAAGATGCAGTGCAAATCTGGTCCAGAAGAGAGAGGCTGGACTTAAGGAAGGCCTTTCTAAGTTCTTTTACCTTATCTTCTGTTCCACACACTCTAAATGCCCACTAGCCAGCATCAACTTCATATAGGCATACGCTGTCAGTCACTCCCTCACCTCTGCTCCTCTCTCCCTTCTTCTGGGTATGCCCTCACTAACAATGGCAACTGTGGAATACTTAGGCACACATGTTGTTTTAGTCAGCTTTCTCAATGCTGTGACTGAAAGACCCAGCCAGCACAACTGTAAAGAAGGAAAAGTTTATTTAGGGCTCGCAGTTTCAGAGGTCTTAGTTCATAGAAGGCTGGCTCCATTCCATGGGGCTTGAGGTGAGGCTGAACATCATGGCGGAAGAGTGTGGCAGAGAGAAGCAGCTTACATGAAATCAGGAAGCAGAGAGAGAGTCCACTGGCTAGATACAAATATATACCCAAAGCCATATTCCAATTCCCACCTCCTTCAGCCATACCCTACTGCTTCAGTTAGCACTCAGTTAATCCCTATCAGGGGATTAAATCACTGATTGAGTTAAGACTGTCACAACCCAATCAATTCTCCTCTGAACCTTCTTGCATTGCCTCACACATGAACTTTTGGGGGACACCTCACATCCAAACCATACCACATGTCATCATCCTTGCTCTGACTATATGAAGAAGATACTCTTACTACTCCCATTTTCCAGCTGAGGAGACTGAGGTATAGAGAGGTTAAGTCACCTGCCACAGTCAAAGGGCTGGAAAATAAGTCCAATCTAACCTCTAGGATTGATTTCCCCCAAACATGGCCCCCTTGGAAGGCCATTCCTGACTCTCCAGCCTGGATCAAAACCCCGTCTCTTAGCCACCACAACTCTGTCCAGGATGATCTGGCCATTAGTTACTGAACTGAAACAGTAGTAATTAATGGACAAAGTTCTTGTATGGCCAAGAAGTAGTGAGCACCCTGTCACTCAAAGTGTTCAAGAATGAGTTAGTGACCCTCAGTTACAAAGCCTTGAAGTGGGACTGCACATGGTTGAGCATACCTCCCCCCTCAGAGTCCAGGAGATTTCTTGAAGCCCAAAACCCTGAGCAGCAAAATAGTATGGTAGTTAGAAAAAGCACAGGTGATGCTGTGTGACCTGAGCCAAGTATTTCTCTCTGACCCTGTCACCTTATCCCTAAAACAGAGGCAAAAACACTGAATTCTCATGGAATCAATTGTTCTTTCACCCTCATATCCACTCTCTCCTTTTCAATAGTCAGAACCCTCCCCACTGCCCCTGCCCCCTGCCGCCCATTTTTCAGCCAGGCACATGGAAACCTGGAAGAGGTCTTCCTCACAGCGAAGGGTGCAGTCAGTGCAATGTGAACAGAACTAATTCCATGCTCTGCTCTTCTCTTTTTCCAGGTCTAAAAGTCTGGTGGCAGGATGTGGAGCCACTGGAGGCTGCAGATAATGCCTGGCCATGGCAGAGACAAAGTGAAGGGACCCTGATCCCTTCACAGCTTCCTGAAGCAGAACACCAGCCTCATCCAGGATTTTCTACTTGAGGGAAAAATATAAGCACCTGTCTTAAAGCCTCTCTAAGGTCGAATCTATATTCCTTCTAGCAGATTTATAAGGTCCTTGTGACAATTAAATGAGACAATGCAAGTTCAGGGATGTCTTGGTGGGGCATAACACATGGGTGGCACTCTAATGGTTAAATTGATTTTCTCCACTGGAGCCACCATTGGAGATTCCCTCTGCACAGGCCTGGGGGAGACACCATGCCCACCAAGATGAGTTTCCTCAGAAACTTCCAGGTCCCATTACAACTTTTCCCCAGGCCCTTCCTATGACAGAAGGATTACACATGATAAAAATGAAAGGAAGACAGGGATCTGAGGCCATGAGGGTCTCTTCTTCATAGGAAACATACAAGCCAAAGAATTCCTGATTCACCAAAGCTGCTGTACTTACTTTGGACAATGCCCTGTCCATTCTATGAGCAGATATCCATTTTGCAAGCACTGTCCACGACTGGATGAGGCCCTGGACATGGGTTCCACGTGGTCCCTGTTCCAGGAGGAGATTCTGGGCTCTTGTGAGCACCTTGTGTCCTGGACAAAGGCACAGCTCCCCAGGGCAGGCCCCACCTCTTCTATTTGTCTTGTCTTTGTCCTTGTCTGTCCACTGGGATCACTGACACAATTTGCAGGGCCCAGGGCTAAACAGAGAAGAGGAGCCCCTCATTCATAAATTATGAAGAGTTTAAAAATGGCAACAGCAAGCATGAAAATAAGCACAGGGCTCTGTGTGGCACTTGGGTCTCACGCCCCCGAAGCTGCCCTTCCTGCCCAATGCCTCGGGCTTCACTGCACACAGTAGGCAGTCGTGGGGCAAATGTTTGCTGGAGTAAATGGAATCTGCATGGAGCATAAACCCCCAAGTGCTTTGGCTTTACCATCAAAAGCAGTTGGGCTGGTTGTGGTTTTGTTTTTCTTTTTCCCAGGCCCAATTCTTAACATCTCTTAGAGGAGGGGGCTCAGGGAGGCACAGAGGTCAGAGGCTAGAGGTCACCCAGAAAACAAGCTTCCCTGAATGAGTGAGTGGGCAGGAGTGAGCACGAGGTATTGCTGGGCCATTCTCCTTGTTTCTTGCCACAAGATATAAACTAATCTATTTAGTTAGAAAAACATGGTTTATTGCAATCTAAGTAATTTGTATTTCTTTTTCTACCACAAGATGTAAACTAATCTAGTTAGCTAGAGCAAGTTGGTTTAACTGAATTCAGAGTAATTACCCTCCAAAGCAAAGCGATGTGTGTGTTTTTTGGTTTGCTGGGCATTTTTTCTTTCCTTTCCAGTATTCAAAGGTTGAGATGTATATGTACTTATGGTTAAATAAAACCCAGCCGCCTTTGGGTTTGCCGGGGCCTTGGCCTTTCTGGAGGGTCTCAGCCTCTGTCACCACCACCTGGGATTTCCCGAAAATATGCTGGAGGTGGCATGGAAAATCCAGTATGTGCTCTGGTGGAAAAACAATTTGTAACAACATTTCCTGGAGCAATGGAGTTCCAACTCATTGGGAGGGTATTTACCATATGTCTGAGGGCTTGGAGAGGGCAGCTTAAGGGCTGGGGCAATGCTGGGCCTCGTCTGGGTCACTGCAGGCTGGGTTCCTCTGAGATGGCCCCAGGTGTATGCCCAACTCTGTATGGCAGGGGAAACACCCTCTCAGGCTCACCATGCACCCGGGGCTGATAAGGAAGCACCTTACACTCCCTATTTATTTCGATCCCTGCAGGACAAACGAAGACTGAGGCTCAGAGGGAAAAAATAATTTGTCCGTGGCCATGAAGCTAGGGGGCAGCCCCGGAGCCCCACAGCACTCCCAATCCCAGAATCCCCCTCACCCTCCCAGCAGAAGCTGCCCCACTTCCTACTCACACACCTGTGCCTGTGCCAGATTGCTGACCAATCTGGAGTGTCTGGACAGCTCTCCATGGTGAGAAACCGCTTCTTTACTTCACTAATTCTGTTTCCCTGCGAGATCCAGCTTCATCTTCTGTGTCCCTGTCTTGCCCCTCTTTTCCAGGACAACCCTGTAGACACTAGGGGACAGTGACTTTGTCTTCCCCAAGCTTTTTCTCTCTATGCTGGGCCCCAGGCCTCACAGTTCCTCATAGCTCCCGGGCTTTGCTCCCACCAGAGGCCTCTGGATGGGACCCTCTCTCTCCTGAGCACAAGTGAGCACTGCTGAGGGCTCAACCTTCTCTCCAAACCACCCTGGGGCTGGGAACAGGACTGAGCAGGCGAAGCCAATGTGGTTTCCAGTGGTGGTCCCAATGGAAGTGGGAGACCTGAGAGAGACCTAAGCATGATACCATGTCTAATGCTAGAGAGACGCCCAACTGATTTGAGCAAATCCAGCTCACAGTTTACCTAGCATCTACTCTGCCCTCTAGCCTTAGATCAGTTGCCTACCTGCCTCCACCTGGCTTTTACAGATGGTGCTCTAAGTGGCTGCTTTTATGTCCCTTGAGGGCCCAGAACAGACCCAGGACAGGAAGCCATGAATGTGACCTCTATCAAAGCAGTTGGAGGTAGTGCAGAGTTCCTACTTCTCCTTTCTCTTTCTTTCCTACCTGGTCCAGTACCTGACTCCAAGAGAAAAGCAGGCACATCCTTCCTGATGAGAAACATCAGGAAAAAGGCAGTAAGCTGGAAAATAAAGGAACTTGAGAAGAGGGGAAAGAGCCTTCTATGTGCCTACACAGGCAAATAGCAACTCCTCTAATCTTCATGTCAACTCTAACCAGGTGTCAGACCAATGACATTTTATAGAGGGGAAACTGAGGTCAATGATTTTGCATAACTTCAGCAACTGGACTGGAACCCAGGACTGCCTAACTCCACATCCTGTGTCATTCCCGCCACGTGGCTGCCTGCCCCAGGTAAAGTGCTGCAGCTCTGACTCCATTCCTAGGTTCTTTGTAGCCTTCCAGTGTTTCCAACACCTCGGGGGGCAGGGCCTGGATAACTGGAAATGGGGAAAAATATCCAACTTTGAAAGAAATTCTGGCACCTAATGGGTGAGGCTGGGAGCCCCATCCCCGCCTGTGTCCTTGACTGTAGGACCAAAGGTCACAAACTCCTTCCATCTCAGTCACTTTGGTAAAAGGACCCCTCCCAGAACTCCGAAGGCCAGAACACCCTCAAGGAAGCAAAAGAGAGGCAGACAAGAACGGCAGGAAGAGGGGAGCCGACCTGAAAACTCCCACTAACACAAATGTTTTTTCTTAGGGACTTCCTCCCCCCTCAGCTCCTCTCTCAGGCTCCCCTCTGACCTGGTGACCTGGGCACACTCTGCTGCAGCTTCTGGGGAAGGAGACAAGGGGTCTCTTGGGATGAACAGGGAGCTGGGTGCAAGGTGAAGGAATGTGGGAACGCAGGAAGGCAGCCCGAAACCAGCCCATTTGCCTGTGGGCAGTTTGAGCAGCAGTGTACCGTTGGTTAATTGAAGTCAGGGCCGAGCTCTGGTGCACAGGAGCTGGCTCCAACACAAACAGAGCAGTCTGCTCCGGCACCCACCGGGCTCTCTCCCTCCAAAGCCAAAACTTCCAGGGTGTCTGGACATGGCCCCTTCGTAGAAAGTGCCAGTCCATTGGCACTGTCGAGGAGGCCAGAGTTGGCAGGACCTGCATGGGGCCCTGGTGGCGACATGGACGTGGACTTGCCTGTCCTGCACTGGCCCTGGGGTGAGCAGACTTTCCTGAACATTCATTCATTCATCCCAGGCTTTAGGCTTTAGGCTTAATGCTGGGAAGTCAGTGGTGAACCAGACCAACGCTGTCCCCCGTGCTCTGTTGTAGACCTAGCTAGTCCCTGCTCCAGGCACTCAGCAGCCTGCTTCAGGACAGTGAGATAAACACTGTGGGACAGATGTATATAGCAGAGAATAGGGGGCCAGGGAGGACAGGGAGGGCATGTTCATTAGTGTATTCCAAGTCCTTGGGACAGTGCCTGGCACACAGTAGGTGCTCAGTGAGCATGTCTAGTTACTGTAAGGAGTGAGACAGTTGGGGAGAGAGACATTCCAGGCAGGTGGAGCATCATGCACAAAAGTTGAGAGGTATAAAAGAGGGGGTGACCTGGGCAGAAAATTAAAATTAACTCCCTGGAACTTAACCTCTGGAGGTCAAGGAAGGGGGCATTGCAGGCCCCCGAAAGTGGAAGCAGCTTGCCCAAGTTCATGTGGTTTTCAGTGATGGGCTCTGGGGCCAAGGCCTGAGACTTACATCCAGGACATGTGTGTTATCCTCAGGCCTGCATGGGGTCATTCCATTCCTGCATGTAGAAGCTACCTCACCCACTTGCACCCCACAGCAGGTTTGGAGAGTCTTATTCACCCATTTTGAAGATGAGTACAGTTGGACTCCAAGAGAAAAAAATAAGGTGCTTGTAAGGGGATTGAAAGCCAGGTGATTTAAGACACACAGTGCTCTTTCACTCATTGGAACAGAGCTGAAGTCTGAGACAGTGGGAGGAATAGGGGCCAGGTCTTTGTCTGTGTCCAGTAGTCCAGACAGAGTCTGGGTGTCCTGGCCGCTCTGGCTGGTGGAAGCATGTGCAGACAGTCTCTTACAACAGGGCATGGGGCAGCTGCTCCGCCTGAGCTGGGCCCTAGGAGTGAATGTGCAGGGTGAGCGCTGCTGTGCCCCAAGGCGGTGACCCCAGGCTGCCATGCAGCTGTGGCTGACAGGTCTCTGGGAGACACCTGTTTTTCATTGCAGGCCCCGGTGGCTCTCTGGCAGTGGCTGTGTTTGTTTTCTAGGGGGATGAGGGCGGGAGAGGAAAGCTGTTTCTGCAGGTCTGCAAAGACCTGGCATTGCTGAGGAGACTACAGACGGCTCTGAATGAAAACTAGAGCTGCGAGGGCATCCCAGCAGACCCTGGGCTGGTGGCCGCTCCTCGCTCCCCACTTGTGGAGGGATGCAGAATTCGGGGGAAGATGCATAAGCAGCAGAGGGAGAGGAATTGGCCTGGAGATGGCCCTTACAGAAGCCTCCCCTGCCTCATCTCCTTCCCGTGCAGTCACTGACATTCTAGCAGTCACTGACATTTATAAAAAACCCACTACTTTTGGGAGCCTGAAATCATAAAGGTGGATCGAACATGCCACTGGTGTCAGGGGCTCCCAGTCTGAGTGGGGGACAGCAAGACTGGGAGAGGTATGCAGGTCAGATCGAGGGGAGCTGGCTACCAGGAACGAGGTCAGTCAAGGAGGGCCTCCAGGAGGAGGGGGCACTTCATGCAGTCTTGGAGGTCAAGGGTAGGTGGAAGAGGAGGAAATCCCATCTCACACAGGGCAAGGGAAAGGAAGGAGCAAACTGGATTTTGACTGAATGGCAAGGCATTCCCTGTGGTTGGAGAAGAGAGTACAGGGAAGACATGGGACACAGGGCTGGATAGGCTCAGATAGGAGCTCTTTGCCTCCTTTTGAAATGACCTCCTTCCTGGCCTTGCACCCTGTTCAAACCCACTTCCCTCTTTTCTTCTCTTTCCTCTGTTCTTCTTCCCCTTCTCCCTTCAACACCCTCCTGTTGCCATTCTAGCTGACATGCTAAGAGGCACATGCAGAGGTTTCTGCTGTCTCCAGCCCTGGCCAAAGAACTGTATGTAGTTTAATGTATGTACTTAAATCTGTGCTATAAAGCAGGTGAAATTTTCTCATTTTATAGGTAAGGAAATAGATCCAAGAGGCAAAGTACTTTGACCAAGGTCAACTGCAGCTCCAGAAGAGCAGTTGGGGACTGTGTCCATGAACCAGGAGTCTGTGGCAACCAAGGTGCCATGGACTGAGGCAGGACAAGGGGGACCAACCCCAAGGGCTCCCCTGGGAGATCCTGGGTCAACTGGTGAGAACAGAGTTCCAGAGGCCCAGCACAGGCTGCCCTGATAGGACAGGAATTCCAGGAACCACTAGCTGGGGCAACTGTGACACCAGATGCTTACATCCAGGAGGTTTCTCTGAGAGTCTGCAGAATTCTTGACCTCATATCTGGGGTGGTGGGCATCAGGGCAGCTCTGGAAAAGAAGCTGTTCTATCTCTTAGAGCCTCCTTCCCAAGCTCTAAGGGGCGAGAAACTTGTGTTATTACCTCCCTTTTGTCTTTTCCTGGCAAGTTCTACATTCCTGCTCTGACCTATGACATGCATGCTCTAAACAAGAGCTCTAGTCAGGATGCCTGGGTTGGGTTCCATTTGTTTTGTGAAGAGTTTGTCTTTCCCGTCACAAATTCTGTTGCACATACTATTCTGTCTCACTCTCACAACAGGGATTATTCCCATTTTACAGGTGGAAGAACTTAGGGTCAAAATAAAGCAACTACATGAGAGTAGAATTCATTTATAGATTTTGAAAGATCATACATAAATAGAGTGTAATCGCTTATGTTTCTGATTATATATATTGCAGGATCACATCAGTCATCATGTATAAATGCATTCTACTGTCATTTACAACTAAGAAGGACAAATAAAATTTAAAAATTAAAAAAAAATCTATATGTCCTATTGGCTTTGAAGCTGACTCTGAACATGAGATGAATGCATTAAGATTGTGTTCATTTCTTGCTCCCTTATTAAAGTTTTTATAAGAATTTCTGGTTTCCAGCTTTCTCAGCACCTGTGGAGATGCTTAACACACTTCTTCTAGATTACTAGTAAGAAAAATTATGTTAATAGATTTACCCAAACTAAGCTATCCTTAAATTCTTAGAATAGTGTTTCAAAGTGAACAACAAAAAAAGCAACTAAATAGAGATGATGCTTAGCCTCAGGAGAAAAAAAATGCCACCTATATATTCATCTTTCAAGAAAGTTAGAATGTCACCTCTCTACAGTCTTCAGTGGCTCCCTGGAGAATCAGCTGCACCATGCTTCTTGGACAACACAGATTCATGTGTCCATCTCTGTTGTTGGGCTGTGAATGCTTTGAATGTCTGGCTGGCCAGCAGTTCCACACACAGCAAGTGCTTGGCAATTGTGTAGCCAGAGGATGAATAATGAAATGCTAGCCACCATATCTGGAGCACCTACTATCTGCCAACAACAGGGACATGAGAAATGTGATCAACCCTGCCAGTTAGAGCCTCTCAGTCACATTTTACAGAGAAGATGACCTCGAGGGGTCTGTCCCGGGCCACAAAGCTCATAAATAGAATAGAATCTGAATCTGGGTCTGTCTGATTCCCAGTTCAGTGGCCATAACTTCTGTCATCTGCATAATGGCATTCTTGTTGACTTTACTAATCCTCTCTCCCTCCTCCCTCCTCTTCCTCCGAGGCAGGCAAGCAGTGGTAAAGGAAGCCAGGTGGAAGTGCACATGCAGATAATAATCTGGAGGGCTGGCCATGAGCCAAAATGAGCTGGAAAGAAAGTAGACTCATCTCTTCATGCCCAACTGGATCCCCACTTCCACGCTCCCCTGTAGACTGGAGAAACCAAATGACCAAGGTCACAGAGTCAGGCCTAGAGGGGAACAAATCCAGGAACAAATCCAAGCCACAGTTTGGGCTGTGGGTCCCAGGCTGACAGGGGCAGAGGGAGCTGGGCTGTTTCAGGAGCTGAGGACATGCCTTCCTCCTCTCTTCCTGGAGTTCTTTGCTCATCCTGGAGACCCCTCCTTTAGGGCATCTCCCTCAGTTCACTCCTCCCTACCTTGGTCTCGCCCTCTGAGGAGCTTCTGTGGCCCCCCAGGCTGCCCATCAGGCAGTCTTTTTGTGCTGTAGTCTCTGCTTATTGGGGGTTCCCCAATTAACACTGGCAGCCTGCTCTGTGTCTGCTTCTTAAATGAATGGGTCAGTAAACAAACAAGGGGGTCAGTGAGTAAGTGAATGAATGAACCACAAAATGAACAAAAGAAGAAGGAAGTAATTTTGTACTAGGTGAATAGGGGGATGAAAGAGTGAGTGAGCGGCTGAGTGGTGGCTGGCTGGCCAGGGAAGGGAGGAAGTGCTGATTCAGCTGCTCACCTCCAGCTAACCTAGGAGACTGAAAAATCCCTTTGCCATAGGGAGCTCCTGCTAGCCATGTCTACCCGGAGGCTGCCTGAGGCTGTAGTCCTAGCCTTGGGGAGTGTAGGACAGCGGAGGTCCTGCCCTTAAGTCCCTCCAGGGAAATGAGCCCAACTGCTGATTGGCCCCAGGGTAAGTTCTCTATGGGTCTCAGTTTTCTCATCTGTAAAATAGAAGGAAGGATGGACTAGACAGTTCATAAGGACCTTCTAGTTCTAGGGAGGTGGGTGCACCTCTGTCATCCCTGTGCCCTGCTGGGTTGCTCCTCAAATCAGCTCCTGACCTCAGTCCTTCCAACAGGAGCAAGCAAGAGCACTGGGTGCCAAGTGCTTGGAAGGGGTATTGAGAGGGCTTCCTGGGGGAAGGAGTGCTGGCATTGGGCTAGGAGGTGGGGCACATGTGAACAGGTGGAGGGATGGAGAGCAGCAGCACATTCCCTTAGGCACGAGTGAGGGAGGACAAGATGGAGAGGAGGCTAGGAAGAGACAGGCCACAGCTTCAATGACCTTTTCATGGAAAGCTCAAGTAGCTTTGAGACACAGGGCTGCTACTTCCACTTGCATGTGTGACTGGCATTTTTTCAGTGACCAATCACAGTGCCTAGGTGACAGGGTTTTCTTGAGGACTGCCTGGCAAGAAGTAGGAGCTCAGAGTCTCTACGA
>JAJEJO010050226.1:70118-96299 GCA_020662805.1 Glaucomys volans
TTCCCACTCCCCTATGCAGCAGCGTCTCTGCACCATTTGAAAACTGATCGTTTGGATTTTTGTTGCATGTTGCAAAAATGCTTCTGAGAATCTGAAAACACGGGGCCAGTGATGTCAACCATCTTGGAAAACATCTTTGGCTCTAGGACCTTTCATTTGCAAAGCATCTACTTTGTAGGATAGCATGAGCTAGAAATTCTCAATCAATGTTGGGAGGCTCTTACACCACTTGTTACCCTTGTATCCCTAGCATCTGGTAAAGGATCCCACATCCATAACAATAGTAGGTATTTAATAAATTTCTATTAGGAAATTTATAAAAGGAAAGTAAGGGAGTTGATATGTACTGAGTACTTAACATATACTAGAATCTCCACAAAAAATATTGTGAATCCTTACCTCAACTAGAAAAGTAGGTCCTGTGATCCTCAGTTGACAGATAAGGAATCGTGTTCAGAGAGGTCAAGTAAGCTGCCCATGGCCACACAGTCAATAAGGAGCAGAGTTGGTTGCAGAACCAGGGCTGTCACCCACAAAGCCCATGTCCTTTCTGCTGCCTGTGTTGCCACAGTCTTCAAGGCATCTGTTTAGCCAGTGGGATGATTCTCACCTATGCTCTCATTTGTTTCCCTACATAAGCAGTCGTGTGAGCTGGCCAGAGAGCTGGGGTGACAGAATCCACGGAGGACAATAGACTCAACAGGGTGTGGTCAGAGGCTGCGAGGAGAACTGAGATGGTGACCAGGGTCAGAGCCTGGTCTGGGGCCAGGCGGGAGTCACATAGTCCTTGACCTTGGCCAGGGCTTACTCCCAAGGTCAAGGCTGGGAATTGTGGTCACAAACTCAGAAAGGACAAGGTAGATCACAAAACGGGCCTAAACCTTGACTTTATGAGCACCAGACAGCACTGACTGAATTAAAGACAAGCAGCCAGTAATGTGCCAGTGTCCAGTGGTCGGGACTACACCCGGCTTTCATGTTACCGGTTGTGTAAGCTTGGGCCTATTACTGGGTCTGTCTGAGCCTCATTTCCTATCTATACAATGGGATAATTGCATGCACCTTTGACCTCTCCCTCTTCCTCACCTCTCAGATTCAATCGATCGTGATGTTCTGCCGGGTCCACCCACTGGATGCATCAGGACTCTGCTCCTTCTGTCCATCTCCATGGTACTTCCTTTGCTTAAGCCACCATGGTCTCTCCCCTGGAAATCTACAACCTTATCCCAAGTTCTCCGCACATCCACTCTGGCCTCCCTCTGATCCTGTTCTCTGTCGTCTACTAACAGCAACTCTTTCACAAGGGCCAATGTACTCCTGGGACTCACTTGTTTAAAGCCCTTCAGGGGCTCCCTAGTGCCCTTAGGCTAATGTTAAAGATCCCGAGTGGACTTACTGAGCTCAGATCTGTCCTCCGACTTACGCTCAGCCTTAAACAGGTCCTCACTCCTTTCTACACTGTACACCCTGTGTCCACTGCCGTTTCTGGAGTGTCAAACATGCCAGAGACTTTCCCATCTCAGGTCTTCATATGCATGGTTCCTTGGCCTGAAACCCCCTTCTCCATGACCTTGCTCTGCTCACCTTCTGCTCTCAGGTCTCAGTCTGAGCACCAGCTTCTCAGAGGAGCCCTCTGGGACCCTGGTCCTGGACCAGGTCTCGTGCCTCTCATCTGCACTTGCTCTCTCTTCTGGTGGGAATCACTGCCCTGGTAATTAAATGATGGAAAATTTGGGCTATGACCCCTTCAAGATCAGTTTTCCTAACTGGATTGTCGAGAAGGAAAGGAAAGGGGTGGTTCATTCAACACAATAACTTCAGCACCTACCCTAGTGCCTGGTGCAAAGTCAGGGTTCAATGTGATGAGCTGACTGACCATCAGTGAATCTGGCCATCCCTGACTTCTCCACAAGGCTGTTGGAGGATCATGGGAAAGCATGACAGGGGAAGGGTTTTTTCTCTATAACTGGCTCTTTAGATGTGAAGTGGTATAATGGTTAATTTTATGTGTTGACTTGGCTAGGCCACAGTACCCAGATATGTATGTGGTCAAACATTATTTTGGAAATTTCTGTAAAGGTATCTTTTAAAATGAGAGTAACATTTAAATCAGTAGGCTTGGAGTTGATCAGATTACCCACAAAATGTGGATGGTCCTCATTTGATCAACTGAAGACGTTAATAAAAAAAAGGATGAGTTCACAGGAGAGCGGGAATTCTACCTGCAAATGGCTTTGGACTCTCCCCTGGGTCTCTGGTCCACCAGACTAATTTTTAAATTTTGGACTTTTACCTCTGCAATCTTATGAACCAACTTCTTAAACTAACTCTCTCTCTCTCTCTCTCTCTCTCTCTCTCCCCCCACCCTACCAATTCTTTTTCTCTGGAGAACCCAGACTTATACAAGTGGTACCTGTGATTTATGTCTAGAATGTTCCTAGCCTTTAGTCTTCAGCTCCTCTCAAGGAGGAGCCGCAGAGCCTGGGGTCAGACGACTCACAGTGCAGTCATGACTTTGCCACTGAATACATGATTGGCCTCTCCCTGCACCAGAGCCCTGTCTAGGTTGCTCCAGTTAGAGAGGGGATCCCAGTGAAGCCTGTCCTATCAAGAGTCCTGGATGCTTCCAGAAACAGGACTCAAGAGAGGTTTCCTGGTTCAGAACCCTCCTGAGGCTTAATGCAAGATCACAAGCAGCTGACCCAGCGGAGCACTGTGAACTGAGAAATCCAGCTATGGGTGGAAGCTCTTGGCCCAGTCCTCACCTCTGCACAGACCAAGCCTTAGGTTGTGACCCAGATGGCTTAACTCCTGAGAAGTCACTAGCTCACAAAGTAGCTGAATTTTCTCCCTTTTATTGCCAGCAAACTGATTGAGTTTGTTTGAAATCCAATCAGGTGATCTTTGCTTCTCAACCTTCTAACACAGGACAAAAACTGCTCCCCATCCCAGTTTGCACTAGTCTTACACCTGGTTCCTTCTTGTTCCTTTCCCTCAAGGCACCCTAATTCCAGCCCTGGTCTCCCATACACAGTTTCATTATGATGGGATGGAAAATAGACTTTACAGACACTGGCACTTCTCACAGATGTTTGTCCTTATAAATGAAGACACTGAAAAATTATTAGTGACTTAATTTGAAGAAAGATGGGAAAGAGCCTTCTATATTGAGAATTCCATTTAGCTGTTTACATCATGAGATTCGAGAACTGACTTTGCAGCGAGGAGGCAAACCTTAGAATTCTAACAGCAGCAGCAGCAGCTAATGACATTTACTGAGAACTACTAACTCGCCCAGTTTTGTCCTCCATACCCTCTAGCCTTTAGTCCTCAGTCACAGCCGTGACGCGGGTCCCATCATCTCCATTTTACATAGTGCTTCCTGCCCTTGTGTGGTTTAGGTCAGACCTCAGAGGACACAGAACACCTCAGAACCATGTACTTTGTTCTATAGCCTTTTCTGGGGGGTTCCAGAGCTGGGGCTCCCCTTTCCTTGAGCACTTACTATGTGCCAAGCACATCCAAGCAGTTTAGGAGCATTGTATCGTCTAAGTTTTAGATCAGCTTATAAGACAGGTACTATCCTTTCTTACAGAGACAATAAACAAATGCTCCCACGTCTGAGTCCCTGTGGGGCAGCAGATGAGGGACTGAAGAAGGAGCTGTCATACTAGCACTAATGTATATCCTCATTGCCTTCAATGCCTTCTGTGAGTTTCAGGGTAGAATAGTTACACTTCTTTTGCTTGACTCTTCCAGAGGCAGTTCATATAAGTGTGATGCTGTCAATATCACAATCATTTAAACGTCATGCTCCATTTATTTCTGATGCATAGCAATAAGTTGATTTTCTATGAGGGTGTAACAGCAAGTGACTGCCAGATTCACCCGTTTATTCTTATAGTTTGTCGGTATGTTGCTTTCGATATTTTAGGCAAACCATATATTTACCTGTGAATAATAAAACTGGGATCATTCCTTCTCAATGAAAAAACTAAAAGCAGCAGCTGGTCCCTGTCCCCTGGGCTTCTTACTGTGTTACAGAGGAAAAGGTATCCAGGCCCTCAGACAGGACTGGGAGGGAGAAGCTCACGCCACACGACAGACGGTGCTGCTCCAAGAGAGCATCTCCTCCTTCCTTTGCTGATCTTCTGCGGCCAAGTCACGGCTCCATGAGGCTTCTGATGCCAGGATGAAGTGTTCCCAGCATCTGGAGAGGGCTCAGGGCTTCCACCCAGAGGCTTTGGCTCTGAGTGAGGAAAGCTTGTGTCTGGACCTGACTTGGGGTGCCAGGGGTCTACCACGTGGCAGGGCTGTTGGTCCAGGAAGCCCCAGACCAGGCCTGTCTTTCCACAGCCCCTCCCCTGGCAAACCACTCAGACCACCTCTGGATCCTGCCATGAATCTGCTGGCTGTGGACAAGAGCTGAGCAACAGGCCCCTTTCCTGTGGAGAGAGGTATGACCATTGTGACCCAGTGGTCTTGGGGGTTGAGGGTTGTGGGAATGGGAGCATAGAGGGTGAAGCAAAACTCCCAACCATTTTTATAGAAGGAAGCCTCACAGGGTGGTACCACTTCTTGGCCCTATTCCTGCCCTCCTCCTGCTCCAGAGAGCTCATCCAAATAGCTATTGCTAAGTGCTGGCTATGGGCTCAGCTGAGGAGTATAGGCAAAGTATGAATCCTGGCTCCTGGGTTCAAGAAGTGGGTGGGAAACAAGAGCCACCCACAAACAAGTCCATGCAGCACACACAAGGCGAGTGGCAGGCAAGGGCTGGACTGTGATGTACAACTCAGGGAGGTTTACAGCAAGACCTGATGGAGGTGGGTAGGAAAGCTCCCTTGGAGGGTCTCGGAAAGCCTGGAAGGACCAACATGGAGAATGGCAAGAAGGTATTCTTGACAGGGGGTCCAGACTGAACTGCAGGATAGAGGCTGAGTTGGTCTTTTGGTCTGGCACATGTGAAAGGCTGAGACCACCATAGGTGCCAGGTACCGTCTTCCTGCTCTGGCTGACTCAATTCCACAGCCCTGTTTCCCTGACAGTATGGTAAACAAGGAGACTGTAAATCCATTTGCAAACATCCACTCTTCCGGAGCCTGCTCTCTTCTAAATCAACAAGCCCAAAGTCATTCCACGGAGCGTGAGAAGGGCGTTGCCAAACCCCGTGGAGCTGGCTGCAGACAGGAGGGCAGCCTTCCCAGGTGGAAGCTGGCTCCTGCTTCTGGGTGCCTCCCACCACGGAACCATGCCCTTCTCAGTCAAGATGAACCACAGGTGAAGCCCTAATGGCCACCTGCAGCAAAAAAGCACTTGAGTCAAGAAGGATGCCTCATATGTGTCAGTAGGGACCTGCCTATTCAGAAAAGTATGGAGGCATCTGTAATGGAAGGTGCCTACTGAAGATGCTGACCCCTGGGTGCCAAGAAGAAGAGGCCACTAAAAGGAAAGAGATAGTCAGAGAGTAGAGGCAGTGTGGATACAGGGAAGAATGCAGGACCAGGCCACGCCAGGCCCAGGCAATCCCTGTTCCCTCTCTGACCCTCTGTACCTCACCTGTAAGATGGGGAGATATTCTTGCCTAACTTTTGCATAGAAGCTGCACAGAATGGAAAGGAATTGCAAGAATTATCTTGGTCTGAGCAAGACTTGGTTTGTCTACCCTACGAGTCAGTCTTCATGGGTAAGCAGGTCCTTGGAAGATGGCCCAGTCCTTAGGATTCAAAGTATGGTCTATGGATCAGAGCCACCAATGTCACTCAGGAGTTAGTCAGAAATGCTGACTCTCAGGACTCACCCTTGATCTTCAGTATTGAAATCTGCATGTTATCAAGATGCCCAGGTGATTCATGGGCACAGTCAAGATCAGAAAGTATTGTTCTAGTTCATCAAATGGACTAGTCCCCTTCCTGTTACTGAGGCCCAGTGGGAGTATGTCCCTTGCAGGAGACCACACAGTGAATTGGTGATGGATCAGGTCCCAAGGAGCACTGAGTTACACAGGAAGATCCCAGCCGAGCAAGCTAGGTTTGAACCCTGCCTCTGTCTTAACGTGCTGTGTGGCCTGGGAAGGAAGTTCACCAATTTTTCTGAGATTTGGTTTTGGCATCTATAAAAATGGGTGTAAACACAGCTACCTTTAAGGATTATGGTGAGCATTAAGTGGATGACATATTGGACGCCTTGCACAGTGTGTGTCTCATACTCAGTGTTGACAAGTTTTGCCTTCTCTATACCCCACAGTCTCTAAGTTCCACACCCCATGACTGCTGGGCCCAGGAGTCTGTGAAAAGACTGCTTTCCTGCCTCCAAGAGTGCAGACTCAGTTGCTGAGCTAAAAAGGGGGGAAGGACAGGCAGTGGACAGCTAGGCTCTTGAAGTCTAGACTGGCTACCCCCTTATATTCTGAAAAGTTCCCAGTCAAGTCCTCTAGCAGAAAGTCAATCCGCAAACATCACTGTGCAGTGCCTTGGTGCCATATACCGCCCAGGCTCAGGAAGTTTTCTGAGCATGTGACTAAAGGGTTCCTCAGGCCCTCACTCTGAGCTCAAGTAGCCTCATGTCCCCATTTTCATGTGTCTGGATTCTGGTCACTCTTCAAGACCCAATTCAAATCCTCTCTCCTCCAAAAAGTCCATTACTGATCTCCCTGTTGGAACTGATCTCCAGGACATTTCTAACTGTGTTAACAGAACTCACAAGGCTGAATTCTCTCAGCCTCACATTGTGACCCTCTTTAGCTAGACCAGATGACTTGCAGGTCCCTGAGCCCAGGCACTTCTTGCCTGGAGGTCTTTGTGCATGCTGTTTTCTTTGTCTGCAATGCTCTCCCCCAAACCTTTATGACTCAGCCTTCCCATTAATTGAGAAATAAACGTTTCCTGCAGAGCGAGGACTAGGGTGAGGCAAGCTAGGCCTCGAGCACAGAATTTAAGGACACCCTGGCTCTCAGGTGCCCACTCGACACTTGAAACTTGAATGACTCAAGGGGTGGGGAGGAGACTGAGAGTCTGCTTCAATTTATCTCACAATTGGAGTCCTAGGTGGCTCCCTTGGCTCTCCCTGGTCCCCTGACTGCTTCCCTGCATCCCTGCCATCTGAGTCCCTGATCTCTGCCAGCCCCTCATTACCTCCTTCCAGAAGAGGACTGTGCTAAGCTGGGTGCTTCTCAGTCTCCCCCTCTGGACTGAAAGCTCCTGAGCCAGGACCACCTTTGTCTGACTCCCCACTTCATTGCCAGAGCCAGGCACAGGGCAGGCATCAAACCACCCCTGCTAGATGGACATCAGTGCTTCATATCCCCTCTTCAGCTCTGTCAAACCCCACTTAAGTCACCAGCGTCTTCTGCCTTCCATTCCACAAAGTGTCCTCGGTTGGCTGGCCTGCACTCCCTGGGAGCCAGCCCTCCCCTCCATGTGCCCAGGAACCTGCACAGGGCTTGGCAGAGAGTGGGTGCTCACACATATTTGCAAGGCAGGACCATGGGAAAGACACTCTGAGGGTGGGGTTGTCTCCAGCTCCATGATGCTGTTGTCAACTAAATTCTACTTGTTGAAGCCCAAACTCCTTAAGCAAGGCATCCCAGGCCCTCCATGACGCCCACTCTCCACAATCACCTCTGCCACTCCCACCAGTCCGCCTTCACCTCTGGATGCCAACCCTGAGCTGCCCGCCCTTTGTGCTCCCACCTACCCCACTTCTTTGTCTCTGTCTCTAATTCTCTCACACACCCTCTGTGGCATTTCTCACCTCTGTGCCCCTTAAACACAATCCCTCAGGCTGTAATGGCCTCTCCCAGGCTTCCCTTTGAGACTCCCAGCAGCACCTTCTTTTCCAAGGAGCCCCCCGCCCCAGCACTTCTCTTTCACCTCTGGGCTTTTGCGCATGTGGTTCCTTCTACTTGCATCCTCTTCCTGCTGCTCTGCATCTGCCTAGTTGCTTCTGCTCCCACAGCTACCCTAAATCAAATGCCCTCTCTTGCCATCTCATTGCACTGCTCTGGTGTGAAAAGAGCGGGTCATTGTGTGGGCCTGGCTCTCATCTCCTCCCTCTCCACACATACACCACCTGGATTAGCCTGGATGCACTGTGGGACTAACTCTCCCCTACCTTCAAGTCCCCAGCATCCAGCCAGGAAGGTGCTCAAGTGCAAGGTGGAGGCCAGGCTAAACCACATACCCTCTTAGTTTCCTGGAATTACACCACGAGCTTCCCTTACTCCCTACTGGAAGGTGAATCCCGAGCCATGGTCAGCCAAGGTTTAGGGTCTAATTTCCCAAATGCATTTTGGTGTCTGACAGAAGATGCCAAAGAAGAGAAAGACCAGGAGGCCTGTGATTTATGAGGAAAGTCTGAGCTTAGACAAAGTCGCAGCCCCAAGGACCTGCAGGCAGGAGCAGAGCATGCAGGTCCTTCCTGAGGGGGTACTTCTCCTGTCACCTGCACCTTCATCCCTTGGCCTCAGTGCTCAGTTCCTGGATAACTCTGGCAATCCCCAGCCCTGCATCCTGGGATGACACCAGGCATAAGCATTTGGGAAGGTAGGGGGCAGGGAGGAAGCCATGGTCTCAGTGATGGCTATCCAGGCCTGCTTCATCCCCTCACCCCTCCCTACTGCCCCCCTTAGGATAGCAGGAGGCTCAGAACCAGCTGTATGACATGTGTATAGTTGCTTGACTCTATGTTGGCATCACACAGATGGAGCCTATCCCCATTCATCCCCTAGGCACCCTTTGACCTGAGGAAGGACATCTCAAGGCTGAAAATCATAGGAATCCTCTGTCCTTAGAGCCCCTTCACCTCCAGGGCCCTTGGTGATGAGAATGTGGTCAAGTCCCTTCCTTAGGAGAGCTGAGACCCAGTGAGGGCAAGGGACTCAGCCAGGGTTGTACCAGTGGCTTACAAGCAGAGCTGGCACCAGTCCCCATTCCAAATTCTCACCGTGGTACTCCTTAAGGGCACACCCACGAGTCCTCTCAGCACACCTGTCCAGGTGAGAAAACATAAGGTGGGTCTAGCTGCTGGTGGGGAAAACGGAAAGAACTGACCACAACTTCTAGGGGCTCACTAGGAGCCTTTCTCAATTTCTTCCCACTCTGGAACATTCCAAGACTCTATAACATAAGGCAAAGAAAGACTGATCAACTCCAATTTTTCCAGTAAAATTTTAAAATAAATCTAAAGCCTGCACATGACAAGTGGCTTGTTCTCCATGCCGCCATTCATTTGTGTATTCACACATTTGTTAATTTGTTCTGATCTATCCTGTGCACTGTTTAATGCTCTGGGGACAATGGGGTGAATAAGAAGAGGCTGCAGCCCTCTCAAGCCTGCATCCTGGTCAACCAGATAAGACGCATAAGAGGAGGAGATGACCACATGCTGGACGCCAGAGTAGTGGACTGAAGGAGGCACAGCCTCTAGCCTTTGGCATTGCTCCCATTGAGAGGTGGGGTCTTTGTCCCCATTCCTTCAATCTTGGGGGTTCTGTGAGTATTTTGACTAGGACATAGGCAAGGAGCAACACTCTGTCAGGTTTCTGGCCCCGGACTTAAGAACCCTGGCAGTTTCCACTTCCTGACTCTGGTGGAACTCTCACTCTTGGATTCCTGAGCTGTCACTCGAGGAGTCCAGAGACACCATGTGGAGAGCCCCTGAGACTACACGGAGAGGGCGGCATCCCAACTGAGCCATCTCCAGCCTACCTGCCTTCCGGATCAAAACCTTGAACTTTGCACATCAGCACTACTGCCAGCCAAATAAACACACTGATCTCCTAGGTTGCCTTGTGGAGGAGAAGGGCCCAGCTGCTCCCTGTCCAAATCCCTGGCCCACAGATCAGGAGCATGATATAAAGGCTGTTAAGCCATTAAGTCTGAGCTGGTTTGTTATGTGACGAGAGATAACCTTGACAATCAAGTAGTGACCAGACCCCACAGAACGACAGGAGAGCTGTGTTCTGAGAATGTGCTTCTTTGAGAACATGGTATTTGATTAGAGGCTTTCACGAAGGGCTGGAGCCAGGCACCTGGGCTCTGGGATCATCCAGAGAAGAGAATGTGCGGCAAGGGGCTTAGCCTGGCAGGAGACTGGCTCCTTCAAGGAGCAGCAGGGCAGCCCGAGAGCTGAGGCAGGTTTCCAGGGTCCAAAATGCACAGAGACAGATCCTGCACTGCGAGGTCCCAGGAAGCTTTGGGATCTCAGTGCAGGCTTCAGACATGATTCTGAGCATGAAGTGGGGAAGCCATGGATGGGCTCAGCAAGGGAATTTATGACCTGGACGAAGGACCCTGTGGCTTCTGCAGGACAAACTGTCGGGGGACAAGCACCACAGCAAGCACATCCATTGGGAGCTACCACAACCAATGCAGGTGGCCTGCATGAAGTGGTGGGATACAGATGGTGGCAAGGAGCAGGATTCAGAAGACAGAGTGAAGGGGAACAGTGAGGACTTTCTGATGCTTTGGGTCTGGGGACAGAGCAGGAAAAAAGCGAATAAAAAATGGCTCCCAGGCCATTGGCCTGCGTCACTCACTGAGATTCAGCCTTGGGGAGGAGCAGGCTGGGAGGTGCTTGAGGAAGACTTGAAATCAAGAGTTTGTTTATTTACATGCTAAATTTCAGATGCCTGATGACATCTTGAGGCTAGAGATATAAATTCAGGAGATATCAGCACGTTGTCAGTCAGTCATACTTATCAAGTCCTTGCAAATCCTGGTTCCAATTCTAAGACCTCTACAGCATCTAGGATATGAAAGAATGACACAAGTGGAGTGTCGACCTGGTAGTCACTGCCCTGCCATTGGATGGGAATGGCTGCAGTGTAGACAGGGAAGGCCCAACCAGCACAGCACCAAATGACTAATGATTGGATTTAAGAAAAGTGAGTGACAGTGAAGGTGAAATAGTGCCAGGATCAGGCTGAGAAGAGAATGGGAAGTGAGGAAGGGGAGAGAGTGAAGAGCTGAGCTGTCAAGGGATACAGAGAAACCAGAGGCTGGGGAGGGAGGTTGGGTCAAGGCAGTTGCTTCCAGGAGGGTTCCTTCTCCTGTCATGGATTTTGCTCCTGGGCTTGCCCCTTCTCAGCCCTGCATCCATTTCCGCCTCTCTGTGGTCACTCAGCTCACACACGTGGATGAAAGAGGAAAAGGGACAAGCTTAGGAGCAAATACCTGAGGGAAACAGAACCTGTGGTCAAGCCAATGCAGCCGAGCAAGGGTAATTTATCACAGTCACAGCTGTGACACGGTGGAACTCTGGATGCTCAGAACACAGTGACCAGGTCCAGCCCTACCATTTAAGGTTGGTTAACCCTGAGCAAGTCCCTGCTTCTTCAGACATGGGAGTGGACTCTCCCCATCTCTCAGGGATGCTGGTGGGAACCACACAAGTGAACATCTGTCAAGTGACTAGCTCTAGGACAGGTGGCTCTAGCACTAGTTAATACTGGGGACTGTGATCTCAGAACATGGGCTTTGATTATGTGCAAACCTGAGTCTGAACTTTGTGGTTAAGCACCAGCACAGGGGCAGGGTGGCAGGTGGTAATTAGCAGACCTGGTGTGCTGAGCCCCGTCTCCCACCTCCTGGGCATTTAGGGCCCTCTTGAGGCAGCCTGTCTCCTGCCATTCCTCACCTAGCTCTTTAGGCTTTAATAATGATGAATTTCTGTCAGTCTCCCGTGAATAAGCACACTGCTGTCAACCAGTTTGGCATCTCTGGAAATGCTGTCATCCCTGTCACTCTACCTGAAATGACATTCTCTGCCTTATATCCTTTAAATACCAGCTCAGGCATTCCCCCTCCAGAGAACCTACCCTGACTCCCTCTAGTCCCACTTAGGTGCCCTGTACATACCTATTAGTCCTGTACAAACCTCTTAGTCCACCATGTGCCCTTGGAGGAACAAAACAGAGTTCCAATCATCTTTTTAACCCTGGTGGCTGGACCAAACTTTTCCCAGGTGGTGGATGTAGCAGGGGTTAGGCAGCACTGCCCAACAGCACTTTTTGCTGTGGCAGGAATGTGTCTGTGCTATCCCAAAACAGTGACCCCTTAACACATGCAAGTGCTGACTGGACTTCTGAAGTATGCTGGTACAATGGAGAAACTGAATTTTTAATTTAAATTAAGTTTAAAAAGTCCAGATGGCTAATGACTGACATTGAATGGCACAGATAGAGGGTAGAAAGGAGCTGGATAGAAGTGGTGTTATTGAATGTTTAGTTACATATTAATCTTTACAGTGATCCTATGAGAGAGGGAATATTTTAATTCCATTGTACAGATAAAGAAATTGAGTCTCAGAGGCAGTGGTCCCCTGGTCTCTCTGCTGGAAGACTGCACAGCAGGTATCTGGTTCTTCTCATCACACCCACAGACCCCACCCTGTTCCAGGGCCTGGCACTGGAGGTGCTTTTGTGGGGACCCTGCTTGCACACCCCCTCCCACAGTCCCTCCAGTAGATCAAGCCAGGCCTGTGGCCATCCTAGCTGGGAAGGCATGTTTTCCAGGCAGCACTGCAGCAGCCACTTGCAGACCTCTGGGGTCCCAGCCTGGGCGTGGTGGGGCAGGAGGCCCCTGGCTGCTGGCAGGAGGGGCAGGCGGCCGAGGGTCCCCCTCGCGTGCACAGCTCTGGGGAGTTCTCTCGGCGCGGTTGTAATTTATTGTTTCTGCTCTAATGATTGCTCCATGTCTGATTATAAATGCCTTCTGGCTGGGGGCCCAGACTCAGAAAATTCCCATGATCTGCTTCCAAAGTTGATGGAGCCACAAACCAGGACTCATGTCTCTGTTTCGTCATCGGCCACGTTTCCAAGGGAGGAGGGTCCAGGGCCAGACACAGGGCTCAGTGTGGGGATGTTGGAGGAGGAATCTGGCAGTCTGGAATTCCAGTAAGCATCCCAATGAGCCATCTTGTGAGTCCTGAAGAACTTTTGAGGTGCCACTCGGATGAGCTTGCTCCTCTATCTCAAAACCCAAGGCCAAGTCCGCATCTAGATCAAATGATGCAGTACCCAGCGAAAGGCCCTCCAGATGATGCAACCCACCCACTCACAAGGTTCTCTTCACCTGGAGGCAAATCCCCACTCACCCTTTCCCTGCTTCCTATAAATCTCTTCTAACCCTACACCTGATAATAATAATTGCTCCTAATATTTTCTGAGGGTCTCCTCTTTGCTACATACCATGTATTAACTCATTTCTTCACCCAATCAAGGAACTATCATTACCCACATTTCCAGATGAGGGAACACAAGCTCAGAGAGGCTAAGTGATTTGCCTAAAGTCAGACGGCAGCCCAATAATGGAGTTGGACTTGAATTCAGACAAGTCCAACTCAAAACGTAAGCATCACACCCTGAGTGTTCATGCTTGTCATCACTGGACCACGACAGGACATTCCATCTCCACTTCACTGGAACAGTTTCTAGGGGCAGGAAGTAGTCTGACCTCAATGAGGTGGGTGCTCAGGAAATGACTACTGAGCGAACTTGGTGTGAAAAGTCCTACTGCACAAAGTAGGTAATAAAATTAGGGCAGTCACTTATTATTGGCAAGATGTTTAAGTGGACTCAAAAAAGTGGGCAAAGGCTTGAATGAGTAAGATATAATTGTAGAAACAAAGGCTACATCTCAATAGGGACTGAAAGACCTGAGTTTTCTGGGTTAGTTCTAATTTTAAATACCATCTCTCATTAGTCTCTTCTATCACCGGAATGGCCTAGAAATCCCAATACTTAGATGTCTAAACTGTACTTCCTAAATGATACATTGTGCCCAGAGGAGGCATATCAAAGGTCGCACTGTGTCTTTCAAGTTGGGATTCAGGAAATAAAGTTACATGAAAACAAAAAAAAAGAGCATCGACTTAAGAGACAGGCAGACACATGCTCAAATTCCAATTTTGCCACTCATTAGCTGTGCAATCTTGGACAAATTATTTCCTTTTTCTGAGCCTCAAATGTGAAAATGGGATAAAAGGTGCTGCTGAGCAAGGCTGTTAGGAGTAGCAAATAGGAGAACAAATGGGAACACACCCAGGATGACACCTGGCACTCAGGAACTATGAGGTCTCTCTGTCCCTCTCAGCTGAGGTCTGGGAAGAGAGTCATTTTTTAAAACAACTTATTGCTTCTTTATAGTTATACATGACAGTAGACAGTAGAGTCATATTGATGCAATTATACAAGCATGGAATATATCTTATTCTAATTAGGACCCCAGTCTTATGGATGTACATGATAGTGAGATTCACTGTGGTGCATTCACATGTGTACATAAGAAAGTTATGTCAGATTCATTCCATTGTCTGAGAGTCATTCTTACCAACAAATTCAGATAAATACAGAGGGCGCAAAGCTCTGGTGGACCAAGGATCAGAGAGAAAAGATTGCTTACCTATGGCTGAGATCATGGATTGAAAGCTGCATCACTTAGATAATCATAAAAAGTGTGGATTAAATAATAGGCTAATCTAAGAGCAGCCCTATGATAGGACAGAGGGAGAAAGATGGGTAAAATCCTTCTCCGCTCCAAGTCAGTGGCTCACAGTATGCTGGAGTGGAAAAACAACACTACAGGAGAAGGAAAGACCCAGCAGGTGTCAGGGCAAAGAAGAGAAGACAAGTACAACTCAGGGAAAATCTGTGGAATTGCTGAGCGTTTAGGAACAGGTGAACTTGCATGAGAGGGTATCTCTAGTTACAGAGGGGCACATAAGGACAAAGGAGGAGGCATGAAAAAAGGTAAGAAACATAAAAAATTAGATGACCATTACATTTAAGCTTGAAAGAAAGCTTAAAATATCTACTGCACTCTCCTTGTGGTCAAAGGTGTCTGACTTTCCCCACTTACAAGCTATGAGATCTTAGCCAAGTTAATCAGTCAGTACTGCAGTTTTCTCATCTGTAGAACATGGATGATAATTTTGTGGTAACCATTTACAATGTGTCATGACTGCGATGACAGTCATCATAGTCATCACCATTAGCAACTGCCACTATCACACCATCATTTTCATCATCACATTATCACCATCACCACCACCACCACCACCACCACCACCACAACCATCACAATCATTACCATCACCACCACCACCGTCACCACCATCACCATCACCATCACCATCAACACCACCACAACCATCATCACCATCATCATAACCATCACCACCATCATCACCATCATTGCCACCACCACCACCACCACCATCACCATCACCAACACCATTACCACCATCACCATCACCATCATCATAACCATCACCACCATCACCATCATTGCCACCACCACCACCATCATCACCATCGCCACCACCATTACCACCATCACCATCATCACCATCACTACCACCATCATTACCACTATCACCATCATCATCATGACCATCATCCCCATTATCATCACCATCACCACCACCATCATTATCATCACCATCACCATCGCCATCACAGTATGCTGGAGTGGAAAAACAACACAACAGGAGAAGGAAAGACCCAGCAGGTGTCAGAGCAAAGAACCGAAAACAAGTGCAACTCAGGGAAAACCTGTGGAAGAGCTGAGTGTTTAGGAACAGGTGAACCATCATCATCACCATTATCATTATTACAGATGAGAAAACCAAGACCCTGAAGAGGGAAGGGATTGTCCCGGGTAACTCAGAGAGTTAGATGCAGGTCCCAACACTTTTACTTCTCTAACATTCACTGTATTTTTAATAAATAAGTGTCTGGTCATAAGTGGGAGCCCAGAGATCCCTGGTAAGGAAGCATGGGTGATGGAGACTGGGTTGCCCAGTGTTTAAATAAAGGCATCTTCTCTAAAGTTCAATCTTTCTGCCTTGTTGGTGCTAGCTGTGCTTTAGCTAGGCTCTCACAATCTGCAGTGGATGAAAGAGGGAAGCATTCTACACCCAGGTACCTGAGGAGAGGAAACCCATGCCCACGCCTGGTGAGGAGTTGCAGGGTGACACACATCCATCATGACTTCCTTGTTCCAAAAGGAAACAGGAAAAACCCCATCTCCCCACCCCAATCCCACAGCGGTCTCCAACAATATTATCATTCTCCAGTTCTACTACCATTATATATTTTGCCAGCCGCAAATGGGGCCTAAATTACATATCATAGCCACCAAACCTTGGGCACAGGTCCATAGAACAAGGCTTGAGGGAAATTAGGTGAGGCCAAAGGGAACTCAGGCCTGGAAGAGCCTAGAAAACAAACAGAAAGGCATGTACTGTCCATTTTCAGGACCTTTTTCCCTTTAGGGTGTTTTTATCTTAATGAAGCTACACAGAGAGAAGGGCAGGTGGAGGAGGGAAAGAGGGATCAATCAAGACAGAACTCAGGATTCAAGAGTCAGAAACCCTCTGGTTATTTTGGTCCCAATTCTCTCCCCTTCTGGAATATGGCCTTCTACAAACCTTTTCACTTGCTCTTTTCACTTGTTTATCTGGAAACTATGGTCCCTTCTGTCTCAAACCTTGGGCTAAATGCAATGTGGTCTGGAGGAGGAAGGAAGGCACACACCTCAGTCTTTCTTCTTTCTGGAACCACAGGTGTTGGAAAAACAAACAAACAAACAAACAAAAACAAAAAAAAAAACCAAAAACACTTCTTTCTCCTGCTTCGAGAAATGGTGTATATTCCATGACTTCCCAGCTGGGGGATCCCAGAGGAAGTCTGCTTTCTAGGTGGGGAAGGGAGCAGAGGGGTCCCCACTTTCCTTTCATTGGAATCCTATATCCCTATCTGTAATGTGATGCTGTTGGACTGGATTCAGTTCAGCTCAAGCATGGAGCACACAGCATTTGAGACTTGTGTGGTGGAGTGATGTGCACAATCAGAGAAAGGGTTCTGGCTGAGCCCTGTGTGGGGTGGGGGTGGGGGTGGGGGGTGGTGATTTGTCCCTTTTAGAAGCAGGGATCTGAAGTGGCTTCTTGGGAGAGGTGAGATAAGAGGTTGATTTTAATAGGTTCAGAATTCCATAGATAGAAAAATAAGTGTGTTTGTGTGGTTGTGCAGACAGATACAGGGTGTTAGGAGGTAGAAACAGCCTGGGGGAAGATCTGGGGGCAGGAAAGAGCTTTTCAGCCTGAGATTCCTGGGTCAAAAACAGTGGTGAGCAAAAGAACAAGGATCAAGAACACAGGGAAAGGAGTCTTGAATTCTTAATGTCCCCCCTGGTTTCTCCCTTTGTCAATTAGCTCGATTTGGGGTAGGGTCTGTGGTCAGAGGATGGAATTGAAAGAGCAGGAGGCAAATCTGAAGAGTTTGTGGAGTTCAAGTTCAACAAGAGCCACTATAACAATGAAGGGAAGATACCCACAGATCAGCTGGATACATCTGGAGGAGGGTACAAGGCCAGATGCTGAGATTTAACTTAGAGAAGTTAAACATTCCATTAAACATTCCATGTTCCATAAACATGGAATGGTAAGAAAAGATTTTAATTGATAGTAACAATAATCATGAATGAGATAGCAATAAATGACAATGAGCACTTGTATAGAACGGCTATTTGCCAGGCACTGTGCTCTGTGTTCTGTCTGGATTCTCTCTTTCAATTCTCCTAATAGCCCTATAAAACAGGGGCTACTGCTATACCTTGAACAGTTAAAAATCAGTGGCCTTCAGAGATTATTTTCCCCAAATTATCCAGATAGTGAGAAGCTTGACTGGGAGTCCAATTCTAATATTAGCCATGAGACTATTTCAGTATCATAGTTACACATAGAAATATTGAAGCCATAGGAGGTGACTTACCCAAGGTCACACCTGAACTCATCTTCTCCTTTCCAACTCATCCACTCAAACATCTACTCAGGGTTTCCTAGGCACCAAGCCTTGCCCTAGCTCAGCCTGGTGGTCCTCTGCCTTCTAAACTCTTCTGTGTCCTCCTCACTGGCCTCCCCCTCTAGTCCATCTCCCACACTGCACCCTGAATGGTCCTTCTGAGATCCAAACAAAGTTGGAAACCCAAACTCCAAGAAACACTGTCATTGAGAGCCTATCACAATCTGACCTCAACCTATCATTCCAGCCTCTTGTCCCACACCATCCCTGATATACTTTTATTCCAGCAACATCAGGCTTCTTCTTGTCCCCAACTCCCATGCAGTTTCCCGTGGGGGACTCTGCTCACACAGTTGACTCCTGGTTTACAATGCCCTTAGGCCTCTGCTCTGTCCTATAACTCTGACTCTTCAAGATGCAATCTTGTCAAGTCCCTCCTGGCTCCCAGATCAAATGGATGATGCTCACCAGCACCCAGCTCCTTGTGGGAGTCCAGTGCAGCAGGATCACCTGCTCTTTGTCTCATAGGGAGCTGAATGGTCACTGTATCTCCATCAGATCATGAGCATCTCAAAGACAAGTGACTGCGCCTGTTGCCAGTGATGATAAGAACGATGATGGAATTTGGTGAAGGGAGGCATGGACGGGCACTATGGATAGGAACTATTATGATCTCATTTTATATTTGAAAATACAGGTACAGAGAGATAGAGGAACCTGCTCAGTTTTGCATACCCTGGAAAGGACCAATGTAGGACAGGTGCTTGTGGATCACAGCTGTTTCCCAGAGCACTCTGTACATAGTAGGCACTCACCACATGCTCCAGTGAGGGAACTGAAGAGCTTCAAGTGCTCCGTCCTTATCTGCCAGGCTGGCTTCCTGGGTGGATCAGTCCTCACTGCCCAGCCATGACCAAAGTCACATATCCCAAGGCCCAACATAGACAGCAAAAGCAAAGCCCAGCTCTTCTGTGCAGCGGCGAGGGACAGAGACAGGATACAGAAATAAAAGCAGATAAAGGCTTCAGTTGGGGAGAGACAAGAAAGTGAGCAATGTGGGAGGGAACTTGGGGGGAGGCATGGCGGTCCAGGAATCTGGAGGGGAAAAATGCCCATAATGGCATATTTTCCAGCAGTGAAAAACATTAAGACCCACTTTAAAAATGTAGTTCTCACCACAGCTATTCCTGGACTCCAGCCCAGAAGAGCAGCCGGGGCGAATGAATGACACTCTGCCCGCACTTACCCACTCCCGGCTGGTTGTCTCTGTCCCAGATATCGTGTGCTATGTGCACCTTCCCACACCCAACCTTCTCCCCACTCACTGTGGCCCCTGGGCAGCAGAGAATGCTAGAGCAGGACAGGACCCTGAGACTCTCACCTCACCCTCCCCTCATTCTAACTCAGAGAGACTGGGAAGAGGACAGGGGACCCATTCAAGATCCCAGAACCTCAGTGACAGAGCCAGGAAGAACATCTAGGTCTCTAGGGAAGAAGTCCCTCAGTACCTCCGCCAGCCACATAGTCTCATTCCCCTCCCCAACGCACTGACCCTTTCTAAATTAGCATGCACATGATTGCACACATGCACCCAGACACACGGACATACACATGCATGGGCACACACAGACAGACATGTGCCAATAAGCACAAACACACATGAACACACACAGAAACACCTGCACACACAAACATATATATACACACATATAAACTACAGGTGTGCCCGCACTCAACACACACAAATGCAGCTGATGTAGGAAAAACTGAACTATATTATGAGTCAGGAAACCTAACTGGCCATTGAGTGGGTGTGTGAACCTGACTGAGTCACTTCACAGCTCCAGTTCTCCCATTTACTAACCAGGCTGAGAGTCCTTGCCTACATCCTCTGGCCGTGGTGAGGCTTAAAAGAGGAAAGCATCAAAGGCACCAGTGAACTGAAAGGCTGATGGTTTGGCAGCTCTGAGGCCCAGCTACTTGGATTTCAGTCCCTTCTCTGCCACACACCATCTGTATGACCCTGGGCAAGTAACTTCCCTTCTCTGTCTTAGTTGCCTCATCTGCAAAATAGGGAGAAACACAGAACTGACCCACCAGGGTTTAGTGACAGTTAAATGAATTAAAGTTTGTGAAGTTCTTTAGATAATGTCTGGACTATCATCTTTCTAATAAATGTTTAGTCAACAGAATACCATTGTCAAATTAATACCCATTAGTTTTGTTTTGCCTGGTTCAAAGCAAGTATTTGTCCAACGAATGGACAAACATTATGGGGCAGGAGGGGGATGGATCTAATTGATTCACTCCCACTTGGTACTGAGAACTGCTCTGCCCTTTAGTTTTCAAGATTCCCTGATTCACCAGGGAGGCCAAGAGCCCCAGAATCGTGTTATGGCTATCCTGTTTCCACCTGTGAATGAGCAAGAGTCTGGGAGACAGGTAGAGTGAGGGGCCACACAGGGCAGACAGAGATGCCCTGTGTGGTGTTTACAAATTTTCAATGTCCTGCTGCAGCAACTGATCCAGTAAAGGATTGTCTTGCAGGCAGGGCAGGGCTTAGGTGCTGTGCTGAGCCTTTTATGAGTCACATGGTCTGGGGTTGCAGGCATGATGACACTCTCCAGAGGACATGCCTCACTACCCACCTAGTACCCTCTAGAACAGAAGTCCCATGATTTCAGGCTTGGGTCAAAATGACAACAATGACAACAACATTATCAGTAACTGCTAACCCTATTGCTTATTTGCTAGGCACCAGGCAGGCACTACTGTGAGCTCTCCGTCCATATCAACTTATCGGATGCTTATAGCAACCTGGGGGGTTAAGAAAGGGAAGCAGAGGCTATTGAGGCACTTGCTCAAGACCACAAGGCTAGCAGGGAGCCCAGCTGGACTGGAATGGGGCTGGCTACTTGAGAGCTCATGCTCTGTACTTTCTAGACCTAACCATTCACTGACTTGTCATTTGTGATGTTTTAGAGTGGTTATTGGATTTTAGTTTTCTGTTTTTGCCAAGGCACAGAGAAAGAGCACAGGCATTGGAGGCACAGAGTCAGCTCAAAATCCAATCCTTTGGTGGCTCTGAACCTTTAGGAAAGTGTCTTCCTCTCTCTGAGCCTCACTTTTTCTGATTTAAAAAAAATGGGAGTAACAGAATGGAGTTCTGGAGATTCAACAAGAACCTGAGAACATAGCACATGATGAATGTTTAATACATTTTAATAAACATTAGTTTTTTTCCCCTTTTTTGAGAAATTTCACCTGTGGGTGAAAGATATCTATGTTTCCCCACAGGTAAATGTTAAGATATTATTAGTATCAAGTTATGAAGCAAAACATATGTATACTTTGCACTATTACAAGACATCATGATGAACTCTGAGCCTTCATGGAGAAGGAGCAATCCATACTACAGGACCTTACTTCTGTAAGGGTCCAGGAAATCAGAGTCAAATTGTTATTGTAGATAGGGAAACTGAGGCTCAGATAAGGACAGAGCCACATATCAAGCTATTGGCAGACCCCCAGGCTAGAACCTAAGTCTCCTGACTCCAACCCTGTGTGTGGTCACCTCATAAGGTAAGCACATTTACATCCTCTGTCTCAAGAAAAAAATAACACAATTTCACTGTCCCTCTCTTTTCCAACTATATGTAAGATGTGCTGAGAAAAAGAAAACAGGATAGGAGGAAAGAAATCAGCTCTGATTTATAAGATATACTATCAGATGAAATTTGCTGGAAGTCAGTCATGAGCATTTCCCACATGACTATTGGACCACCAGGCCCCGTGCTTACTTCTTGATATTCACTATCTCTTCTAATCAATCATGATGACAGTCATGTGAGATTCAGTCAGACACTCAACTAAATATTTTTTGCAATCTAATACATGCTAGGTATTGTCATGAGCAATCACCAGGGTCAGGTGTCAACAGGCAGGCTTCCTAAATTTGTAGAAGGCCTTAAAAAAGGAAACCACCGAGGGATAAGAGATGGTATGGCAGGACACAGGAATGCATGAGCCTAGGACTGGAGAGTTCACAGGACAAGGAATTCTTAGGTAGGTGTGTGTGATGGCACCTGGCCTTGGTGATCGCTCACATACCTCAAGTAGGGAGGTATGTGTGAGGGGGGTGGCAGGGAAGTTAGATCCAACTGGGTCCTATGGGAAGAGAGCAACCCAGACGGTGGGCTGCAGATGGTGGGTCTTGAGAAATATTTGTTGAATAAATGAATAAATTCATGAATTGAGGAGGAAGAAGTAAAGACTAGTGGGAGAAAAAGGAAAAACCAGTTGGAAGCCCTTTAGGAAGCAGCAGCCAAGACAGAATTAGAGGTGCAAGGGATCCACTGGGGGTAACGCTTATGCAAGGTAAAGAGAGGAAGAAGCACAAGTAGACAGGCAAGGCTTTCAAACTGTGATGCCCGCCTGACCTGTCAAAGTGAGGAGAGAAAGTGGAGGACAAATGGAAGACTGGGTTAGAAAAGCTGCAGGTTGAAGCTCCTCCGAGATAGTCCCAACTGACCCAGTGAGAAGCTCCAGCACAAGCTGCCCTTAGAGGAGTTTGGGCAGAAGTGGCCAGGCCCTCCAAACACTGTGCTGGGCTGTTGGCTTGGAGATACCAATTCTCAGTGCTCCCTGGCAGCTGGCTGTCCCTAAAGGGAGCTGTGAGCAGAGCAGGCCATGGCTGCCATAGCAGGGGGGCAGGACCAGCAAGCAGCCTCAGGAACACAAGGGAGGAAGCATCCAGCTCTGTCCTGCAAGACGAGATGTCCCAGTAGGGAGCATCTCAGGAGAGCTCTGGAACTCCCAGAAAGGGGGCCGGGACTCTAGGGAACAGCCTCCCAAAGGCCCAATGTGGGACTAGTCTGCCTGGAACAGCAATACAAAGTTCAGTGCTCTTGGGGCTTTGGAGGGGCTGGGCAAGTCGGGGCTCAGTGAGGTGGGAATAAATCAGAGAGCCATCTGGACTACGGGAAAGATTCAGACTTCACCTCATAAGCAATGGGGACTCCAGAAGGAGGAGCTGCATGTGCACTTCTGTGGCAGCATGCGAGTCTGGGCCAGGGCAGGTGGAGCAAGGAGAAGGCTGTTGCCATGTTCCAGGGCCATGAGCCCCCAGAGGGCACCTTGGGTCGGACACTCTGAAACTAGTCTGAGGAAGGAGCTTCTGGAAAGATCTTACCAGATCCAACAAACACTTGCATGCCCTTTGTCTTAGAACTTTACTAACCTGCTCAGAGCTTTAATTTTTAAGACATAATTTACGTGCTTTAATTACGTGCATTTACGTGCAAAATGGGTAAATGTGCCCATTTTGGTGTATAGTTCTGTAGGTTTTGACAAACACACAGGGTCAAATACTCACCCAAATTGAGACATAAAAGAATTCTAATACCCCAAAGAATTCCATGTCCCTTTGTAGTAAACCCCACCCCACAACCACCCCCTGGCAGTCACTGTTCTCTGTCTCTCTATATTTGCTGTTTCCAAAATGTCACATAAATGAATCATACAGTATGTTTCCTTTGAAATCTGACTTCTTTCACTTAGCATCACGAATCTGAGATTCATCCACAACATTTTCCCAATGACAAAAGATGTTAACTATCTTTTATATGCTCACTTGCCATTGGTATATCTTCTTTTGAGAAGTGTTCAAGTCTTTGGCTCACTTATTAACTGTGTTTGTCTTCTTATTATTTAGTTTTAAGAATTCTTTACATATTATGGATGCAAGTTCTTTATCATATATGTAATTAGCCTTCTTCCTGCTCTGAGGGGAAAGTATTCAATTTTCACTATTACGTATGATGATAATTGTGGATTTTTTTGGTAAATGTCCTTTATCAGATCAGTAGTCCTAGTATACTGAGATTTTTTTTTATCATGAATGATGTTCAATTTCTTCAAAGAATTTTTCTGCAATCTATTCAGATGATCATATGGGTTGATATAATGAATCACAGTGATTGATTTTTGAGCATTAAATAAACCTTGTATTTCCAAGATAATGCCTACTTGGTCATGTGGTATTATCTTTTCCATATTTTGCCAAATTAGATTGACTAATACTTTGCTGAGACTTTCTGCATCATGTTCATGACACGTGAGGTATTGGTATATCGTTCTCTTGTAATGTCTTCATCTGGTTTTAGTATCAGGGCAATGCTGGCCTCATAAAGTTGGGGAGGGTTCTCACTTTTAACCCTCTCAAAGCTTTATACATTTTTTTTCTTTTAACTATTCTATGTAGTGTTTTCCACCTGGGACATCCATTTTGCTAATTCAATTCACTTCAGAAACTATGTACAACAGCCCAAGGGGATGCCAAAAGATGTTAGGACTAGATGATTCTCTGCACGGAGGTAGAGAGAGACAATAATAACAGGTATCACTGATGGAGCATCTGATCTTTTCCATGCATTTTATTACTATTCATACCAAACCCTCACTGCAACCCTTTTATGCCCATGTTGATTTTAAAAAAGAGAAAGTTGAGGCTTAAAAGAAGTGAGCAACCTGCCTGAGGTCAGATAACTCACAGGGTAGTTTGAACTGAAGTTCAAAGCTTATATTCCTTCTACTTTATTTTGTCATCTTTGCTAATATAGATGAGCACCTACTAAGTACCAGTTATTTTAAATGCTTTATTTCTGGTCAATGTTCATTGCTGCAGCTATAGGAGGTATGTGCTACTTTCCCCGTGCTAACAATGAGGAAGTTAAGATTCAGAAAGGCCAAGGGCGTTGCTCAAGGGCAGTCAATGCTGTTAGACACCAAACACCCAGAAATGATAGGGCAGGAGTTCGTTAGCATAATGACATATTAACACCTATGTATGTAATTCCTATACAAAGCGGCTTTGCAGAGTGCTATAACAGAGGCATAAACAGAGGGTGGAAACGGAGGGATTATGATGTAGGAACTCTTGGAAAATGCACAGGGAAGGGGAAAGAGGGAAACTAGGGGGGAGAGCTGGAGAATTGACAGAGTGAAAAATCTTGGTAAACAGCAAAGGGCGGACACGGCCCAGAGAGTAAATGAAAGCCAAAACAAGCAGGGCACGAAGCTGGATTTTCCAGTGTCATGATGCTGATGCTGAGCAGGGCTGACAGGCACTGGCCTAGAAATAGCTCACATCTGAAGGGCACTTTCATCTCCAACATGTTGTCTTCTCCATCCTCACAACCACCCTGTGAGGTTGCTTGTACCTGCATTCGATAGGTGAGGAAATGAAGCTCAGGCAGGGGAGCCACTTGCTGGTGACTATGATCAATGAACCGGAAAACCTAGGCACAGGTCTGGATCTTAGTCTGGCACTCCTTAGGTAGAAGGCAAGTGAGGAGCAGAATAGCTATCATGGATCTGAAATCAAATCAGCAGTCCCAAAGGCTTTGGTGACCCTGGTTCTTGAAACCACACCAACAAAAATTCTGGAATTTGGGTGCCATGGGCTTTGGGACCTTGAGGTTGAAAGTTCTGGAATCCTGATGCCATGGGCTATAAAAGCTTGGGGTCAGAGACCAAAAAATGGTGGTGATAAGTTCTAGGAGAGTGGGGACAAAAACCCAGGCAAGTGGACTAGTGTCACCCTACGGCATTTCCTGGGTGATGGCTTGCCATGGATGTCCTTTAGGGGGAGCAGACAGACCAGCTAAAGGCTAACAAACAAAATGGCTTTGTAAAAGGTAAGAGACTGGAGAGTCAGACTGTCATGCTAAGTGAGATTAGCCAATCCCCAAAATCCAAAGGCCGAATGATCTCTCTGATAAGTGAATGATGATGCATAATGCAGGGTGGAAGGGAGGCAAGAATGGAGGAAGGATAGATAGCATAGAGGGAAGGGAGGGGTGGGGTCGGAGTGGGGGTAAGAATAATAACAGAATGTGTGACAGACATCATTGCCCTGTATACATGTATGAATGCACAGATGGTGTGACTCTACTTTGTGTACAACCAGAGAAACAATAGCTGCATTCCATTTGTGCTCAATGGATCAAAATTAAATGAATTAAAAAAAAAAAAAAAAGAGAGAGAGAGCTCCAGTCAAACATTAAGCCTGCCAGCCAGGTCAGACCTGTCACCCCAGCCAGTACAGTACCTGGAGTACCTGGTTATGTTAAACACACCTCTCTCAGGCCATTAACTTCTTACCCCACAATGCCCCTGGCAAAAGGGCCAGAAGACAGGAGTCCAGGGTGGAATGCAGTCCTCAGACTTACACCCAAATGCCTAGACCTCCCTGCCTCTCTCCACCCCTGGGCTTTGAAAAACAAGACCATATTTCCATTTTCAGGAGAGTAAGAGAGAGGAAATTCTGCTACAAGACCTCACCCCAAGTTCCTTTCTTTGCACTTGGCAAGTTGGGAAGA
>JAJEJO010050227.1:0-105512 GCA_020662805.1 Glaucomys volans
TAAAGCTTGCCTACATAGGAGGTTAGGAAGAGTTGTAGGTCTCAAACTGACTCAGAAAAAAGCTTGTGACTTACGGTCTCTTATGATAGTTATCAGGCATTTCTGTCTCTGAAACTTTCCTTTAGAGCCTCCAACTTCACTTATTTTTGGTGGGAGTTCATCTGCTATTTTGAAGGTGGTAAATGAAGAAGAGAGCTGGGGGTTAAGACCTGATCTAGGGGACTCACAGAATGGGGAGTCAGTGAAAATTAATTGTAGAGCAGAGCAAGGTCCACCTAATGAGGACCTTGAATGAAGGTAAAAGAAAGCTTGGAGATAAGGAACCTCAGGCCATTTGCCATTTCAGGAAATTGTTTAAGTCTTGGAGGATTTGGGGGTTAAAGGTCCTGAATTCTGAATTCAGGCCATTGACTTAGGTTGCCTAATTTAGATTTTGGCTAGATTGGTGGAGGATTCATTGGGGTCTGGATGAGTAATGAGACCACCTAACGGGGAGTCCTGTGGGAACCCCCATGTTGGAGAGGTTTGACCAGGGTGGCAGTGGGGATCAAAGTGTTCCTTGATGTCTTCTGTCACCGGAAAGAATTCCACTGAAGAATGAGGGCATCCCCTCCTGCAATCCAATTGGTGGAGGATCCCTGGGGTCAGATGAGTCAAAAGTTAGGGTCTCAAGCCTGGCAACTCTGTGAGAGACCAAAAAGGATCTTATCTCTCTGAAGAATGAGAAGGCCAGTGTTGCTTGTGGGAAAAAAATGGCAGAAAGCGCCTCGGATCCGGAGGTCTGTATACATAAGAGAAGGAAGGAATTGGAGTGGATAGGATTAGAATGAGGATGCCTCCAACACCAACAAAGGACCTGATACAGGTCCTTGCTTCATCCACATGGCAGTAAGGCAGCAAAAATATAGCCCAAGACTCTTGAAGGGCCTCCTTCTTTGAGTATAAGTGGAAAGAGAAAGAGAGAAGAGAGAGAAAGAGAGAGAAAAAAAAAGTCAGCCTGGGAATTCAGCCATGCTAGCCATGGCTAGGGGCTTCCCCAGCCTCAGAGAGCCACAAAAGTGCCTGATGATCAATGGTCATTTTCCAGGTCTCATTGGCCTTTAACATGACTGTTATTAACCTTTCCGTATAAGGCGGGGGGTGGGGGAGCCCATGAAATGATGAGAGGGAAATATGAAAAAGCAGTAGGGTTCCTTAGGACAGGGAGGGGTAAAGAGCCCCAACTCCTGTTCCCAGGTTTCAGCACCACATGATAGAGAATGCAAAAAGAAAAAGGAAATGGAGGCAGACCTCAACGAACCATCAATGCTTTATTAAGCAACATAGGTGCACATTTTCAAGATGGAAATGGCAGCAGGCCGCAACAAGGGTCTGGGTTTTATAGAGTTTAGCAGGGCCAGGTCATGGGACGAGTTTTGGTGGTGGGCTCATTTAGGGTGGGGCAGGAGGGCAGGTAGGGGAACAGCAAGGGAAGTTCCCTGGGGCCTATTGCCCAAATCTTTCAAAGGTATCATGCTTCTTTTGTGAAAGATTCGAGCCCATCAACATGCTGAAGGGAAGGAGGCAATACTGAGGGGGTGATACTGGGCTGGGTGACTAGGGAATGAGTTCCCCATGTGTAGTCGGGATAGACAGGCCCAGGAGGAGGGATTATGTTGGATAGGAGGAGAGAAAGCCCTCAAAAGAGTATTACAGTAGGATGGGTCTGGGAGTAGCTACCTTATGGGCCAAGTAGTTTAATTTTCCAGAACTTTCTGTCAAAGCTCTCTGTTTTCTCAGGGCAATGGGTAGTGAGCTCAACCTTTGAAAGTACAGGAAAGGAGGAACACTATTTTATAGGGTGCTTGCTATGTGCTGTAAAACTGTGCTAAGCACTTTTCTTGAGAAAGCTCTACAACTCCATGAGTCAGGTCCTATCATAACTCCATTTCATAGATGAGAAAAATGATGCTCAGAAAGGCTGTATGACTTACCTAAGGTCACAACAGTTACTCAGTGAGTGTCAGGACTATAATTTTGCTGAGGTCTTAAACTCTACGCTATTAATAAAGAGGTTATACCTGATATGGGATCAAGTCCGTAAGTCACTTTGGACAACAATAGGCCAATTTCTTTCTCTGAGGCAGGGGGAGGAGGAGACGCTGAGTCTGAGTACTTACTGTGAAGAAAAGAGCTTCCTCTTCTGGTGTCCTCAGTGCCACCAGAGACTAAGATGGCCACATGTCTGCCATTGGCAAGATGAGTTTGTGGGAAATCAGTTGAGAATTTGAGAGGGCTTTTGTAAGGGGGTGGTGGTGGGGTGGCTTAGGGGTTAGCGGATATCTCTGTGGAATCCCAGATCTCCCAGGTCTTTAGCTTCCCAGAGTCCAGAACCCCTGGGTATGGAGACTTTGAAGAAAGGGTCACTCTCTAGTGACCGGCGTTCACAGACCCCAAGAGCACAGTGGCAGCACTGGAGGACACTAAGAAGCCAAACAGCTCATGGACACCTGGAGATATCCCGGGACAGTGGGTGCTCAGGGAAGGTTCAGCTGGGTCAGAGGAACCTACCGGCAGCTCTAGGACCTGTTCAGTCATTGCTGGAGGCAAGGGCCACTTCCTCCCCAGCACCTCCCAAAGCTGACTGAGGTCTTAGATGATTTGCATTTGCCTGTTTGGAACACATATAAGGAAATTGGCAGACAGCTTTGAAAAAGCAGCTGCTTACCCAAGACTGGGAAATTCCCAATGCTTGGGTCTTATTTTCTCTAATATGGTTCAGCAGACCCAGTGCAGGGGCTGGGATGGAAAAGGGGGTTCAACCAGGCACATCCAGGGCAAGATAGGGTGGCAGGAGGATTTAGGATGTTGGGGAGAAAGCGGTTTAGTACCTTAGACACTAATTAGTTTACAAGGGACTTCTTTTATCTTTAAAGCATGTTTTTTTTGTGGTGCTGGGGATTGAACTCAGTACCTTGAGAATACTAGGCAAGAACCTGCCGCTGAGCTACATCTACACTAACTAGTTTAAAACTCGACTCCTGTAAGAAGCCTTCCTCGAAATACATAGAGAATATTTTTCACTTAGGGTTTTCAGATGCCCAGAAATAATCTCCCCACAACCTCACAATTCATCAGCATCACCCTCATGGCTATGGTGAACACAACCAACCTGGCAATTTCCATGACCTCTCCCCACTGCATACAGGTAATGGGGCCAGGGTTGCATCCCTGTACTAAAATGGGTCCTGAGAACCCTGAGCTCCAGAACTGGGAACTGGAATGAAGACACTCATTATTTATTTGTTTGTTTGTGTGTTTGTTTATTGAGACAGTGTCTTGCTAAGTTATGCAGTTTGGCCTTGATCTTGTGGTCCTCCTGCCTCAGTCTCCAGAGTAGCTGGGATGACAGGTGTGAGACACACTCAGACATATATCTTAAATAGAGAATATAAAAACACAAGATGCTGCTGCAGTCATTTTTTGCCATGGGAACCCAGGACCAGAAAGAACTGGGAGGAAGAAGGAGAAGGAAAGAGAGAACAAAATAGACATGCAGAGAAGAGAGATGGAGAGAGCAAATTCCTAAGTTCTTACAATGTTCCAAGCCCTGTCTCTAGCTCTCCCTGAGTTCTGGCTGTATCTCTGGTCTTATAGTCTTATAATAAATCCTCCTTTTCACTTAAGTTCTCTCGAGTGAGTATCTATTACTTAAACACTAATAATCCTAATTAATCCACTCTCCCCAGTCTCTAAAGTACAGTGCTTCAATCCTGTCCCCCTTTTGTTATGGATCCACCTCGCCCTGGGCCATATCTTACCTGGAGGATGACACTTGATCCTTCCTTCCTCTTTCTTTTCTATCTTCATTTCATTCTTTCTTTTCCTTTTCCCTCTTTTTATGAATAAAAGGAAAAAAATTGTTTATACAAGTGTCTTCAGATCTATTCAGTTTTATACTTTATATTCATATATATAATTCTCGTTGATTAAGAAAGGGATCTATTGTTATAGTTTGAAAAGGACAGGATGAAAGGTTTTCCTTTTGCTATAAGAGTTTTTGTTGGTTTGGTTTGGTTTGGTACTAGGGATTGAACCCAAGGGTGCTTTACCATTGAGCTACTTCCCCAGCCCTTTTTATTTTATTTTTTTTTATTTTGAGACAGGGTCTCACTAAGAGTTGCTGAGGCTGGCCTCAATCTTGCAATCCTCCTGCCACAGCCTCCTGAGTCCCTGGGATTATAGACATGAGCCACTGTTCCCAGCATCCTTTTACTATATGGTTTTAAAGTCATGGTATTTGCTGGGAGGTATTCAAGCTCTAAATGAAACAATGATTCTCCATTTTGTGGGAAAAACTCTCATTGTCTTTCACTTCCAGTAGAGCTTTCAGCCACTCAGTTGCCATCATGGCACCTACTGTCTACACATGATTTACTTCAACACATATCTGTATAATTGGTCTGGTCCTTACCAGGTATGTGAAAGAGAAGACTGCCTTTTAGGACCCTATAATAAGGTGGTCCTTCATTGAAAGGCATGCCTAAAGCAGACACAACTATGTGCACACTTTAGTTGTGCACAGACTCTACTAATGCACTTTACTGCCAGTGAGAGTGACATTTGTGGAGGGCAGAGGAGAATTATCATAATTCACTACCAGTGCCAGCAGCCACATTCTTGTCCTTCACCAAAGGGAGTAGAGACCCCACACATTCCTCTGGGCCACTTGACTCCTAAGCAGGTAGAAGACTGGGTACAACCTGAGGAGAGCCAGAGAAAATAGATATGTCAAGGAGCTGGGGAAGACACTATGCTTCATCTTGTATGTCAACTACAATCTGTTGGTTGGGCCTGTCTAGAGGGCTATGATGAGAAAGATTCTGAGGCCACTTCTGGGCTCAAGATTGCACGGATTGGTTAGCAATGTCTTTCATGGGCATGGAATGGGAAGAGGCTGAGGACACACCTTGTACATTCTCTGCCCTTGTCATGCATCTTTCCTTTCCTATACAACATTCAGCTAGTGCCTCCCCTGCCACACTCTAAGATATACTTGTTGAATGAACATATGACAAAGACAATTATTTAAGTGACCCATTTGGAGGAATGAGGCAAGAAGTGAAAGATGTGAGGATTAATGGGACAGAAGAGACTGAGGCAAACAATACTCTCAGTTCAGGAATCAAATACACAGATGTGCTAGCAGGTGGAGTTCACAGAGCACTTTCCTCACTTACGTTTTTTGATTAACATCTGCTCTCTACGAAATTCAGTGTGACCATTCTTACCTGAAGAAAGTTTTCTCTGACCTGCCTGACTCCATGTCTGCCTAAGCTGGACTTCTGTACTATTTAGGATTCTTCTGATTAAAAGGGATTCACATTATTTTAAAGAAAACTTTGGGTTTGTGTATCCAAAAAGAGTAGGTCTCAGGCTGGGGATATAGCTCAGTTGTTAGAATGCTTGCCTCACATGCACAAGGCCCTGGGTTCAATTCCCAACACCAAAAAAAGAAAAAAGAAAAGAATAGGTCTCCCCTCAGGCATGACTCCATCCAGATGCTCAAAAGAGGTGTCTACATATATTATTATTCAGCAACATTTCCTCTGTATTTTTTGTTCTCAGATGGAATCTACCCAAATGGTGACAGAAATGGCCACCAACAGCTTTATGGCTTACTTCATTCAATCATCTTAGCAGCTCCTAAGTAATGAAAGGCTTTAAAAATACCCCGCAGCTTGGGAGACTGAGACAGGAGGACTGAGAGTTCAAACCCAACCTCAGCAACTTAGCCAGGCCTTAAGCAACTTAGCAAGGCCCCTAAACAACTTAGAGAAACCCTGTCTCTAAATAAATATGAAAAAGGGCTGGGATGTTGCACAGTGGTTAAACACCTCTGGGTTCAATCCCCAATACAAAAAAAAAAAAAAAAAAAAAAAAAGTTGAGTATGGTGGGGCACACCTGTAATTCCAACTACTCAGGAGGTTGAGGCAGGAGGATCACAAGTTTGAAATCAGCCAGACTTAGCAAAAGCCTGTCTCAAAATAAAAAATAAAAGAAGGGCTGGAGATGCACCTGTATGGAGTGCTTGCCTAGCATGCACAAGGTCCTGGATCCAACAACTAGCACCTAGTAATAATAATAATAATTATTATTATTATTCCAGTTGGGCATGGTGGCACACATCTATACCCAGGTACTTGTGAGGCTGTGGCAGGAGGATTGCAAACTGAAGGCCTACCTTGGCCACTTATCAAGACCCTGTCTCAAAATAAAATTAAAAGGGTCAGGGTGTAGTTCAGTGGTAGAGCACTTGCCTAATGGGTGCCAGTTCCATCCCCATATGGAAGGGAGGAAGGGAGGAAGGGAGGAAGGGAGGAAGGAAGGAAGGAAGGAAGGAAGGAAGGAAGGAAGGAAGGGAGGGAGAAAAGGCCACATACCTGGACCAATTCTCAATTCTGCCTAAAACTGGGCAGAACTTGGTCCTGTGCCTACCCTACAGCCAGAGGATGAAGGCAGAGCCACTGAGTGAGCTGAGAATGGGGAAAGGTTATTCTTACAGGAAAGTAGGAATGTAGAAAAGTAAAAGGACTTCACCACAACCCTTTTAATTTTACCAGGATGAGGGGAATGGATACCGCCATCCACAAATCCTCATTTGTGTTCCTTTGGGCTGTGGGTTTTTCCCATCAAATCAAGAGCTGCTAGAGAGCAAGGACTTGTTCTGTTTATCATTTCGTCCCCAGCACCAAGCATATGACAACACAAAAGTTTCCAGACCCCTCTCAGCGGATGAGTTTGCCCATGTCTCATTGATGATGTGAAACAACCAGGAAGGAGCTCTGGCATCATCCCTCTCCCCAGACTGCAGACCATCTGCCATGGTACTGATCTGCGCTAACATGTTGTCTGTTAAGATGCAAGGCATGTCCCAGTGCAGGGGATGGAGTGTCCCCACTCCGCTGTGAGTGGGGTTTCTGCCCAGTCTTTGTCCCCTCCTCCTGATACCTGCACCAAATATTTTCCTTATGAAACTACCTCCTATGGTTTTGAAATGAAGTGTCTCCAAAGGCTCATGTTCCTAATGAGCAAGGTTCAGAGGTGGGGCTTTGGGGAAGAGATTGGCTAATGAGGACTCTGATCTCATCTGTGGTTTAATCCATTGAGAGTTGAATAGATTTCTGGGAGGTGGTAGACACTGTGGGAGGCTGTCTGAAGGAAGTAGGTCACAGGGATGTGGCCCTGAAGGGTATTTGTGGCCCCCAGTACCCCCACTTTTTTTTTTTTTTTTTTTGGTACTGGGAGCATTTTGCCACCGAGACACATCCCCAGTCCTTTTTATTTTTTTATTTGGAGACAGGGTCTTACTAAGTTCTGAGGGCCTCGCTAATTTGCTGAGGCCAGCTCTGAGTTGCTCGGATTACAGGCATGTGCCACTGCACCTGGCTCTCTTTTTCTTTCTCTGCTTCCCAGCTGCCATAAGCTGACAACTACTTCCTTCTGCCATATCCTTTTGCCATGATGTTCTGCCTCACCTCAGGCCCAAAGCAATGGAGCCAACAGACCACGGACTGAAACTTTTGTAGCTATGAGCCAAAATAAATCTTTCCTCTTCTAAGTTTTTTCCCTCAGGTTTTTTAAATTTTAAATTTTAAATTTATTATTAGAGCCTTATAGTTATTCATAGCTGGATTCGTTCTCACAAAATTATACATGCAAGGAATTTGATTTCAATTCCCATCCACCCTCCTTTTCCTCCCCTCCTCCCTACCCCTATTCTCCTTCCTCTGCTGTACTGGTCTGCCTTTCATTCCTTTATGTATTTATTCTTGATTGGTACTTTCTACATGTACATAAACGTGAAATTCCCTTTGGTGCTTTTATATATGCATATACCACTCTTTCATTAAATTCAATGTATATTTCCTCCCCTTTCCCATCCTTCCTCCCTCCTTCTGGTTCTCTCCCTTCTATTCCACTGATCTTCCCTATATATTATATTTATGGTATCAGATCCCCCAGCCATCACCACTTTCTTTCCCTTATTTTGCTCTAGCTTCCACATGAGTGTTTTTTCCTGGGCATTTGTCAGAGGATGAAAAGCTGGCTAACACACCATCCATTTCCTTTCTCAGCCAGGTGGTTTGGGTGGGACTGATTCCATTCCTGATTCCAAAGATATACCATGGTGGGCATAAGCTACCCAGGATATTCCATTCTCCTGGCTGCACTGGTTCATTCAGGGATCCTTGTGTAACCACAGAGAGCAACAAAAAAAGGAAGTGAGAGGACATTTGCTAGGATTTTGGAAAAAAGGAGCATAGCACTCTTCCACAGGTGCCACTGGGGGGCGGGGATCTCCCTCTTTTCCTGGTTGGTATGGTGTGAGGACATGAGGTCTGGAAATGCCTCTGGAACAGTAGCCAGAGTGGAGCCCAAGGATGAGGCTAACTCTGCAGAAGGCAGAGAGAAGAGATGGAAAGACATCAAGCCCTTGGTCATCTGTGTGGCAACCATGTGTAACCACAAGGCTGGACAGCCAGAGAGCAGAATCATCAACTCAGCTTAGACAAGCACGATTCAACACCCAGGGCCCCTTGGCCACCTTCCTGCCCTGAACCAAATTTTTGTTTTATGAGGAAGGCAGAGGGGAAATGGATCTGGGGTGGGCAATTCACGGTGTCACACACCCTTCCTCTGAGGCCTGGGTTACAATAGCCAACTGCACTGTGGAAGTCAATCCGAGTTGCAATTTTCTGTTGCTTGAATTTGTTATGTCCTACTTGTTGCTAGCATCCCTGCTTAGACTCTGGGTTCTGCCCCTGTCACTTTCTCAGATTTTCCCTTCTGCAATGGGTCCTTCTTCCTTCTTTATCAACCTCCCTCCCTCATTCCTAATGATTCAAAAATGCTTCTGGGCCAGTGGTTCTCAACAGTTACTGAATATTAGAATCTGCAGGTGCTATACTTTGGATCTGAAATGTTCCCCAAAGTCCCACGTGTTCAAGGCTAGTTCCTAGGTCTGTGGTACTACTGGGGATGGGGGTGGAACCCTTAAATGGTGAGGACCAATGGGAGGAAGTGAAGTCATTGGGAGTATGGCCTTGGAAGGTCACTAGGACCTTAGCCCCTTCTTCTTTCTTTGCTTCCCGGCCACCTTGGCTATGTACTCCTGCCATGACGTACAGTTGTGCCACAAGCCCAAAGTCTCAGGGCCAGGTGACCATGGATGAAACCTTTTGAACTGTGAGCCAAAATAAATCTTTCCACCTTCTAAGTTGATTACCTCAGACACTTTGTCAACTGATTAACACCAGAGAAGCTTTAAAAATTACTACCTGGGATGGGCAGGGTAGAGCACACCTGTAATCGCAGCTGTGCCAGAGGCTGAAGCAGGAGGATCCCAGGTTTGAGGCCAGCTTCCAGAATCTAGTGAGGCCCTGTCTTAAAATAAAAAATAAAAGTGTTTGGGATGTAACTCAGTAGTAGAATGCCTCTGGGCTCAATCCCTGGGACCACAAAACAAAACAAAACCTAATACCTGGGTCTAGTTCCCAAAGTCTGTGGAGGGACCTGGGCAGTTGCTTTTTGAATTGCCCCTAGTCATTCTACTGTGAAGCCAGGACAGAGAATCATTGTAAGAACACTACTCATCTTGAAAGGAACTCTGCTTTCATTCCACATTCCCTGCTGTGGTCCCATTTCTCTGTTCCTGTTCACTCTAAAACCTTTAAAAACCTACTCCAACCTCATTGTTGCCAGCGCACGCCTGTAATCCAAGCGACTTGGGAGGCTGAGGCAGGAGGATCGCGAGTTCAAAGCCAGTCTCAGCAACTTAGTGAGGCCCTAAGCAACTCATTGAGACCCTTTCTCTAAATAAAATACAAAATAGGGCTGAGGATGTGGCTCAGTGGTTCAGTGTCCAGTACCAAAAAAAAAAAAAAAAAATGTGTTGTGAGCCAGGTGCATACCTGTAATCCCAGCTACTGGGGGTGGCTGAGACAGAAGAATCACAAGTGTGAGGCCAGACAGGGCAACTTAGCAAGACCCTATCTCAAAGTTGAAAAAAGGAAAGGCCAATGATGTAGCCCAGTGATAGAGCACCCCTGGTTCAATACCCAGTACCACCACCACCACCACCACCAAAAAAGGTATTGTAGTTGATTAAATATGTCCACAGATACTTCCTTCCCTCTTCCTCCCATCAATAGGTTGAGTCCCTTTCCTCTCCCACATGGATTCTGTGCTGGTCTGTGACTGACTTTGACTCATGCAATGCATCAGAAGTGACTCTGCCAGTTTATGGCCTAGGTTACAGAGGCCTCCTGGGATCCAGGCACCATGGAGTGAATGATGAGAATGATGGAGAAATGCCCCGCCAGCCCCAGCCACTGCAGACCAGGGAGTGAAGTCATTCTTAATAGGCCTATGCCAGCCTCCCTCCCAGGAGGGTTAGGGTTACAGGGGACTCTAGCTGACACTTAAAGCAGCCCTGCCCAAACTGCAAAATCATCAGCAAATGAACAATTCTTATTATTTTAAAATCTTGAGTTGAGGTGGTTTATCTTGTGTCAATAGATAACCCAAAGAAGCATATCAGAAACCAATAAAAATCTAAAATACCCTATCGCTAATATCCTCGGAGAAATTATGACAATCATGAAACATGAACAGAATACTATTTTTAAAATATACACAGAACAAAAAATAGCTCTTGAAATTAAAAACACCATAGGAAAAATTTTAATACAATGGAAAAATTAGCAGAGAAAATTGAGACAATCCACTAGAAAATAGAGCAAAAGGCAACTTGATGGAAAATGGAAGAGGAAATAAAATGGAGAACAATAAATTAAATGGAGAGCAGCCAGGTGCTGTGGCATACTCCGGTAATCCCAGGGACTCAGAGATGGAGGCCAGCCTCAGCAGCTTTGCAAGACCCTGTTTAATTTTTTTTTAAATTTAGTTAAAGAGATAAAAATAAAATGGAGAAATGAAGGACCAGTTCAGGAGATCTTACATCTAAATCATAGGAATTCAAAACAGGGACAATAGATAAAAGGAAGAGAAGGAAATGATCAATAAAATAACTCAAAACATCTTTCCAGTACTGAGGAATGTGAGTTTCAAGATCAAAAGGGCCTGGCTGGGCTTGTGGCTCAGTGGTAGAATGCTTACCTAGCACATGTGAGGCACTGGGTTCGATCAGCACCACATAAAAATAAATAAATAAGATAAAGGTAATTTGTCCATCTACAATGAAAAAGAAAATTGAAAGGGCCCACTGAATGAAAATAGAGCATACCATAACTTGACATTATGAAATAATGGAAGCTGAGGACAAGGAGGATCCAGAAAGCTTCTAGGGGAGGATATCAGGTTACATGAAAAGAATGAGGAATCCAAATGACTTAGGCTTCTTAATAGCAACACTGCTTTTCCAGTAGAGCAGGGCTTTCAAAACTCTGAACAAAAAGATTTCCAAGCTATTGTGCAAGTATTCAGATCCATCATAGGCATTTCTAGACATGGGAGTCTTAACAACGTCTCCCTCCTATGCACCCTTGAGAGACATGCTCATGAAACAGCCAAGAAAGAACAAAGCGTGGGATACAGGAAACAGGCAGTCGAGCAGTAGAGAGGGAAAAGGAACTGAGAGGATGATCAGAAGCAAGAGCCCAGGATGACAACCAAGCAACAGTGAGCATCCAACAGTACAGCCTATTGAGGGCCTGGAAGAAACTCCTCAGGATGACAGAGCTGATCCAGAATTTAAAGTGAACATATTGAAGGGTGATAGAGACAAATGATGAACCAGGCACGGTAGCATAGGCCTATAATTCCAGCTGAGGCTGAGGCAGGAGGAATCCCTGAGTTCAAAGCCAGCCTTAGCAACTTACCGAGGCCCCGTCTCCAAATGAAATATTTTTTAAAAAGGGCTGGAGATGTGGCTCAGTGGTTAAGTACCTGGGTTCTATTCCTGGTACAAAAGAAAAAACAATGATGAAGCCTTGGGTTAAATTAATGAAAGATATATAGAAAACAAGATTATGAATAATAAACATATCATTATCTAGAGTGACAAAAGGTTTTGTAGGTTAGGAAAATAATTACTATAATACACTATAAGGCTCCCCTATGAACAAATAGGATATACAGAATCAAAATCATGCAATCAGCCAAGTGAGATGGTGCATGCCTATAATCCCAGCATGCCAGGAGGCTGAGGCAGGAGGATGGCAAAACAAGGCCAACCTTAGCAACTTAAAGAGACCCTGTGTCAAAATATAAAGGGCTGAAGACATAGCTCAGTGCTTTCCCAGCTTGTGCAAAGCCCTGGGTTTGATCCCCAGAACTAAAAAAATTAAATATTAAAAAATAAAATTGTGCAAACACTGAATGTACAGTTCTAGTGAAACTGTACTGGAAGAACAGCTGCAAATGTAATGGAGGCGACACCAGATAAAAGAATGAAATCCTGGCTTTCGTGGTGGGAAACCAAAATGTACCTAGGCTTTTCAATAAATAATACAGGCATGCTATTTTCAGATGTGGTAGTAAATACCAAGATTATCAACAAAATGAGTGAGAATTCTTGTCTTTGATGAGACAGAAAAAGCAGAAGTGGAGTAGGGAGCAGCTCTTGTTGGTGATATACTTTGTAGAACTGTTTGATTCTTTAAAAACACATGTGTGTGACAGATATCATTGCCCTGTGTACATGCATGAAAGCACAGATGGTGTGACTCTACTTTGTGTACAACCCTTGAAACAATAGCTGTACTCCATTTGTGTTCAATGAATCAATAAGTAAATAAAAATAAATAAATAAATAAATAAATAAATAAAAATAAAAAATAAAAAAAATAAAAACACATGCATCTGTAGCTTTTTTTAATCCCCAGTACTGGGTAATCAAACCCAGGGACTTAGGTATGCTGATAAGTACTCTACCAATGAGCTACATCCCCAGCCCTGCATCTATAACTTTGCTCCAAATTTTTAGAACTTAAAAGAAAGAGAGAACACAGGGAAGGAAGGAAGGAAGGAAGGAAGGAAGGAAGGAAGGAAGGAAGGAAGGAAGGAAGGGAGGGAGGGGAGAGGAAGAGGTCAAATCATCCAGGGGTTCAAAGCAGGGGTGCACAGAATTTGATTGACATTTCTAAACATCAAGTAAGTCCCTTCCACAGTCAGGTTTTGATTTCTTCATCTCTCTCTCAATGAGTTGGCTAATAACTCCCATTTGATTTATCTGTGACCATCATGGGCTGCAGATCAGAATCAAATATCCAAATGCTGGGGCTTAGTAGTAGATTAATTGCTTAGGACGTGTGAAACCCTGGGTCGATCCCCAACACACTAAAATAATACTAATAATAATAATAAATGCTCAAGGGCAGTGACTCTAAGGAAGGATCACCATAGTGTGCATATTTAACATGTACATTCATTCTCTGAACTTCCAGAAATGCTGCCTCTCTGCTGTGAGGTTTGACTAGGCAACTGGCACCTTTTTTTTTTTTTTTTTAAAACGGGGATTGAAATCAGGGGCACTCGGCCACTGAGCCACATCCCCAGCCCTATTTTGTATTTTATTTAGAGACAGGGTCTCACTGAGTTGCTTAGGGCCTTGCTAAGTTGCTGAGGCTGGCTTTGAACTCGCGATCCTCCTGCCTCAGCCTCCCAAGTGCTGGGATTACAGGCGTGCGCCACTGCGCCCGGCGGCAACTGGCATTTTTGACAATGCAGCAATACCCTGATGCAAGTCAGAATGGGTCACACAAGGTCACAAGTTTAATTAACACAGAACCACACATCAATTCTCTTTTAACCCTAGCTACCTCAGACAGAAGGTGTTGCTCTGTTTTTATCACCAACTTTAGCACTAGATTATCTTCCTCTGGAACAGGGGGCTGGCTGCAGGCAATAGAATCTACCTAGAATTCAATTATACCCACCACATTCACCTTTATTGTTACATTCTATTATGAGAAGTTAAACTTACAAATCAATTTACAGTAATAATACTAACTTTCCTTTAAAATAGATGCATTTAAATTTATACAAGTGAAAAAGAAGACAAAAACAGCAGGAAAAGAACATCCAAGGATGTATTTTAGAATAAGGTGTCTATAAAAAAAGCATTGCCCACATTTTCCTGGACTCACTGCACATGGGCACATGAATGGAATACATGTAATAATGATTTGTGCTGTGAGTGATCCACAAACAAAAATATTTAACGTACGTGGAATGTGTTCTGTGTGCAAATGTCTACACAAATGTATTCCACATGTAAATTAAATATGCAAATTATTCTAATGATTCATATGCTAAATCTAAAATTTGACCTAGCAATGGATAATAAATAAGAATGTGTGGTTTAGACAAAGGACATTTACATTGCTCCAAACAAACACATGAAACTATGCTTGACATCATAATCATTAGGGAGAGGCAGAACAAACCTCAACTAACTCTTCATGTCCATCACAATGGCTATTATCAAGTAACAGAAATTAACATGAGTGAGGATGTGGATAAATCGGAGCTTCAGGCATTGATTGGTGTGGGAATGTAAAGTGGTGCTACTGCTGTGGAAGACAGTGTCACAGTTTCTTGGTGTGACCCAGCAATTCCACTTCTAGGTATATTCCCAAAAGGACTGAAAGCAGGGATTCGAGCCGAGTCCACACAGGGAAGGGGTTTGGTAGGGGCTCCCACTGTTCAATGGCAGACTCAGCAGTCTCTGATTTTAAGTTTCGAGTCCTACCTTCCACTCTAGCTGGTGTCCTCTGCAAGTCTAGACTTGTTCCAGTTCAATCTCTAGAAAATAAATCTTTGTGAGGTTGGGAACCTACAGGTTGTGAGAGGTACAGGAGATACTGGGGGGTGTGGGAAGAGGTCCCAACTGCATCTAATTGAAGTTTTCATCTGATCACATCTTGTTTTCAGTGTCACAAACACACCACTCTCAGCGGTGTCTATCTCCCAATTCCTAAGACCTCGAGGAGTTTTCAAGTGGGAACTGACCACTTCTGGGCTTTTACCTTTATCCTGTTATATCAGTTGCTATTATCACCATTTTAATTCATTTCTTCTTTTCATTTTCTTGTCCTCGTAAGGTTGTGCTTTAAACCTGGTATTTTGGGGTTTCAGGAAGGCAGAGGTAAGGGTGTGTGTGTGTGTGTGTGTGTGTGTGTGTTTAGTTGGATCTCCACCCCAGTCGCTCTTCAACCTACACTCCAACCTGGCAGCCACCCCCATCAAAACACCAAAACTGCTCTGGGCAAGGTCATCTGACCCATGGTGGGATTCTGTCATCTGTGCCTGACTCAGTTGCACAGAAATGGGTTGATTCCCTCAACTGCACTCATCAGTCGAGAGCAGAAACTCCAAGACCTCCTTGTTGGCAGATCCAGTGATCATTTCTCTGTCTTCCTCTTGGTCAACCTCTTAGCAACACTTAACACGACTGCCCAATCTCTTCTCAGCTTTCACGAAACAGCCTTTCCTATTTAAGATTTTGATCTTAAATATCCCTCCAAAGCCCATGTGTTGGAGGCTTGGATTTCAGGGAAGTGCTTTTAGGAGGTGGTTAAACCTTTAAGAGATCTAGTGGGAGGTTTTTAGGTTTTTGGGGGCCATGATGGACTAGAACCTCAAAAACTGTGAATCAACATAAACCTTTCCTCTTTATAAGTTAATTACCTCAGGTATTTGTTGCAGTAACAGAAATCTGACTAACATACTCCAAGACCAGTCTTTGTTGCTTCTTCCTCCTTTGCATGACTTCCAAATCTCAGAGGACCTCAGGGCACAGATTGCTCACTCTTCTCTTCTCCGCCTATATTCCCTCCTTACATATTTCCACTAGCCTGTGGCTTAGACCTGACCATTTAGCATAGACGTGGTTTTGTTTAGACGTGGAAAAAATAGGTATATACCCAAAAATAGGTATATACGTCCATTTAGACGTGGAAAAAAATCTAAATAAACCCTTGAGTTTTGCTTGCTCTTAATTGACTTAAAATTAGCTAAAGTAGTTAAAAACCACAAATTTTGCCGGGTGTGGTGGCGTACGCCTGTAATCCCAGCTGCTTGGGAGGCTGAGGCAGGAGGATCGCGAGTTCAAAGCCAGCCTCAGCAACTTAGCGAGTCACTAAGCAACTCAGTGAGACCCTGTCTCTAAATGAAATACAAAATAGGGCTGGGGATGTGGCTCAATGGCCAAGTACCCCTGAGTTCAATCCCCAGTTCCAAAAAAAAAAAAAAAAAGAAACACGAATTTTGAAGGTCACACAGCTGGATAATTGATTATTAATCTCCCACTAGATATTACCTCCAGTGTGTGGGTTACGATGGTAATGGTTGCCTAGGTGGCTCTTCAGGGACCCGAAGCCCGCTTTTGCTGAAAACATTGACTCTCCACTTGGGCCTACAGACGTCTGAGGGGTGACTGGAATGGGGTGAAAACACATGGCATCACAGTCTTCATATTGCGTGTCTCTTGTTGCCTTAAACTTTGAGTCAGATTCTACTCAGCTCTGCAAGTAGACCTGTTGATCATCCGAAAAATGTTTTGTCCAAAACTATAAAATAAAATTAGCTTGAATTAGACTTGCTTAGTCTCTCCCACTCTCTCCCTGCTTAAAGGTTAAAGAAACCTACCTGACACCATGATAGGAAACAAGAGACCATGGAAGGAGTAAAAAGAAGTGGCACCTAAGTTCCTGGAAGATCTCTGCTTATTTCCAGAAAAGAAATGAATATTCTTCTCCTTTATTAGCCTATCTCTCCCTCATTATTCCTGTCTCATATCTGTAACCCCTCATCTCCCAAGAGTTGAGAAGTTGATTTGGGAGCATGGGCTCCCACATCTCCATTCTTTGGTCAAAGAACCATTCTTTTTTTTTTTTTTTTTTCAACACTAAACTCAGACATTGGTTCTTCTGTAAGATGAGCTGCTTCCTCTTTTTTTTTTTTTTTTTTTTCCCTCCAGTACTGGGGATTGAACTTGGGGGCACTGTATCACTGAGTTACATCCCCAGCCTTTTCTTTATTTTTTTATTTCAAGACAGGGTCTCCCTAATTTGCCCAGGCTGGCCTGCAACTTGCATCCTCCTGCCTCAACCTCCTCTTCCCACAGTAGCTGGGATTACAGGTGAGCACCACCACATCCTGAGACGACCATCTGAACCTGGATGCGATAACAGTTTCTTCACTGGGTATCTAATGGGCATATGGAACTTAGTATTTCCAGATCGGAGGCCCCAAATCTGTATTTCCCCCAAAGTCAAAATTTGGAACTCTTCCTTTACCTCTATGTCTCTCCCCTTCACTGTAATCCTGCCTTCCCCTCCTCCAACAAGCCAAACTCTTCCTAACTTCAGGACTTTGGTGTAGACAGGTCTTTGCACAAAATTCTCTTCCCCAGTCCTACCTTTTCTCAGACCTCAGTTCCCATGTCACCTCCTCTGCATCTCTGAGGGCCTTCTTCTTCACCCCACCACTTCTCAGGTCCTCACATCAGCTTGTTTGATTTTTTTCTTCAAAGCAATTATTATCTGAAATTCTAGTATGTACAGTATTTGTTTACTTATTTATTCTTTCTCATATCTGTTTTTAGTCTGCATCACCGCCAAGATTGGGTCCTGTTTGGGCCTGAATTCACAGCACCTAATTTAGTCCCTGGAGTAGTTGGCTCTCAAAATTGAAGGAAATAAAAGAATGCATGTATTTCAAGAAGACTTGTAGGAAGCCAAGAGGAGGGCATGCCCAGGCTTTTAAAGTTAAGGCTGTAAATAAACAAGGTGGGAGTGTGGCAGGAACAAATGTGCCCTCCCCATCCCAGCTGGGTCTCAATTCTAACCGGGTGTCTTCACCTAAAGGTCCTGTTTCCCAAATCTCAGGATGCCCAGCCCCTCCCTGTGCCAGCGCTGTGGATTCTCCTGTTCCCACTTCCTTCTAAGTCGGGTTCCAGCCTCTCAACCCCGCCCCTCCCCGCCTAATCTGAGCATGCTTTTTAGGGCGGACAAAGGGCCCCACGGGCCCCTGGAGTCGATGGCAACAACCAGCTTTGCCTTTTAAATAGGGCCTAGCCAGGTTGAGGCGGGGCATCTCCTCCAGGGTGAGCCATCCAGCTCTGCAGGTGTGCACGCAGTAGAGAGGGAGGCTCGGGCTGGCACCATGGCCAAGATGAGGATCAGAGTATCCACTGGGGAAGCCTGCGGGGCTGGCACGTGGGATAAAGTGTTTGTCAGCATCGTGGGGACCCGGGGAGAGAGCCCCCCACTGCCCCTGGACCACCTGGGCAAGGAGTTCACTGCGGGCGCTGTAAGTGCGTGGCGGGTGGGCAGAGGCGGAGGTGGAGCAGAGAGAGCAAGAGGGACTACCCTTCCTCATACTAAACCTACGCCCAGGAGGAGGACTTCAAGGTGGTGCTCCCCCAGGACGTGGGCCCAGTGCTGCTGCTGCGCGTGCATAAGGCCTCCCCGGCGCTGCCTCGCCCGCTAGGGCCCTTGATCCCTGACGCCTGGTTTTGCCGCTGGTTCCAACTGGAGTCACCGCGGGGCATCCCACTCCGCTTCCCCTGCTACCAGTGGCTGGAGGGGGGAGGGGACCTGTTGCTGCGGGAAGGGGCAGGTGAGGCGGCCGCGGGGCTGGCTGGGCTGGCGCTACTGGAGGGACGCAGAGATGGCCCGTTGTTGGGAGAAGTGCAAGGGGGGTGGTGACCAGAAGATCGCCGTGGCCACGGTGTAGGGCAGAACACGTGGGGGCAGTGGGCAGGGGGAGGTGGCAGCCTGGCTTGGGAGAGAAATACTTATAGGGGAAAGGGACCTTGTAGCTAGTGGCAGCGGTGGAGGAGAGAGTGGCTGAGATCAAAGGTAAGAGGATTTCTCCTTCCCCCTCTCCACCCACTTCCGTTCTTCCACAGCCAAGGTCTCCTGGGCAGACCACCATCCTACCCTCCAGCGGCAACGCCAGGAGGAACTACAGGCCAGGCAGGAGATGTACTGGTGAGGAGAGAGCTATTATTGCAGGGAGGGGATACTGAAGGGATGAGGGACAGCCAGGAACTGCTGTTGATGACACAGACTAATGCCCTTGTCTTGTCCTCTCCTATGGAACCTGCTGCTGGAACCAGCAGCATCTGCATCATGCAGGCACCTGTTAGAAAGGCAAATTCTCAGGTCCCTGGTACCCTAACTTGGACCTTTAGGGTGGGGGTGGGGGGCAACAATTTTTGTCTCAGATGATTGGTGCCCACTGAAATTTGAAAACCACTGCTGTAAAAGCCATTCCCTTGCATATGTGTTCCCTACCCTGGGGCTTTCACACACATCAGCTTGTATCCCTCCAGAAATGTGGGTAGAACCAAAAAACACCACCCAAGCCCCAGGAGACTCTTGCTCCACGGCAGGCAAAGGGTCAGATGGGGGCTCTTTGCTTTGGGCTCAGCATTAGGGGACAAGGGGAGAGTCTGGGCTGGGAGAGCGTCCAGCTGGTAGCGGGTGAAAGTTCAAAGAAGCTGGGGAGACTGGTAAGGATTCTTGAGGCAGAAAGTCAGGAACCACTCTCAGGTGCTGGTTTTCAGAAGATCTGATCTTGTTTTATGCTGTCCCAAGTCTGGATGGCAAACTTTTGTCCCAGGTCTCTGCAGACAAGCTGATTTGGTTCCTGGTGATTCTATGAGTTACACCTCAAAGAATATCATTGTACTAAATCTCACAGCAACAGCCCTGGGAAAGGGAGTAGATATTAAAGTCTATTGTCTCCATAGAGACCCAGGGACAATCTAGACCCTTCCAAAAGGAGCTATGTGATCTTACGCAAGTTATTTAATCTCTCTGCTCTTTATTTTTTCTGCAAAAGGGACCAAGAATACCAGTCTCCTTAGGGTCATTAGGTAGAACAAATGAGAAATGGTTATGAACGCAGCTAATCAACTGCCAAGCCCCATACTATTACCATTGTTCATGTTTCTGGTTAACGCTACTCTCACTGTCTTGGCCTTTAGGGCTTAAAAGTGAGACCTCAGATCCATTCCATCAACATCACCTGGGAGCTTGTTAGAAAATGCAGGCTCCTGGGCCTACCCCAGGCCTACTAAGTTAGCACTTGCAGTTACCAAGATCACACTGTGAATCACATACACTTTGAAATCTGACAAGTAGGGTTTGGCCACCACCTGGTGGCAGTGTGCTTTAATTGCAAATTGTTCTTTGGAGTTGATTGAAAAAACCAAAGAATAAATGAGTGAAGGAAGGACTGGCTGGATGGGTCCTCAGTTTTCTGGAACTTGATTTTACCATTTCACTCAAAGGGTTTTGGCTGTGTGACTTACTTGATAATGGGCTTTCGAGATGCCTAGGCCAAGGCAAAGTAAGTTGCTGCAGCTCCCACAATCTGTGGGGGCTAGAGTGCTTCTTGTGGGATTCCTGCCAGAGGTAACAAGCCCTGGGGACAGCCCCAGCTTCATGACTGCCTTCCCTCAGCAAGATGCATCTGTGTTAGTCAAGAGATGTGTGCTTGCCTAAACAGAAACTGACTCCAACTAGCAGACTTATAAAGAGGAAATTTATTAACAGGACACAGAGGTGGTTCCAGAAGTGTAGGCAGGAAGAGCTGCCAGATCTCAAGCCAGAAAAACCAAGGCAGCTCCCTCCCAGATGCTTCTCTTTCTCCCTCTCCCTCTCTCCTCCCCCTTCCCCCGCTTTCCTCTCTCTCATCTCTCTTTCAGTTTTCTCTGGTTCCTAGTCCACACAGTGGAAAATGGCCATAGCTGACAAACCCTAAATACACTCTCTATAATCTAGATGGCTCTGCCCCAATCTCGAGTTCCCTAGGAAGGACTCTGGCCTAGCTCTGCTCAAATGCTCAATTCCAGACCATTCAATTGTGAGCAGAGAGAAATCTCACTATGCAGCTCCCTTGAGCCTTCTGAGCCAAAGAGAAAGGCAGATCTCAGGAAGGCCCTAGCTTGAAAAAGGGGGCGACATGACCAGGGCCCACAAGGGGACTCCCTCTGCCCTAGTCCAGGGGCTTCCTGAGGTCTCTTGCTGATCACCTGCCTGTTCCGCCCTCTAGCTGGAAGACTTACATCCCAGGTTGGCCTCACTGTCTTGACCAGGTGACTGCAAAGGACTTGGACCTCAACTTGAAGTACTCTGTAGTCAAGAACACCAAATTCTACCTGAGAGTCGGCTCTGCGTGAGGACACTCCCCCTTTCCTGCACTGGCTTAGATGCCCTACCACCCCTGCCTTCTGCCCTTCCCTACTCAGCTCCCCTGCCATTGGTGATATGGGTCACACAGCCTCCTGCCCATTACCAGTTCCCATGGGCAGTGACTACCTTAGGGGCAATGACCACCTCAGGCCCCAAACTAGTTTAGGATCCTAGAAAGGATAAGGCTGGCTGACTGGGGAGGGTCTTCCAGGGCCTCTTGCCCTCTCCCACCCCTCGTATCTCCTGGCAGTGTTGCAGAGCTAAAATTCAAGGGACTGCTGGATCGCACAGGACTCTGGAGGAGTCTGAGAGAGATGAGAAGGATGTTCAACTTCCGAAAGAGTCCAGCAGCTGGTGAGGAACTTGGGAAAGGTTCCTGACCTCTTCCCAGGGCATCAGCTCCCAGGACTGTCAGGAATCTCAGAAAACCAAATGCCAGTTCTCTGTGGGACTCTGGGCAGAACCTGTCCCTTCCTAGACCTTATGTTCCCCCATAGAGACAAAAAGAAAACATGGACTGTGGGGATCCCTGATGTCCTAATCCAATAGTCACTTCTTGAGCTACTACCCATCAGACACTGACTTGAGGCTGTGGACACAGTCTCTGTGCCCATGGGAATCACAGTGTCCACAGGACTCACTGAAAATCAAATCATTGGTGTCATTTGTGAGACATGATCATTAGCTCCAGGATTATGTAAAAGGGGGACCCACCCTAGCTTGGAGGGGGGCTGGAGGTAGGGAGTAATAGGGCAGATGTGCTCTGCAGGGTGGGTTGGGAGTAAGAGTGGAAGCAGGAGGATCAACTGAGTCTTTGGCTGAGGTCAGCAGTGTATAATGGCCTCAGCAAGGCAGTGGCAGTAGGGATTGAGTGAAGAGGTGGACCAAGAGGCCCTGTGGATGGAAAAATCAATGGGACTTGATGGGAGGAAAAGGAGGGGACTGCCAAGAAAGGTACTGGACTCCGCCACAGACAACCTGGTGGATTGAGTTGCAGTTCCCCAGGATGCCTGGAGAGTCCCAAGCTGGAGGAAGAGCCTATGTTCTGTCTTTGATATTTTGTATCTGAGGCTGGTGAGTCATCCTGGGGAATGTCAGGTAGATGGGGGACAGTGGACTGGGCACTAAGATTTGCTGTTTGGTGAATGGGCAGGAACTGGTGCCAAGTTGCTAGGAGAGGTCATCCTGAGAAAACTTTAGGTTGCTCAGGATGAATTACAAAGGGAACTCTTTTGTAAGGTCAGGAGGAAACCTATTGGAGCTGGGGTGACTGGACCCTGTGTTCCCCATCCCCATGCAGAGTATGTGTTTGAGCACTGGCAGGAGGACACCTTCTTCGCCTCTCAGTTCCTGAATGGCCTCAATCCTGTCCTGATCCACCGCTGTCGCAACCTCCCAAAGAACTTCCCGGTCACCGATGACATGGTGGCCCCAGTACTGGGCCCTGGGACTAGTCTGCAGGCTGAGCTGGAGGTGGGGCGCAGCTCTCCCAGCCCCATCTCAATGCCTTCAGGCCCATCCCCTACTGGAGAGGGAGGGGTACACTCATATTTGTTCTTGCATGCCAGGAACATCTCCCAAAACACTCCTCTCTTAGTCCTAAATCTCCCTACTTCCTGCCCCACCCCCGTTCTTTCAAAAGCCAAGTGGTATCCCCAGCTCCCCTTCTCTCTCCCACAGAAGGGCTCCCTGTTCTTGGTGGATCACGGCATCCTCTCTAGCATCCATACCAATGTCATCAATGGAAGGCCTCAGTTCTCTGCAGCCCCAATGACCCTGCTATACCAGAGCCCAGGGCATGGGCCCCTCCTGCCCCTTGCCATCCAGGTCTGTACCAGGGGATAGAGATGGGGAGGGCCCCACCATCACTGGCAGGCACTCATTGCTGTCTCTCTCCCTGCTGCTCTCCCCACCCCCAGCTCAGCCAGATACCTGGTCCCAATAGCCCCATCTTCTTGCCTACTGATGACAAGTGGGACTGGCTGCTGGCCAAGACCTGGGTGCGCAATGCTGAGTTCTCTGTCCACGAGGCCCTCACACACCTCCTGCATGCGCATCTACTGCCTGAGGTCTTCACCCTGGCCACACTGCGCCAACTGCCCCACTGCCACCCTCTCTTCAAGGTCAGTGCCTCATCGAGGTGGCCCAGACTGTGCCCCAAGGCTACAGATTCCTGCACCTTGTCCTGCCCCTTCTGAATGGCTTTTCCTCAGCCATCCTTGTCTTCCCACACTGGGGCACAGAGGTCCCATCCCACTTCAGCAGTGTCTCCCTGCAGAGGCCTCCTGGGAGCCTGCTTCTAGGCAGGTCCTGAGCCAGGGTAGATGCCATGCTGCCAAAGTGAGAACATGACTTTGAGGGACCAGCAGTTTTCCGCAGGTTGTTCCATGGCTAGGGACTCTCCCAGGTGCCTTCTGTAGGTTCCCTGGGCCTTGCTGAGCCTTCAGATAGCAGAAGTCTATTTCCTCCGTGGAATCAGAGGCATCTCCTCTGAGAGAGACAGGATTTCCCCTTCCCAGAGCTTCTGAGTCTCTGATTCCTGTTTAGATGGTGTTCTGGGCCCAGATGCAGACCCTGCTTGTGCTCTCCAATCCAGGCTGATTTTTTCTGACTATCTGCAGCCTCCAAGACTCAGAAGTGAGCTCTGGGGAACAGTTCTACATTGTCAGGCCCATGGTGCTTCTACTGCCCTGGCATAGGAAACCATAGGATACCAGAACTGGAAGCTCATAGTGCTCATCCAAATCAGAATGCTCATTTGATAAAATGGTCTGGTGCTCAGAGAGAGGAAGGACCCTGCCTAGGGGCACAGAAAAAGATGCTAAGCAAACTGTGCCCCGGTCTCTGGGTCTGGAGCACTGACCTCTGTCCCAAGCTGTCTCCTCCAGTCCCTGTGGTCTCTTTCTGAGTAGCTTACATGGTGGGTGCCTCTGTGGGGCAGATCTGGGGCCATCTGTAGTTCTGCCCTCTCTTTCCCCTTACCAGCTGCTGATTCCACACACACGATATACCTTGTATATCAACACTCTTGCCCGTGAGCTGCTCATCGCACCTGGCCAGGTGGTAGACAGGGTAAGAACTGCCTTAGGACAATTTTTTCAATTGGAAGAATCTAAGGTTCTGGGGCTGGGGAGTGGCCCTGACTCTCCAATACCAGTGCTGCCTCCTGGTTCTGGAGCAAGGTCCTAGTGCTCAGGAGCCCTGTGTCCCAGTCCACAGGCCTTGGCATTGGAGGCTTCTCTGAGCTGATACAAAGGAACATGGAGCAGCTGAGCTACTCTGACCTGTGTCTGCCAGAAGATATCCGGGCCCGAGGAGTTGAAGACATCCCAGGCTACTACTACCGAGATGATGGGATGAAGATCTGGGGGGCAGTGGAGAGGTGAGGGGCTGTTCCCAGGGAACCAGGGGACAGGAAAGGCAGGAAGACTGGAAAACAGAGGGAGGGTCCAGAGAAGCTCACAATGAGGAGGAGGCTGAGACATGAATGACACTGGACATGGGTGCTTCTTAGAGAGGGTAAGAGGAGCTTCTCAGAGAGGGACTGAACCTGGGTACTTCCTGCAGCTTCGTCTCTGAAATTGTGAGCATCTACTACCCGAGCGATGCATCTGTCCAAGATGACCAAGAGCTCCAGGCCTGGGTGAGGGAGATATTCTCCATGGGCTTCCTAGGCCGGGAGAGCTCAGGTACAGGGTTCCCCAGCCCCTAGGCCCTACCCTCGGGCCTCTGCAGGGAGGTCCTTAGGACTCTATCAGCCCCAGCCCCAGCCCAGCTCTCCCCACAGGCGTCCCCTCCTCACTGGACACCCAGGAAGCTCTGGTGCGGTATGTCACCATGGTGATATTCACCTGTTCAGCCAAGCACTCAGCCGTCAGTGCAGGCCAGGTAACAGAAGGTCAATACTAGGGGTGGCAGGATGGAGGGGTCAGGCTCCTCAGCCTTATTTCTCCCTCTCCGTCTTCAGTTTGACTCCTGTGTTTGGATGCCCAACCTGCCGCCCACTATGCAGCTGCCACCACCCACTTCCAAAGGCCAGGCACGGCCTGAGGGTTTCATAGCTACCCTCCCACCAGTCAATGCCACATGCGATGTCATCATTGCCCTCTGGTTGCTGAGCCGGGAGCCTGGAGACCAAGTGAGTATGGGCATAGAGGACAGTGTGCTGTTTACCTTCCCTGGCCCAGACCCTACTCTGCCATCAAGAGCTGGGTCCCTTGCCCCACAGAACCTCCCCCAGTGGGACACATGAGCCTTGGGACACAGAATGAGAGATAAGTGGTCAAAGGAGATGATGTGTAGCTTCAAAGGCAACATGAGCTGATGCTCCTTTAAAACTTTAAATTAAAAATTCTCAAGAGATTCTTACAGATATCTTCACTTGAAGAAGAAAAAAGCATAAGGGGAGGGGCATGGATGAGATTCAGTGGGAACTGGGGCCAGAACGAGCTAAGGTGGGTCACAGCTACTCAGGGGATGGGGATCTCAGCAGCCCCCTCACCCAACTTTGTGGTTGGTCTCCAGAGGCCCCTGGGCACCTACCCAGATGAACACTTCACAGAAGAGGCCCCACAGAGAAGTATTGCCACCTTCCAGAGTCGCCTGGCCCAGATCTCAAGGGACATCAGGGAGCGGAACCAGAGTCTGGCATTGCCTTACACCTACCTGGACCCTTCCCTCATTGAGAATAGTGTCTCCATCTAAATCCCTGGAGAACATAGTGCCATGTCACATACATCCATCCGTCTGACCACATTGCTTGAGGCTAACTGACACCCAGAGGAAAGGATCCCCAAGAGAAACAGGCCCCAGTGTGCCTCACTTGGGACCACCCGGCCCCATGCAACTCACCCCCACTCCACAAAACAGGAACAAGGGGCTGAGATGTAGCTCAGTGGTAGAGTGCTTGTCCAGCCTATGGGAATCCCTGGGTTTCAACCTCAGCCCCATAAAAGACAAAACAAAACACCCACAGAGAACAGGACCACAAGCCTTTGGAGACTCCAAGCCTCAAAGTGTCTGCACAACCCCCTTAGGTTGTGGGTTTACTAGTTTGTTTTGTTTTGCCTTCTATGACCTTGGACTGTAACCAGGAAATGCATGATCCTGGCCTACTGACCACAGCTCCTTAGACAGCACAGTCATGGGACTCAAGAGCAGCCCTCCTGTAGGCTGTTGGACCACACGAGAAGTGACTCAGCCTGATGACTGCCTAACAGGTTGATCGTGACCGACTGTCCCGGCTTTAAAATGAATGAACACTAAGAAAAGATCATTAGAAGCCAGAAGGAGGAGGATCCTCTGCCCAGGGACAGTTACAGGCAGTGCCCTCTTCTGTTTCTCAAAACTAAAGTGTATTTTAAAGCAGGTTCTATTTCCAGGGAGTTAGAAACTATTAACGTATGACTAATCATACCTTGCCTTCCCAATTCCATCTTCAATGATGGAATTCCATTTCACACAAATTCTTTAATTCTGTGTGTGTGTGTGTGTGTGTGTGAGAGAGAGAGAGAGAGATCTAATGAACATTCATTAAAACAACAAATAAATCCTTTTGAATTCACCTGATGATTTTCATCTCTGACTAATATAGTAGGTATCAGTGTTTTGGGTTTTTAGCTTCACTAATTTTTTTCTTCTACTTTTTTTTTCTTTTGTACTGGGGATTGAACCCAGGAGTTCTTTACACTGAGCTACACCCTCAGTCCTTTTTATTTTTCATTTTGAGACAGGGTCTCTAAATTGCTGAGGCTGGCCTTGAACTTATGATCCTCCTGCCTTAACCTCCCAAGTCTCTGGGATTACAGGCATGCACCATGGTTTCACTATTTTTATAAAACAATGAACAAAATGCAAAACATATACTGTATCTGCACAAACCCAATCATGGAACTCAATGGACAAATGCTTCAGAAAAAAACAGTATGGGCTGGCAGGTGACATGTGAATTATTCGTTTCCATTGAGACCCAGTGTACCAAAAGAGCTATGTATCTATTAAATTTCTTTGGTTTCAATTAATAAACAATTCCTGCTCACTTAGGCTAATAAAGGAGTTCATGAGAATGAAACAGTGTTTTGAGGAATTAAAGAGTTAAACCTTGCTGTCTCAGAAAAGACCAGAAATCTAGGCAGCTCTGGGCAACTGGAGCCCAAAAACCAAGGGGCACTTTGCCAGGCACTGAATTGGAATAATGAGTAACTATTTTTTGTCCTTGACTTGTTTGCCCCACGAGTCAAATTCCATGAGGAAGGTTCTGCTCAACTTAACTTGAAATGTTAGGAACCACAAGTTGCTACAGACAGGTTTTGTTCGCCAAGTATATGACATACTTTCCAACATTTCCCATCCAACCTTTTGCTTAGTTTGGTGCCATGTGATTAATTCTGGCGAATGGACTGTGAGAAGAAGTGAAGTCTTGCCGCTTCTGAGTTGAGCCAGTTGTGAGCCAGTGTGCCTCCTCCAGCCTTTTACTGTCCTGCTGAGGCCACCCTGAAGACATATTTCAGATGTCATGAGCCTCATCCTTACCTCTGTCACTGAACTATAAGCTCAGGAGGACAGGTTTCAATCTCTAGTACTGAAAAAAAAAAAAATTGAATCCAGCAAAGGCAGAAGATATCCTACTGAATCTACCATTTTTGCACAAAGAAATGTTTACAGTGGTGTTCTATGCAATATTATTTATACTATGGAAAAAAGCTTTTTAAAACACAAATACCCTTTATCCTGAAGAACTAAAGGCATCTTTCTATAGTGATACCTACATACCCATGTTTATAGCAGCACAATTCATAATAGCCAAACTCTGGAAACAGCCTAAGTGTCCATCAACAGATGAATGGATAAAGCAAATGTGGTATATACACACAATGGAGTTTTGTTCAGCCATAAAGAAAAATGACATTGTGGCATTTGCAGGAAAATGGGTGGAACTAGAGATCATCATGTTAAGCAAAATAAGTCAAACTCAGAAGGTCAAGGGTTGTATGTGTTCTCTCATATGTGAAAGCTAAAGAAGAAAAAGTAAAAGAAAGGTGGAGGTGGATCTCCTAAATATCACAGAGAGATCAGTCAGTAAAGGAAAGGGACCAAGGAGTAGGAGGTAGGGAGGGAGGGGAAGTGCTAGGGAGTGATATTGGCCAAATTGTATTGTGTGCATATATGAATATGTAACAACAAATCATTATGTATAACTATAATGCACAAAAAAGTGGAAAAAATAAAATCTAAAGCCCACTAGGAAAGAAATATTGAACATTAGAAAACAGTCCCATGGAAACTAATGTAGCTGTTAATAAGGTCAATCTACAAACACTGACGGGAAAACGTTGTTATATAGGTGGAAACAAGTCCCATAATGATAAGCATAAGATTCTTTTTATGATTAAAAAAAGCTTAGTATGAAAATCGAGTCAAATTCAAAGGAAAATATCTGGAATGAAAGATGCATTCCCACCTGTTGTTTAAAAAATTTGTAAAAGGTGGATAGTACAACAGGGCCACATGAGAAGAATAAAGTGGGGAACTTAATTTGAGAGAGAGAGAAAAGGAACGCAGAAAAGGACCTCTATTTGATTGCCTGATATACTTCCAGGAAATAGCCTTGTTAAGAAAAAATTATCATCCATAACAATAATCCATAATTTCCAAAAAGAAAAATTATGAAAAACTAGTACATAAAATCAAGAGGATAATACCTGTTCTCTTAAGGATATTTAACATTCTAGGAGACTGTACCATTGTTTGCTGTTATTAATAAAGGTCTCAGTTTCTCTACAGTTCATGTAATTTGGTTCCAGTAGAAATGCAGATGATTTCTGTTCAGTCAAAAAGACAACAGCAAAGATATTAGTATATTTTCCTGTAGGACACTGGGAGTTTTGTGCTTAAGCTAGCAATTATATCTTAACCTTCCTTTATTACATCACCTATACATGGCCAGCACCTCAATTGTTCTTAGAACAACTGAGTTGAATAAAATCTTTGACTTGTGTTTAATTTGTATAAATTATGCTTTTAATATTTTTTTTAATACTTTGACAGGTTGGAGGGAGGGTACATGTGTTACCCAAGAACAGGACCTAGAAGCCTAGTCCCTTCTTCCCTCATTGCTGGACCCTCTTCCAGTCTCCTTCCTGTACCCTCACCCCATCCATCTTGGATGTCCCAAATGTCTCTGCTCACTCCCAGGGAAGGGTGGGCAATCAGTCATCCCCAGACTCACCCCTTCCCTTCCTCACTGACTTGGAAAGTGCCCAGGCCTGGGACTGAGGATGAGAGCAAGGGCTGGCAGTGGGAGGTCACCAAATATCTCAGTGTCTGCAACTCATCATTTACAGAGAAGCCTCCCTATAGGAGGGCCTGGACAGGGTAGAGACAGAGGAGGAGGCACCAATTCTCTGAGTGGGGAGCCAACTGGATCCATCTGGAAGAGGAGACACGGAGTATCCTCTGAACTAAAAAGAGACTCAGATCTCTAAGGTTCACAGAGCTGGGGGCAAGCAGAAAGGAGTCGAGGTTATCTCAGGACTCTGGGTCTCAGCTCCTTGAGCTGAGCCAGAAAGCAGGAAGTGTTTCCCAGTCTCACTCAAGCTTCACTTCGCACTGGAGCTAGTGGAGGACTTGGGAGAGATGCCTCCAAAAAGAGGCACGTTTGGAGGGTGCAGGTCACTGGAGTCTGAGCAAAGCACACAGGTTTCCTCGATGCCTGCTCTGCTTCCCCATGTACTCTTGATGTCCTCGCAGCCAGAACCTCAAGCCCTCAGGCCTGGCCAGCACTGCCTCAACTCCTGTTGCACTTCTGACACCCAACGGCCTGCTACAGGCCCGTACCAGATGCATGTGGCCAGTGGCTCCTTCCTGGGCTCGGGAACTGGGATGAAGTGTCAGTGCTCCCTGCGGAATCTGCAGGAGAGAGCCGTGCTGTGCCGTTGGACAACTTCGAGGACTTCAACCCAGGCACACTGAGAACTCGTGCCGCCAGGGATCCCCACTCATTTGAACAGCCCTCCACTCACACTGGCCTTCTCCTTCTGCCCACTGACCCCAGAAGCATGACTTCAAGGTGACGCTCCCCTAGGACGCGGACCCAGTGCTGCTGCTGCTACTGCTGCTGCTACTTCTGGTGCATAAAGCTCCCCTCTCCGTGTGCAGGCTGCTCTCTCGGGCACTTGTCTTTGACCCCGGGTTCTGTGAGTGTTCCTGGTGAGGCAGTGGCTGGGCACACCCCCTTCACAGCCCCTGCAACCTGGAGCTGAAGGGGGCAGGACCCAGAGCTAAGAGGGATGGGGCAAGTGAGCAGGCAGCTGGTGGACCAGAGCTGCAGGAGGGGGATGACAGGAGAGAGACCTGCCTTGGGGTGACAAGAAGAACAGGGCAAGGAGGAGGTGGGATGGCTGAGAGGAATCATACTTGGGCTAGGGGAGAGGACCGGTTCTGATGAAGGATCAGGTGAAGATGCTGGGGTGTAGAATGAGTGGAGGTGGGAAGGACAGGTGGAGGTAGGGTAAGGGTGAGGTGGCAGTCCAATGTGGCAGAGTGGCTAAGATCCCTCTTTTATAGTCCCAACATCTCTGCTTTTTGGGTCATGGTCTCTACTGTCTGCTAGTGAGTTAGGGGTCAATGAATGACATCAGGCAAACTTTTGATCTGGCAGAGTCTGCCTTAGATGGAAGGGGGAGTGAGCAGGTGATGGGAATGGCCTGCCTTGGAGGAAGAGGTAGACTGGGGTTCAGTGACTGGGGTCCCATGTTACAGTTCAGAAATGCTTCCACCCCAGGCCTGAGAAGAGGAAGGGGAAGAGCCTGGTATGTAAAGGGGTGAGGGGCAAGTGCCTTTCTCACTCAGCCAAAATCTCCTCTTCTAGCCAAAATCATCTGGCAAGCAAGACAGTCAGCCACCCTCTGCTCTGCTCAGGCTAAAATTAAGGAGAAGCTGTAGAAATATCTGGAAGCAAGAAAATTCTGGAGTGGTAGTACCTGGAGCCCCCAACTCTTGCACATGCTTGACCAGTTTGGGGGAACAAAGAGACTCCTTTGCTCTTGCCCTCTGAAGTCAGCCGAGCCTCAGATCTGACCAAGAACAGCATACATGGAATCCTGGCATATTTCCTTCAAGAGTCCCTGTCCTAAACTGCTGATTTACCACCAGGCCCAAGGAACCCACGCTTGTAACCCTTTCCAATTCCCAAAGGGTGGGGTCTGGCCACTAACCAGTCACTGCAGTCTCCGCCTCTGCCTCTGCCCAGGTGGAGTGAAGTTTCCCCTGGGGATACTCCACTGCTCGAATGCTGAGAACCCCAAGGAGCTTGATCCCAACCTGTGCCACTCAGGCATGGATCAAGTGGACCAGAAACTCTACCTCACCTTCCCATGAACCTGCCTGGACACAACAAGACATCTCCTCTGTACCTGGTTCCCTCCCCAACCTGGGCCATTGTGATTTTCTGCAGGAAATTTGTACTGAAGTTAAAGAGACAGCAGGACAGAAAACAACCCTGGAGAAACCAGAAAAAGATTCTGTGCACCTTCATCTTCCTCATTCCAGAGTCAGGTCTGCATGTGTGCAGGGATGTGGCACACCTCCCTCCTTCCCCAAAGGGTCCTCAGCAGCTACCTTGTGGGACTGAGAACCAGAGGGCCAGAATGAAAACTTTCTGGAAATTACAGATCTTGTCTTGCTACCAGTTCCCATTTCTGTCCTGAAAAACCTTGCTCCTTATGACCCAGGGCTGCTGGCCTCCATGTGGGGAAAACAGGTAGCAGGACTTAGGGACCCTACAGGATGCCTCACTTCAAATGTCCTTCCCCATGGTTTGTCTAGCCACTCTCATTTCCAGGCTTCAGAAAGGATGTCCTTAAAGTAAGTTCTAACAATTCCACTTCTTCCTGGTTCCGCAGCCAGGAATTACATGCACTTCCTGATGCAAACCCTCCTTTTCCTCCTTGTCTGGACACCAGCAACCTCTGTCCTTCACAGCAAGCCAAGCTTCTAAAGCTGGGGAAATTAAGTCAGGGCCTTGGAGCCTGTTTGCTGATCACATCCTGTTATGGTCTAGATATGAGGTGTCCCCCAAAAGCTCATATGTAAGACAATGGAAGAATATCCAGAGCTGAAATGATTAGGTCATGAGAAGTGAAATGATAGGGTCATGAGAGCCTTAACCTAATCAGCAGATTAATTCACTGATATGGATTAACTGGGTGGTAACGGTAGGCAGGTAGGTGTGGCTAGAAGAAGTAGGTCACTGGGGGTGTGCCTTTGGGGGTTATATTTTGTCCCTGGTGAATGCAGCTCTCTGCTTTCAGAGAAAGCACCACGTCCTGACTTTCTTTCCTCTGCCATACCTTCTGCTATGATGTTCTGCCTCATGTCAGGTCCAGAGCTATGGAGTCCACCAACCATGGACTGAAACCTCTGAAACTGCAAGCCAAAGCAAACTTTTTCTTCTTTGTGGTGCTCTTGTCAGGTATTTTGGTCAAAGTGATGGAAAAGTTTCCTAAAACATTCCTTCTCTAACTTTATAGTATTTCTTCAAACTGTCCCCCAACACTGAATAACCGGGGAAAAAAACCTGTCTTGGGAATATCCTGAGCAATTTAGGGAAATAAAAGCTCTTTCAAAATTGCACCCATGTGGTTGGGGTCTTGGGATGCAAACTTGAAACCATGTCAGAGGATTCAGGTGTGTCCACTCTCTGATATCCTTGTCCAGGGGGGTGCATTGTCTGTTCAAACTAGGCATGTTGAACTATCAGTTTAACATCCCTAGCACCAGTGCCTTGCCCCAAAGTGGCACAAACTCTTTTTGAATGATCACTCTGGTTTAACCTTATTACCCAAACTGTCTTCTGGCAAAGTTGCAGGAGAATGGGCCCCAGGACTGGGGATTTTTGACAGTAAATTGGAAGAATCCTTGTGGAGTGGAAACTGGGCAGGATGAGAGGGACTTTCAAACTCTACTCTTATCCTAGAGATAGTCTCAGTGCACACCACAGGGCACCCTTAAGCTTCCCCAGAATGGGTGGGGAAGGGAGATCAGGTGACTTCTCAAGTAGAACCCAAACCTCTAATTCTTTGTTTTCTGAGAAACTACTCACTGGTAGTCGTTCAACCAGCTGAGGAGGGAGGAAAAGAACCCACTAGCATCAGGAAGGGACCACACTGGGAATCTGGAGATGAGTCCCAGAGTGGTGGCAGGGCTGGAGGCAGGGGACAAGGGTGACCTTCCGCATGTCCACTCCTGCAGAGTGTGTGTTTGCGCACTGACATAAGGATGCATTCTTCACCTTCCAGTTCCTGAATGCCTTCCACCCTGTCCTGACCCATCACTATCACTGCCTCCCAAAAGAACTTATGTCACTGATGTGGTGGTGGCCTAGCAAGGCTGCAGGCTGATCTAGCGATGAGGGGACAGGGACCCAGTCTCCCTTCCTGATCTCCCGGTGCCTTTAGGAGCTGTTAAGATATGAGGTATCTCCCAAAAGCTTGTGTGTGAGACAATGCAAGAATATTTCAGAAGAGAAATGATTAAATATGAGAGATGTAACCTAGTCAGTGGTTTAATCCACAGATGGATTAACTGAATGGTAACTGCAGGCAGGTGGGATGTGGCTGGAGGAAGTAGGTCACTGGAGGCATGCCTTTAGGAATTATATTTCATCCATGATGAGTGGAGCTCTCAGCTTCCTGGCCACCATGTCCTGAGCTACTTTCCTCCACCATGTCCTCTGCCGTGATATTCTGCCTCCCCTTGGCCCAAAGCAATGGAATTGGTTGTCTATGGACTAAGAACTTTGAAACTGTGATCCCCAAATAAACTTTTTCTCCTCCACGTTGTTCTTGTTAAGTCTTTTGATCATAGCAAGGAAAAAACTGGCTAAAACAGGAACCCACACACCCAAGCTCCCAATCCTGTTTCTTTCATCTAGCCACTTCATCCCTCTCACTCCTGTCAAGCCTCCTCATTCTCAATCTACTAACGATCTTTCTCTGGGCCAGTGGTTCCTGCTCAGCCCCCGAGCAAGACACCATCCTGAGATGATGAAGGTTGAGTGAGAATGCCCTCTCTCGGCACTTTGTCCAGCTCCACACATTGACAGTGACCCCGAGGCCCAGAAATCTTGGTGATGAATTGGTTAGCATGGTTACTGAGAATACCCTGCAGCTGGTTGGCTGAGCACTCCCCAACCTGGGCTATTGGAATGAAATGTGCCCTAAGCCCCTTAAAGAACCTCTGCCTCCTGCAGGGCTGACTTCCAGCTGGGTTCACTCCTCTCCTTGCCTGTTGTTGATGCTTGGACTTGGCCACAGTAGAGGCATCTCCCATGCTTGGATAGGAAGTCTCTTTCTTTGGAACCAGAAGGTGGCTCTGGTATGGAACCCAAAGGCCAGACTACTGGCTAAAGAGAATGAGATTCCTTTAAATGAAATACTTTCAGCTTCTAAATAATTCTCCCTCCTTCCCCAAACCTTGCAGGGCTGTGTCCTTCCCCAACCATCCTCCTCCTCTTTTCTCTTCTAGAGGGGCTCTGTGTCCCTGGTGGACCAGGTCATCCAACCTCTTGGGCCCCCACTCCAGTATCATTAACGGGAGGCCCCACTTATGACTGAGCCCTGACCTTGCTGTACCAGTGCCCCAGCAGCAACCCTTGCTTCCCCTGCTATCCAGGCCAGCAGGCCGGGGTCCTGGGGGCTGCTGGGCTGGTAGGCTGGGTGGCGAGCATATCACATCCTCAGGACAACTGCAGGATGGCTTCCTCCCACTGCTGCCGTTCCCAGTGGGAAGCATCGCATCTCTAATCCTACCATCTCCTTCCTAGTTTGTTTTTTCCTACTTTTTCTGTTTTGTCCTCTTGGATTTCCATCTTGATGCAAAGGCTATGATAGTGTCAGAGAACAAATTGCACCTTGACATGGGCGTCAAAATAGACTCTACTGAAACACACACTCTTGACAGTTTGATTATGTCTCCAAACCATGTCCCTTTCTGGAAGGTGTCTCCATGCCATCCCTTCCAATCCTTCCAGTCTCTGTCCCTTATAACTGGAGATCTGCATGACTTTGGTCTGGTAGGAAGAGGGTAGCCTTGATCATTTCACATCTCAAAGAGATTATCATTAAGTTTGCTCCAACAATGAGGAAACTCAATCACAGAGAGGTTAATTAACTTTCCAAAGAGCACAGTTAGACAAGTAGACTGTGTGATTTGGCCCTGTAGCCATGGTGCTGCTACACTTTCCCAGTTTCTGCCTAACAGTGGTCCTCCCTTGTCCCTTCACTCCACCTCACTCAGACACCTGGCCCAGACATTCCCATATCCTTGCCCAGTGACCCAGCTGAGAACTGCCTCCAGGCTAAGATCTGGGTGTGACACTCAGAGTTCCTCACACACAAAATGGTTACTCACCTGCTTCCAACCCACTTTGTGGCAAAGACCCTTGCTCTGTCCAGGCTGTGGCAGCTGCCTGTGTACCGCTCCATTTTCAAGGTAGGGAGGAGCCCTTGTCTCAGTGCCTGGAGCTGCAAGAGACTAGTGGCTTCCTCACCTGTTCTCTGGCTCTGGCTCTCCCCAGCTGCTCATTCCTCATTCCCACTCACTTTTCACATCAACATCCAAGTCTACACTGAGCTCTTTGCACAGGGAAAGCTCAATGCCAGCTCAAGGCCTGGGAGACCTGGGATCCCACAGTTTGGCAGAAGGAGCAGGAGGGAGCTGGGTTCAGCCCTGAGCCTCTGCCCCTGATAGCAGAGGACTCTCTTCATTACAGCCAATGAGGCTGGGATGGGAAGGCTGCCTAGAGCTGATGGCCTATGTCACCTGCTGCTTCTCTGCCTGCCCTACCAGTGGCACCAGCCCCAATGCCTCCAGCACCCCAAAAGCAGCTGCCCACACTCAGAAACCCAGGGAGCATTTGAAGTAATTTTATTCGAAAATAGGAAAACGAAGAAATATGGAGCAGGAGTGGCATCCTAGATAGAAATGCTGTTCTCGATCAGCACTGGATCCAAGTAGTAGTAGGGGACAGGGAGACACTTATTGCGCTGGCGGATGTTGTGTGAGATCTGGGACAGGCGCTGGCGGAAGGCCTCCATGCTCCTCCGCGGGGCCTCCTCCACGAAGTGAATGTCGGGGAAGTGGCCCAGGGGCCGCTGTGGGCACAGAACCCGGCACTGGGACGAAGCCAGGACCATCCCCACCCAACCCACTGTCTAGCGTCTTCCTTTCAGCCGCTGCCCACTGCAAGCTCCCAGCCCTGGTCACCTCCAGCTATCCTTGCCTTCCCCAACCCCCAGCCGGCCCATGCTCAGAGTCCCCGAACCCCACACCGCACCTTGTCATCAGGTTCGCGACTGAGCGTCCAGAGCACCAAGAGCACAATGCAAGTGGTCTTCACATCCGGCAATGTGTCCATGAAGGTCTCCAGCGTGGTCAGCCCCTTGGCCTGGATCGGCGGGTTCCGCATGGAGGATGGGAAGTTGGGCATCCAGGCGGTGTACTCCAGCTGCAGGTGGGGTAGAGGGGTTCAGAGAGCACCCCAAGGGTTCCCAACCACCAGGCTTTGATCACCCTCTCTCACAGTTGACTTGGACTCCTACCCCCGGTGGACTGAGAATGGGCTGGGCCGGTTTAGGTTGGTGGTGCTGGAGCGGATATTGGGGCTGGGTTAGGGGTGCAGTCGGGGTGGGTTTGAGTTCGGGCTAAAAGGATTTCAATTGAGAAGGGGTTGAATCAGGGGTTCGGACAAATTTGGGCTAACGGGAGATAGCCCAAATTTGAGATAACGGCTGAGGTTGGGTTTGAGGTCCGGGCTAGGGCTAAATTTAGGAGGTCTGGGACTGGGGTTGGGGCTGGTGAACACAGATACCTGGCCTGTGTTGACAGCTGCGTGCCGGGCAGAGCAGGTGTACATGACGATGGTGACATATCGGATCAGCTCCGGCACCGTTCGCAAGCACGTGGGGAAGCCTGAGGGGCAGACCGACCAGGCAGCGTCAATCCTGCCCCAGCCCTGGCCGTCCAGCAGAGGGCGCCTACGAGCCCAAGTCACACTTTCTTGCCAACACGCCAAGCTCCAGCACCCCTATTCTACCTGCTCTGTCCTCTGGTGGCCACAACTCCTTCTCCCCCAAGTCCATAGGACTAGGCTGGGGGAAGGGCTTGGATGGCCCTGGCTAGATGTGCTCGCAGCTAAGTTGAGGCCCTTGGATCTCTCTTCCAGCTCTCCTATGGAGTGGAGAGGCTTCTTTCCTTTGGGAAGAGTCCTGATTTTTCCACCCTGACTCAGCACAACACCCCAACACACACTCTCCTTTGATACTTTGATCCCCACCTCTCCTTTGATCCCCACCTCCTTTGACACTTTTTTTCTCACTCAAGATAAATCTCTCAGTTAGCCTGACTTCACACCTGTTCCCAACTAAGCTGCTGGCTTCTTTCTGATTACACCAGGTGAGCAGCCAACCCTGGTTGCCATAGCTACCCTATAACAAAAAGCCCCACGCATTCAAAACAGACAAAGCATATTTTCCTCCCAAAGGCCCCACTTCCAGGCCCTCAGCTCAAAGGATGACACACACCATCCACCCAACTGCAAAAGCCCCAAACCTGGGAGTCACCCTTGGCCCCTCTGTCCCTCCCCTCACCCTCTCCAACCCCACCACCAAACCCAAATCAATCACCAAGTCTTGTCATTTCTAGCTTTGGAATTCTCTGTGTCCCTACAGCCCTCATTCTAGTCAAGTCCCCATCACCTCCTTCCTGGACACCATACCAGCTTCCTAAACTCTCCTGACCAGGACTGCAGTCTGATATTTTAACATACACATCTGATCTCCTTGTGAAACTCCTTGAGGTGCCCCTCAGGTTCCAAGGATAATTCCAAACTCCTTACCAGCCTGGGAACCTGGTCCTACTCGTGGCTTCAGCCTTAGCCTATCAGGAGCCTGCCCACCTCCACCCTCAGTTCCAGTTGCAGGGAACTGGATCCCAGTGAACAGCTCACAGAATTCACTATGCTGCATCTAGCTTTTGGGCCTTTCCACATGCAGCTCCTGAGCAGCAACTCCATCTGCCAGATGAGGTTAGCTGTGACATGACAGAGGCTTGTGGTGGATCTTAACTAGATGTTTACCAAGAAGTCTGATCTCAGCCAGATCTTAGCTTACTGCTCCCCACTCCTACCCTCACTCTGCCAACCCAACCCAAGCTGGGTTAGAAACCTTCCATGGGCTTCTCTAGTCCCCTCCTCAGCTTTCCCCAAACTGCCCCAATCCTGCTGTAAGGACACTGCTCATTCACTGAGCAGTGTCCTTACAGCAGGATTGGGGCCATGTCCCCACCCCAGGCATCAGACAGCTTGAGGATGGGCACCTGCCATTGTCTTATTCCCTTTTGCCCCCTCAATAACAAGCCCAGCAATACACCACAGCTGCTCACTAAGTATTTGCTGAGTGTATGCAAGTGGCATGACCTTAGGACAACTTCCACCCCTCTCCTGGAGCTTGCTGGATCTCCCTTTAGCTCCCCAGCTTCTAGTATATTTCCTATTAGAGCTCATGCCCCAGTTCTCATTCCACAGTGGCTTTTTTTTAGGATGAGGGACTAGGACCCCTCTAGGTCCCTGCAGAGATGACTTAGCACCTGAGTTCAGACAGGCACCAATGGTCAGCCATGTTTTCTTCCCCAGCCTCCCCAAGATGCCACTGCTCCAGGGTCCAGGACAGGGCCCTGTGAAAATCCTAGGTAGCCCTTTGGCATCCTTTAGCCCACAAGGAGATATTGTCTGTCCCAGAAGCAGGAGGGCCCTCTTGGAGCTTCCTGGGAACCACACCTCGGTCCCAGTCCCCACTGAGCTCTCATGCCCATACCTGAGCTCTCACGCCCTAGGAGGCACTCCTTGAATATCTCCTGCACCCAGGACTGCAATTCCGGGTCACCCTCCACGGCTGCGTCATTTGGGTAATAATAGGTGATGATCTCCGTCACATATCTGACCAAGGGACAGGGACTCAGATTGGAACCTCATCTCTCCTTCCCCTCTCCTCCCATATCCATGCTTCCCACCTCCCCAGGTCATCCTGGCCTTGGCTATGGGGAGGCAAGTCCTTCAGGGAAGAAGGAGAGAACATGGCTTGGCAAGGTCAGAAGATACTCAGGTGATCCCCAGTATGGATCAATGAGGCCCCTAGGTAGCTCAGAGCCCAGAGGGGGCTGACCAGCAGAGGAGGGCTGGAATTCAAAGCAAGGAAGAGGTCCTGTGGGCCTCAGAAGCAGGTGTGTGATGAACGGAGAGCCCAGACCCCATCCCCAAGGCCGAGTTCCTGGATGACATCCAAGTTCAGTTTCTTAAAAGCTCTCACACCCCCTTCAGCAGCTCAGGGTATCCACCCTAAGTGCCATCACTGCTGTCCCCACTTCACCTCTCCATTGCATCCCATACTGCCAAGCTGTCATCGCGGAAATAGTACCCAGGCAGGTCCTGGACCCCACGCTGCACAAAGTCATTGGGGACGTAGAGGCTGTCGTAGGTGAGCTCAGACAGAGCCCGCACCATCACCTCAGCAAAGCCCTCCAGGCCCAGGGACATGGCCTGTGGGGGAGGAGGGAGAGCCCGGAGCTGAATGGCATTCCTGCAAGGCCTGCTCCCTGAGGACCACAGCATCTCAGGCCCTCCAGGACTCAGTGAGGGTACCTTGAGTCACAGACCCAGCCTGTCCTTCCTTGCAGGAGCCCTCAAAGTCCAGGCCAGCACACCCATCCCCTGCTTCTGCACCCTTCTAGACACAGCACCCACTTTAACCAGTCCCCTCTCTACCCCCCAAGATCCAAAGACAAGTGGGAAGTCCTACTTTTAGTCTAACTGCAAAAACCAGAAGAAAGCAAGTTTCAACAGGGGCCAGGGGCAGAAGTCTTACCCTGGCAGAGAGGCCCCCCTCATTGACAAGGAGGGCCCGCCCGATGCTGTTGATCTGGACGGTGTAGCGGGTATGGGGAATGAGGAGCTGGGCAAGAAAGCAAGGAGGATAAGACAGGGCTGAGAATGCCCCCAGAGGACGTCAGCATCCCCATTTCTGCCCACCTGACAGACATCAGACACCTGACTTTGGAAAGTCCCTGCCCTAAGTCTTCTCTGGGGGGATCTCCAGATCCTCCCAGGGCTTACAAGGCAGTGAGACTTTATGAGGCCCCTTCCCCCAAGCCCATACCTTGTACAGGGGGTGGCACATGGGTAGTTGCCTCAACAGAGCCAGGCAGAAGGCCTCAGCGATGAGGTGGGTCTCCAGCAGGTGGGAGATGGCCTCATGGCTGTAGAACTCAGCATAACGCACCCACGTCTTGGCCAGCAGCCAGTCCCACTCAGAATCACTGGGCAGGAAGATGGGGCAATCAGGTCCAGGGGTTTGGCTCAGCTGGGGGCAGGGAAAGAAGGAGGGTTAGGTGAGGATAGAGACCCTCACACACAAAAGCCGGCACTGCAAGAAGGAGGCAGAAGGGAGTTCAGGGAGGTAAAAACCACACCCACTGTGCTCCAGTCCTTCTGGTCCCCTGAACACACCATGAGCCTCCTCTCAGCATTTGTTTTTGCTGTGCTCTCTGCCTGTACTTTGCCCTGTCTCTGTCTCCACCTGGCAGCTCCCACTCATTCCTTAAGATGCAGCTCACAAGGTGACAACTCTGAGAAGCTGCCTTCCTTTATCCCCTGAGCAGCCACATTCAGGTGTGCAGGCAGTGCCCTGTACAAGGGCAAGGGTGCCGAGCCCATGGTGCAGGAGGCTATCACTGAAATCCAGCCTTCACGTTCCACTAGTAAACCAGAAGCATTAGGACATGGCTGATAGCCCCAGAGGAGTATCATGACGCTTGTGCAGATCTCTGATAAGGAAACATCGCAATTCCTCTCCTGCAGGCAGCGACTAAGTCTGATTAGCTCAATACTCCCAGCAGAGGCCTGGCCTACAGTAGAGGTCACTCTTTCAAGTAAATGGATGAATGAAGTCAAGGAGACCTGCTCGAGCCAGGTGCATCCCCTCTGGTCATCTCTGAGCACGTACACACAGCACACATACCTGCCACGAGGCGGCTTACACATGAGCACACCACAGGGACCCAGTTCACACGTGGGCATACAGACACAATGATAGCACACAGACATGCACACATAGGGACATGCACGTTCTCACACTAGGCTTAAACACAGGGCCACACCCCAAGAGCCACCCTCCAAGTCTCACCATGGCCACACACACAGATTGGGACGTGCATGAGCATAGGTGGACTCAGATGCATACACAGTTGCACACATTTCTATGGACACACAAGCACACAGACACACAGAGACACACATTCACAGGTCATGAGTATACACACAGGTACACACACACATGCGTGTGTGCACACACACAGAGGAACATTCATGTGCACATGGGGGCTCGGCCCTGGCATCCCGCCCACACAGCAGCCCCAACTACACCCCAAACACCTGGATGGCGATGGGCATCATGTTGCCCTGGGGGTTGAAGTACAGCAGGCAGAGCGGGGCACAATGATGCTGCTTCTGGCCGTTGAGCTCCACAGTGGGGATGCCCTCCAAGATGCGGTAGTCTGCCAGGTAAATGTTCCCCTTCTGCAGGGGAGCCACGTTGGGAAGGCAGGGAGACACCAACCCGGGGCACCCGAGACCCACGCCTGTGCAGAGGGCACTGGCCTTAAGGTTCAGTGGTCAGACAGGGCTGGGGAAAGTGGGTCACGTGACCATGGGTGGGACTCAGGTGGGTCTCAGAGCTAAGGAGACACCAGGATGTTCAAGAAGGAGGCAGGGAGGCTGGCCAGGGCCTCTGCCAGAGAGGGCCTCACCTCCAGCTCTGCTTGCAGGCATGTTCCCTCATCCAGGAACGGGGCCACCATGTCGTCTGTGACAGGGAACTTGTCTGGGATCCTCCTACATCGGCATATCAGTCCTGGGTTGATGCCGTTGAGGTACTGGTACCCAAAGAAGGTGTCCTCTGCCCAGTGCTCAGCCACATACTCTAGGGGGTGGTGCAGGTGCATCACAATGTGAACCAGCCCCCCTCAGGGACATAGACACATGGGACAGAAGAAGACAATGGACACCAAGAGGACTCAGGGAGGAAAACTAAGCCCTCATCTTTGCCTTGAGTAGCTAGAGGGGCCCAGGATAATGCTTTGAGAAGCCCCATGAGGGTGCACACATCTGAGGCTCGATTGTTCCCTTGGTCACTCAGCCCACTGACCCCACGTGAGAGGCTTTCCTCTTATACCAGAGACTAGCTGGATGCCCCTCGTCCAATTTGGGATGCCCTACCCCGTACCAGAGATGACAGTCTTGTTGGCAGGGAAAATTTTCTTAATGTCCTTTAGCCTCTTCCATGAACGTTTTGAGTCTACCAGGCCACGGAGTTTGAATGCCAGCGCCCTAGGAGGTGGAATGCCAGAGGCAGGTGGTCAGAGAGGCTGCCAGGTGTGCTGGGACAGGCAGGAGGGCTGCCCACCCACTGAGGTCTTTGGGTCCCAGAGTCTTTGTGTCTCTAGGTCTCTAGACCTAGAGTGTCAAGTCTCAGGTTTTCTACTCTCTTTCTGGTTCCCATTGCCTCCCTGGAGATGAGCATGGAACAGCAGGGAGGGACAGTCACCAAAGCCTCAGTCTCCCCTCAGAATACCCACTCACATGGGCCCCAGGCGGAAGAAGAAGGAGGCTGTCTTGACGAAAGAGAAACGGAGATTTGAATTCAGGAACTTGGTGGCCTTAATGTTGATGAGAATCGGAAATCCTGGAATGTAACCATTCCACCTGTGGGGAGAAGCATGGGCTGGGGTCTGGCACCTGGGATTCAGGGGGCAGAGGCCCAGAGGGCAGCCATGGGAGGGGTCCAGCACAGCCTCCTTACTCAGGACGGTTGGGGTTGCGGAACCGCCGGACAGGAGGGCGGTAACTGGGAATATGCACGTAGTTGGGCAGGCCAGGAACAAAGACTCTCCAACTGCAAAAAGACAAGCCAAGATGGTGAGCCCTGATGCCCAGGTACCATCCCAGGGGACAGCAGGCCAGAGGCAACACTGGCCCCTGACCTCCCATGACCCCTGCAGGATTCCCAGACCCTGCCACCCTCCCCCTCACTGGTAGAAGTCCTGCTTGGCTCGGATCTCTTCTTTTCTGTGTTCCAGAAGGATGGGGAGTGAGTCATCTGCCATTGTCTTTCCTGCAGGGAGACGAAGGAGGAATCTCAAGGGCTGACTCCCTCCCCTGCCTGTCCTGCCCACTTCAGGAGCAGGAGTTTGGTTTCTAGCCCCCAGGGTGGGCTACCGAGGCTCGTCACTAAGGATGGGGAAGGCCCACCCTGGAAGACAGAGGGTGCGTCCCCTGCCAAACTCTCAGATCAAAGAATTGCAGACTCCACCCACCCTACTCTACCCCTCAACCTGGGCTCTGCTGCTGGGGGAAGTCCCTCTTCTAAACACAGTGAAATATAATAATTGACAGTTGTGGAGGACTTACTAGGTCCCAGGCACTTTCTAAACACTGTACTTACATTAATAATTCAAACCACACAAAAACTACTTTATGAGGCAGGTCACTAATTATTATAGGTCCACAGCCCTTTCCTGCAATTCCGAAATACAAAAGGTTGTGGAAATCAAGTTTGTTTCGTAACAAATTCATTGGTGAGCGAAGAGTGCTCTAAATTTACCTGAGGCTAGATACAGTCTTTATTTAACTCGCTTGGTTTAATTATTCAGTTTTTGATGAGAAATATTAGTGTTTCATGAGAAATATTAGTGTGATATTAGTGTGTTGTGATGTACACGTGTACATACGATAGGCTGAGTATCCCCAATTCAAAAATCCAAAATCTGAAGTGCTCCAAAATCCAGCTTTTAAAGTGCCAACATGACCCAAGTGGAAAGTTCCACACTGCCCTCATGTGGTGGGCCGCAGTCAAAATGCAGAAGCACTAAAAATACTGTATAAAATTACCTTCAGGCCCTGTGCATAAAGTATATATATATGAATTAAATGAATTAGATGTTTAAACCTTGGTCCCATCCCAAAAATATCTCAAATATTCCAAAAATTTTAAAAAGTGAAATCTGAAACACTTTAGGTCCCAAACATTTCAGATAAGGGATTCTCAACCTGCATATAATGGAAGGAAAAGACAAAATATGCATATGTGTACATTTATATATATTTCATTTGTATCTATTATATACACACATATGAACATATACATGTGTGTGACTTCAAAAGAAAATCCAAATTTCAAAATACCTCTGACCCCAACAGTTTCAGCAAAAGGACTGAATTGTTATTCCCATTTTACAAGAATGAAACAGTCGGTGTTGTGCAGGAAAAATCAGTCAAGCTGGGATTTAATACACAGCAGGTTTCTTTGACCTCCCGCCCTTCACCCAGTAACAGCCCCAACAGTTGTTCCTGATACTCCTTTTAGATGTTATAGCATTGGATTCTCGGATGAACCCTATGAAGTAGATCCCGTGGTTAGCTCCATTTTACAGATGAGGGTACCAAAGCTTAGAAGAATGTGGAAATGTGCCCAGAAGTCCTGAGAGTAAGTAGCGGCTTTGAGATGGAGATCCAAACCCAAAACCCATCTTTCTCCAGCATCCTGACTGGTTGTTCCAGGCTAGTTTGTGCACATCCCTGCAGCCCCATCATTTCCCCTCAAGGTCCTCACTTTGCCACCCCATCCATCCTCCATCTGCCTTAGCTCATGCTACAGTCTGGGTGAAGGGCACCCCCTGGGGTGGTGCAACCCAGAACCCTAGCTTGGCTTTGTCCCAGGGCGGGAGCCTCACTCCTTCGAGGGCCCAACAGGTGACTCAAGCCTCCCTGCCCTGGTGTTGCATGGCGCCACCCCACCCAACCCCATTCCTGCCAGCCACCAAGTGTCACCCTGCCTGTCCCCTGCTTCCATGCCACACAGACCTATCACCGTGGGAAGGCACTCTGTATCTCCACTGAGTCCCTTCCCTTGCCAGCCCCACCCTCCCCTAGGCCTGCCTCCCTTTGCCCCTGCCTCTCCTTTCCCCAGCTCAGATCCTGTTCCCTTCCCTCTAGGAAAAGACTCTAGCACAGAAAAATGAGAAAGAAGAGGAGGATGGGGCTCCAGACCCCCTAGTGTCCTTAAAGCTGTCCTCCCCTCCCAAATTTCTCAAGGGAAGCCAGCAGAGGCTTGCGGTAGAGCCAGAGGGATTACAGAGGATAGACCTCCAGTCTTCATGTAGCAGTCACATATAGGAAGCTGACCCAGTCAGGTGGAGGGTTCTGGCAAGGGTAAACCAGGAGCTCAGGTCCTATCCCTGTCCCATGGGAGCAACCACGCAGCTCAGCAAACAGCAGGGCAGCTTTGACCCACTGCCAGGAGAAGCCAAGAGTTTGCACGAGTAACAGGGCCTCCTATGGGGGCGGATGGGCCCTTAGTGGATAAAGTGGGGGAGGCTTTTGGAATAACAGTGAGTCCTGTTAGAGAAATAAAGTGTCCTCTAGGGCAATAGAACAGTCCATCAGTCTAAAAAATGTTCATAGGGCTGGGGATGTAGCTCAGTGGTAGAGCATTTGCCTAGCATTTGTGAGGCCCTGAGTTTCATCCCAGGAGTGGGGGGTGAGGGGGACATTTAAAAAATGTTAAATATATACCTAAATGTACATATTTATATACATATTAAATATATATATTCTATATAATCAAGATCATGTTCAAGGCTGTGGTGCCCTGGAGAGCTATAGAACTAACAGGGCTTCTGAATGGAGCAAGAAGGCTCCAGCTGGAATAATGGGGCTTCCTATCAGAGTAACAGGGCCTCCTGTTGTAGTAACAGAATCCTCCTGGAGATCAGGCTTTTTGGAGTTGCAGGCTTGCTCTCTGGCATAATAAACAAGGCATTCTACAAGAGTGCTGAGCCTGAGCATAGAGTAGAAAGGGGTCATTTTAGAATGGCTGGGCATCCTGCAGGATTCAAAGTGAGGACAGGAGCAGTAAGAAGAAGCATGATTTGGAAATGCTGCCTGCTGCCAGACTCTGGGATGCTGAAGATGACGGCTAGGCCTCACACATCTTCGTTCTGCCAGAATGCAGTCCCAAGCTGAGCCCCGAGCAGCAGTGGAGACTAAGGGTGATATATGACAGTGGCAGGAGAGCTCAGGAGTCCCTGGTGCCTGACCAGCTTGATGGGAGCCCAGAGTAGTCATGCTGGGGTGACCAGGCTGAAGTGGGGGCCCTCTGGGCGTGGGGTGAGGTGGTGTGGGCTCACCTGTGGCCTCCCTAAGTGCCAGGGTCTCATAGCCATCCATCCACTGGTAGGCAGGGAAGTGGTAGACACGGCCATTGGGGGCACAGATCTGCACGTAGTTGCAGTACCAGGGGTCCTTGGGGAAGAAGGAGTATCGTTCCTTGTGCAGGCGGATGATGATGAGCTCCCCCAGGTCCTGTTGGCACTGGATAGTGTACTCATCCACCTGGGCAGGACACAGGTCTCACTGAGCACACTGGACTGGACCCTGGTTCTGCCAGCCTTCCACTGAGTTGGCCCCTAAACCTGCTCTTGCTGGGTGATGTTCACCTTCTGAACTGAGGTGGCAGAGAGATGGGACATGGACCTGATCATTGGGCTCCCCTCTGACTCCACCAACTTGACTGTTCTCTGCTGAGTCCATTTACCCAGGCCTAGGCAGAACCCCAGCCCCTCCATCTCTCCCTTCCCAGTTCCCAAGGTCCTGTCCTCCTCTCCCATCCCCTTTCCTAGTCACCTGAGGCTTCAGGAACCACGCAGACCCTCAGGAGCTGGTGTACCAAGCAGTCCAAGAGGGACCAGGACTTCCTAAGCCTCCTACAGTCCTAGATTGGAGAGAGATGGTCCAGCCAGCCCTTCTCTCACTTCTCAATGAAAATGCGAAAATTCAGAAATGGCCACATTGACAGAGGGACCAGTTCAGGTCACACAGCAGCAGATGGTTGGGCCTTCCTCAAAATCAGATCTGAGAGCCCACAAGAGTGACTTCCATCATGGGGTAAGCAGGTCCCCACTGGACAGGCTGGTCTGATGCCATTTTAAGTCACAGAGAATTCAATGCAAATTTAAGCTAGCTATGATGCAACTCAGCTTAGGAAGAGTGAGTAAGAAGGGGAGAGGTTTGGGGAGGGGGACAGAGGCCATGCAAAAGGATGGGGTGGGAGAGAGATGAGAGATGAGCCATGTGGAATGAGTGAAGAGAGAAGGGGTGAGAGGGATGGAAACTGGTTGAAAGGGATAAGAGATGAGGGAGCAGAGATGAAGAGAAAGAGCCCAGAGACTAGCAGAGTGGGAAGGATTGGGAGACAGGTGTGGTGAGGCATCCAGAGCCACCAAGAAACCCACAACCTTCAGCTGAACCTCAGTTCTCCAACCTCTCCTGGTCAAGCTCTGCCCCTGGCTTCCTCCCCACACACCTCCATCCCTCTTGGGCCACACACACTCACCGCCCCTGTGGCAAAGTCTCTCCCAAAGTGGTTCAGCAGCTGCTTATGGCTCTCTCCTTGGGTCCCCACGATGGTCAGCGAGATGGAGTCCAGGGTTCCCGACAAGAAGTCAGTGCCTGTGGCCACCTTCACCTTGTAGGTGGCCATGGCTGCTCTTCACGAGTCAAGATGGGGCTCAATCCCGGACACTGTGTGGAGGTCCCACAGCGGGGCCAGGCACAGAGAGAAGTGAACAGGCCAGCCTCTGTGGCAGAGTGGCTGGACAGCAGGAGCCACTTGCCTGCCAGAGCTGCCCTTGGCGGGCAGGGATGTGAGCCGCCCCGGGTGGAGCAAGCTGGTGGCAGTGAGCAGGCGTCTGGGCTGGAGCCCAGCGGGAGCTGGCGGGGAGGAACTGCAGGTAGGGCACTGGGCCTGCCTCTGAGAGGGCGGATGGAAGATGCCGTGGCTGAAGGAGCCTTCAGGGTGTGGGAGCCAGTCCAGCCTGAGCCAGGGCCCCAGGGAAGTTGGGGGAGGGGGTGGGGCGGGGCCCCCAGATCCTTATCAGACTAATGAGCTCCTTCCACCTGCTTGCCCCCATTGGCTGTCAGGCACCCCTGCTGAGCAGCACCGTGGGCAGGGGTGACCTGCATTGGAGGGGAGGGGAGTGGGACAAATTTGCCATTCAGATGATCTGCTGTGGGGCATGGTCCATCCTTCAACCCTAGGACCCACAGTTCATGACAGGTTGGTGTTAGAGCCAAGGCCCAGGGATCACATCGTACAGGGAGGCTCTTGGAGATGCTACAGGAAGGAATGATTGCGGGTCAGAGAGGGGGTATGTGTTGCTTTCTTTGAGGCCAGGGTGAGCTGAGGGCTTGGGGTTGAATATACAATTAGAAGACAATCCTTACTGAAATTTGGGGCACAGGAATTAAGCTAAAGGGTTGGGGGTAGAGCTCGAGAGTAGAGTCTTTGCCTAGCTGGCATAAGCCTCCAAGTTCAATCCCCAGCATCGCAAAAACAAATGAATTTAACTAAAGTTCCAAGTACAGTGATGCATGCCCTGAAACCCCAGTGGCCTGGGAAACTGAGGCAGGAGGATCGCAAATTCAAGGTCAGCCTGGAAAACACAAGAAGACCCCATTTCTAAACAAAACAAAAACAAATTAGACTATATTGTGGATGGATCCCACAAAGAAGGAAAGCAGCCAGATGTTAAAGAGGACACACTTTCTTATTCCCTCAGCACCAAGTTCCAGAGAGGTAAAACTAAACACATCTTACACAAGTCAGATTAATGAGTATCTCTGGAATGGGGGAACACGTAGGCAGCTGGACGTGTTCTCTCTCCCCATCTGGGTAGTATATAGGGCACTTGATGCATTTTTACTATATCTATGTTATCTCTCAATTTTATAAAGGACACACCCTTACTGGGAAAAAAATCTAAGAATGAAGCTAGGAAGAGGGCTGGAATGAGGGAAGGCCTCCAGTGGAACTGTGTTTGTCAAGAGCCTGGCCCTTCCTTCCTTCTTTGTTTGCTTCCTTCCCTCCCCAGATGTAGATTGAGCAGGATTAACACCACGTTGTAGGCACTGCAGACGCAAAGAAGAAATAAAATGGTCAGGCATCGAGGTGCACGCCTGGAATCCCAGCTTCTCAGGAGGCTGAGGCAGAAGGATAGAACATTTGAGGACAGTCTGAGCAATGTAGTGAGACCCTGTCTCAAAATAAATTTTTAAAATGCAAGGGTGGGGAGGTAGGGGAGGGACAAAGCACTTGACCATCATGAACAAGGCCCTGGGCTCAGTCCCCAGTGTTGCAAAAATGAAGAAGAAATAAAAGATACATGGAGCTTTGCTCTAATTCTGGATATTAAGTGCTTTGAAGAAAATAAACCCCAAGTGGCAGAGCAGTTGGGACCAGGGAGTAGTTTCTGATAGAATCACAGCAGCCAGAGAAATAAGAGCTGGGAGGGTCAGCCCTCAGATAGAGAGGAAGCATCAGGACCAAGGCGAGGGGCAGTGCATGGGAGAAGGTCCAAGTTCTACTCTCAGCAGACAGTATTTGGGACCCAGGGAGAGTGAGGAGAGAGTCACGTTCCTGTCCCCTTTTTCCGGACCTGCCCTTTTTCCTTCCACCTCCCAGGGGCAGCTCCTGCCAACCAGGAAGCACCAGCCCTGGTTTCCTCCCAGGTGGCACCCTCCTGTCACCATCAAGGGAAGGTCAGTCAGTTCCCAGGCCAAGTTAGGGTTGAAAAGGGTTGGGATTCTGAGATGGAGAGAAGGTTCCTATAGATTTAGGGTTGGAAGAAGAAGAACAGGGATGAGACTGCAATTCAGATTTAATTTAGGAATAGGGATGTGATTGGAGTTAAAGATTGAAATGATCTTCTCAAGACCCCCAAATACTCATGTCACCCCTACCCTGCCCCCACCCAGATCAAGCCTGGCTGTGGCTCTTCTTGCCTTTGGGATAATACTTTGTGCCTCTCATTCATTCATCAGCAGATGCTAACTAAGCCTCTGCTGTGCGCCCAGCATGTGCCAGGCCCAGAGAACACAACACAACTGAAACAAGTTATGGAGTTTGTATTCTAGTGAGGGAAATACACAATAGAACTTAATAGTCAAATAAATTACATAGTATGTTAAACGGTGACAAGTACCAAAGATAAAAACAGAGAAGGATTATATCAAGTACAAGGGAGCACCAAAGGTGTAACTCAGTGGTAGAGTGCTTGCCTAGCATTCCAAGACTCTCTGGGTTCCATTCCTAGTGCCACAAAAAATAAAGTGTGTGTGTGTGTGTGTGTGTGCGCGCGTGTGTGTGCTGGGCAGCAAATTTTAGCTATAGAGTGGCCAGGAAGGGATCTTTAGGAAAGAGTTTTTGAGTAAAGACAAAGGACATGAGATTTGCTCCTTCCCACCCCAGGGACTTTGCACATGCTTTTCCCTATCTACTTCTTGGACTTGATTGAAGCCTCTTCTTCTTTCTGATCTTAGTTTAATCATTGCTTTTCCAAGGAAGGCCAAATTTACTATTAATTCCTCTCATAGTTAATATCTTTGATGTCTGTTTTACCTACTAGATGAGACTGTCCATAATCTGGTTTGTTTGTTTTCCCCATCTCATGGAATAGTACCTATACCTTGGAGACTCTTGAAACATAATTCTTTTCCTTTCTTTTTGGCACTGGGAATTGAACCCAGGGGCACTTTACCTCTGGGCTACATTTCCAGTCCTTCCTTTCTTCCTTTCTAATTTTGAGATATGGTCTCCCTAAGTTGCTGAAGCTGACCTCAAATTTTTTTATTATCCTTCTGCCTCAGTCTCCCAAGTTGCTGAGATTACAGGCATGTGCCACCACATCCAGCTCTTGAAACATGATTCTTAATGGTTGGGTGGGCTGGTTATAAGAACAAGATCAGGGTCAGGGATTGAATCAGGGATGGGTTTATAATTAGAGTGAAGATTCAGAGAGGAGAGCTGGGTTGGACTAAAGGTAGAGGATGGTACAGGAAGTAATATGAGCCAAGGAGATGGGGAAAGGGGATGGAGGTAAGGAAAAAAGAAGCGTGAGGATGAGGGTCATGCTCAAGCTCTGGGTGGCTGGCAGGCTGTCCCATTCCCCTGGCACAGTGCCATACTGGGCCGAGGATAGGAGCTGCCAGGCTGGTCAGGCCTGCCCTCCTGGGCTCTGCTCAGTCACCCTGATGACTCTTGGGGGATGCTGGAAGCTTGATTATGCAAATTTTCATGTCGAGATTCAAATCCCATGCCAACTCTCCCTTACCCTGGAGACTGTACCACCAAGGGGTTGCTAGGGTGTGGCAAAGAGCAGGTGTTGGAGCAGGAAAATTAAAACTCAAGGATTTGGGAGACACTGCTGCCAGGCCCCTCTGGAATGTAGGGTCCTGGGGCATTTGGAGTGAGAGGTCCAACTTTAACTTTTCTATCCATTGGTAAGATGACTCAGTGTGGGGGTGGGAGGAAGCAGGGTTACATAGGCAGCCCAGAGAACTGGGTAGGGGAGGGCTCTGGGGACACAGAGAAGGGGACCTAGGTGCATAAGAGGATGGGGAAAACCACAAGTAGGGATCTATCTCCACTGCCCCCAAAGCTGACTTCCTAAATCATGACCCACTAGCAATAAGTCTCCTTTTAGTCTACCCCTCTCCCTGGGTCTGGTGGGGATATGGGTGGGGCCAGGGCTAGGGCTAAGGATTTGGATGGGATTAGGGATTAGGTATACGGATGTGATTGGGGCACTCCCCAGTTGTGACCCAAACGTGGATGCATAACTCTGGGTAGGCACTCGCTGAAGAACTGGTTCTCCTGGACCAGGGGTGGGACCCAGAGAGTATGAGAGGCCCCTGATACAGATGAGCACTAGCAGGGGTAGCTCATGACACCCACCCACACTGGAAGCCAAGTCGTCACTGCTGGGACACTCTCTACCTTGCCCAACCCCATGCCCTGAGAGGCAGAGAGCAACCGCTGGGGCCCCACTCCCCTAGGACATAGAAGAAAAAAATTGAATCAGGAACTCCCCTGTTTAAAATTCACCAGAGCTTAAAAGAGTGTTGTCCTTAAATCCCAAGATTTGCTATGGACTACGTGACCATGCATGACCAACGCCTTTTCTTAGCCACCCTCTGTTCCTCGAAGATGTGCCCTTGCACTCGCCCTGTCCTGGTTTGTAACACCATCCCTCTCTGCTGCTGCTTCAAGAATGTTGTTTCTGGCCTCTGGGTCTCAACTCCAGCATAGCTTCCTCAGAGAGACCTTCCTTAACCACCACACCTAATATCCCCCTCAGTCACACGAGCACTCGCCACCTGGTTGTATCTTCCAACTTGCTCTGGCCATCACATGGAAGGATTTCTCTCAATGTGCCTATTGGTGTGTTCTTTGTCCCTCCACCTGGAAGGTGATGAAAACTGGGGTCCTGTCTGGGGCTTTCACAGTTGCTTCCCAAGGTCAAGAACAGAGTTAAGGAGACAGGAGCCATTACGCAAGCAGATCCTAGAATGTCAGTGCAGGAAGGGACTTTCCTGGTCTTCTTGTCCCGCCCATTTATCTGACAGATTTGGGCCACCGACGTGGAGGAACTTGTTCAAGACCATCCAGAGAAAGGGGCTGGCGTGCTTCCCACTGTGCCAGTCATCCTTCCAGATTGATGGATCAAAAAGCATGGAGGGATCCAAAGCGCATGCTGGAAGAAGCCCCCTGTCCGACAGGATCCAACAGCTTGGCATGAGCCCCTTCCCCACGTCCCTTATCCAGACATGCCGAGAGTCAGGGCAGAAGTCCTATGTGCTGCTGGGTGTGTCTTCCCAATAAATCTCCCTTCAGTCTGGCTTTCTGGGAAATTAGATTCCAGTGATCCACCCTGGCCCCTCCCTCTCCTGCTTGGGAGCATTTTTTAGGATGAGCATGACTTCCAATGGAACCTTTGTGCTGGATGAGAAGAGTTCATCCTCCTGGGAAGTCCCAGTGGGGAGGCAGTGCTCTGGTCAAGACAACTTTTAGTGGGTCCACATTTGCAGCTTTGACCACAGCCCAGATGACCACAAGGGGGCGTCATGGGGTATTTCTTAGTCCCTTGACTTTGTTGTAAAGTGAACAAAATCTGGTGATTCTGGTTAAAGTCTTAGGCTGAGATCTCCAGATGCCATGTCCCCCTAAACCACTTCTTCATGCACAATGGCTCAGGATTCTCTTCTCCCAGCATCACAGATGCCAGAAATGAAAATTCAACCTTTAGACTGTCCCCCGACCTCCCCCACCACACACACCCACAAACACCCACTTGCCCCAAAGAAAGAAGGGGTTTGGTTGAACAAGGAGAAGAATGTAGGGCTGGAAGAGGATGGAGGAGATGATAGACAGTGTGTCTTCCTGGATCTACAGGACAATGGCTGCTCCAAAATTTAAGCATAGCAGGGGGTCTGGGCTGACAAATGAGTTAAAAAGCAAAGATCCAGAACTTTCTGTGGAGCTGTGCTTGTGTAGAAAGCAATTTTTGGTCCCTTGAACTATGGCATCCTAGGCAAAACCCTTGGTCATGTGAGGCTGGGAGTGGGGGTCACCTGTACACCTATTATTTTGACCCTAAAGCTGATTCCTCTACTGCCAGCACCATAGGGACGAAAGACCCATCTCTCTCTCATTGTTCAAAGACACTGTGAATCTGGCCAGAGAGAGACCATAACCAGGGATTTGTCAGGCACAGAATCTGACTCAGGTGGCAGAGGAGGTAAGGTGGACTGGGTCTGAGGTCTAAGGAAGCAGGAAATGGGCAAGATGTTGGCCAATGTGGAGAGAGATGTGGATGGCTGATTGCGAGTTGTACAAAATTCTATTTTTAAAGGGTGAGTGACGAGAAAAATCAGACTCTCCAGACCTCAGTAATTTTGGTCAGGAGGGACTAGGTTATGCTGCAATAACAAACAATTCCAAGATTTCAATGGCTTCACCAAAAAAAAAAAAAAAATTTATTTCTCATTCAGTTCCATATCCAGCTCAATCAACCAGGGCCTCTGCTCTAGTCCCTTGGACACATGAGCTGCTGCAAGTGCCATGTTAACATGTGCTTCCAGAATGGAGGGACAGGGAGAGCTCCAGAGGGCCTGCACTCCAACCTGAAGATAACCACACTTTTGCACATGACTCAGCCAAAATTCATCTCAGGACTCCACCCATCCACAAGAGGGACAAGAGTGAGTCTTCCATGTGTCCAGGAGTAGAACTGGATTTCAGTGGCAACACTAACAACTGTCACACCCAGAAGCTGGATACTGAGGCTTTGCAAAATGCCCTTTTTTTTCCAATCAGTATTTTGAGTCCAGATATTAGTCTAGGAAGTGAAGGCAGAAATATAGGGCTCGGCTGGGTGGTGAACTGAGCTGGGGGGTGGGGGCAGTTCTTGTCTCCAGTACAACCCATGGATTTGCAGCTGCTCCACCATCACCCAACACACACATACACACACACACACGCATGCACACACACATGCACACATGCACACACCATACACCACAAAAATGAAATGAGAGCCAGATAAGAACTTTTATTGAACTTGCTGTGCTCAAAAACAAAAAACAAAAAAAAAAAAAAAAAAAATTTGAGTGAAGGCGGGTAAAAAAAAAAAAAAAAAAAAAAAAAAAAAAAAAAGAATTAGAGTGAAGTAGGATAAAAGAGAATGAAGCCATATACACACCCAGGGGCCTGTCCTCTAGAACTGCAGCTAGATGTCCAATTGAGCAGGCTTCGATTCGTCCCCTCCCCTTAAAGGTAATAGGGGCAAAGGGAACCACATGACAGACCCAGGCACACATCCCATCTGTGTCCAGTTTCCAGCTCTTCTAGAGAGGGAAGCTGGGTTGGTTGGTCCTGGGGATGGAGGAATCAAAAAGCCACAGTAGGAGAAAGAGGGTGTGGATGGGGAGGACTGGGAAGGACAGCTTGGGAACCCAAGCTGGGCATCCCAGTGGGAGGAGGTATATTCCCACAAGAGGCTGGAACAGGAAGCTACCCAAAGTAGGGCAAGGTGTACTCCTTTTCAAGGGGTCTATTGTGCATTTGACTTCAGTCAGCGGTTTCTCCCTGGACACTGTTGCCTGGATCCCTCACAGTTCATGGCCCATTCATATGATACTAGAGCCATCTTGGCTGAAAAGGTCCCCATACGCAGAAAAGAAGGTTCAGGCTGAGAATGGGGAGAATGGAAGGGTCTAGAAGACCCTGAGAAGCTTGACTTCCTCATGCTTAAATCTTCCTTTCTTCTGGGGTGATCTGAGGTGGGGGTTAGATGGAGACACTGTTCTCAATGAGGGGAGGATCCAGATAAGCATAGGGCAGTGGTAGATTTTGGTTCCGCTCCCTGATGTCCTTCGAGATCTGAGCCAGGCGGTTCTGGAAGGTGGCAATGCTCCTGCGTGGGGCCTCTTCAGTGAAGTGTTCATCCGGGTAGGTGCCCAGAGGCCTCTGGGAGAAAAACAGATCACAAGTCAGGATGATGTTCAGATGGGATGAGAATAATGAAGGATCACATGTGGCAACACGCAGTCAAAGGCACAACCCCACAACAGCCACTGTGAACACAACCCTTCAAATCACCACCCAAACCGTCACTGTACGCAGCCTCACTCTGAAGAGCCTCCCAACACCCAGAGCCCATACAGTATAGGCGACAGACTTGGGAGACAGCCAACTAAAATTCGGTGTCCCCTCTGCTGACCCTGTGTGTGACTTTGACTCTTTGAGACTCAATTCCTGCATCTGAAAGTAGATGCAAGATTGAACTAGAAAATCTTTAAGTTTCCCTTCCAGTGCCCTGAGCCACTCTTTGAAGTAGAAGAGCATGATCACATTCATCACACAACTGAGATCAGCATAGACATATTTCAGCTAATAGACTCAAGAATACACCTGTTACCTCACAATTTCACAAAATTCAGGCCCTGAGGACAACCAGCATCCTGGTTCCAAGGCATCTTCACAATCAACTACCATAATGGAAATTTTGCCAACACAATCATCATAACACTGTCACACTTTACAGGATAGCTAACCACAGTCAAGAAAGTCACAAGGAGGGCCGGGGGTGTTCGCTCAGTGGGAGATGCTTGCTGTGTGCAAGAGGTCCTGGATGTGATCCCTAGCACCACAGAGGAGCAAAGAGAAAAGAAATGTTACAAGGAACTTTAGCGTCAATGCAATCCTGTGTGCAGGACTGTCCCTCCCTCCACGTCACTTCACACAATCCGTTCACCATCGCAATGCCCAGGCGCAGCATCTGACCTCTCCAGCACACTCTTCCTGCCTGTAGAACCTTCCTACAAGATGGCTGTCAATACTACTCGTGGGCCTGGGCTTGTGGCTCAGTGGTAGAGCTGCTTGCCTAGCATGTATGAGGCCCTGGGTTCAATCCTCAGCACCATATAAAAATAAAATTCAGGTGCTGTGTCCACCTACAACTAAAATGAAATAGAAAAAAAAACACTATTCATGCATTTAAAATTAATTTTTGTTTTTATTGCTCTGATGAAGCCCTTCAGATCAGTGTTAAACAATAGCAGTAATAATGGGCATTACTTTCTTGTCCCAGGTTCTAATGAGGAGACCTCTATTATTTCATCATAAGTTTTCCCTCCCTCTTTCTCCCCACCCCCTCCCCTCGCTGAGGATCAAACCCAGGGCCTCACACATGCTAGGCAAGTGCTTGATCACCAAGCTACATCGCCAGTTCCACCATTTTTTGTTTGTTTGTTTGTTTGTTTGTTTTGGCACCAGGGATTGAACTCAGGGACACTCAATCACTGAGCCACATCCCTAGCCCTATTTTGTATTTTATTTAAAGACAGGGTCTTACTGAATTGCTTAGCACCTCCCCATTACTGAGGCTGGCTTTGAACTCTGGAACCTCCTTCCTCAGCCTCCCCGGCCTCTGGGATTATAGGCATGCACCACCCACCATTTTCTTAAACACATTTTTACCAAAACCCCTTCAGGGCATTTCATTTTACACTGAGTTTTTATTACAACGGTTGTTCACACTGATCAAATGCTTTTTTCATCATATACTGAAATGATTATATGGTATGCTTCTTTGTTGATGTAACAAATTATATCGCTTCATTTCGTAAGGTTGAACCAACCTTTCATTCCTAGAATAAACCAGACTTGGTCATGGCACATTATTGTTTTACTATATATTACAGCCTTTATTGGCAGATATATTTTTCAGATTGTGGTAGCTGAGTGGAAGGAGTTTATAATTTAATTTTCTTAATAACATCTAACACGTAAAACACTTTACATAAACCATTACCAGGATACAACAATCTTTAAGACGGGTACTCTTATCATGCCCACTTCACAGATAAGGAAATTGAGGCTTAGAGAGGCCAAATTACATATTCGAGGTCATACAGGTGGTGTCAACCTGAGACTGGAGCCCTCTAATGAGACCCTCTTCCCTTTTTAAAGATTATTGCCTTTGGGGGCTGGGGGTGTAGCTCAGCGGTAGAGCGCTTGCTTAGCATGTGTGAGGCACTGGGTTTGATTTTCAGCACCACATATTTATTAATTAATTAATTAATTAAAAAATTGTGTCAATCTACAACTAAAAAAAAATATTTGCCCATCTTGGAGTCAGGGTTCTATAATTCAGTGAAATTATTCAGGAGGCTTCCACCTTTCTCTATGCTTTCAAGCTGTTTGAATGACTTAGGAAGTGCTTGTTCAAAGGGATCAGATCTCTTACAGACTTTTACATTTAAGTCTGGTTTTCATCTCTTCCAAAGTTTCAATTGCTTATGTTCTCCTAGAAAAGCATTCCTTTCATCAATATTTCCAAGTTTGCTTGCATAAAACTGTAAGCAAATATATCAGCCAACAAAGGCCAATAATGTATAGTAAGACAATAATGTGCCCTGATGGAGTCTAGTTTATTCTAGGAAGGAAAAATTGATTCAATCCTATGAAATAGGGATGTAATTTGTAACCAATATTTTCTCATAGTTTTAAAAACTTCTGTATTCCCTTTCCCATTCCTAATGTTGTATATTTATGTTCTATAGCTTCTTTATATTATTGGTCTTTTCAAAGAACCAGTTTTATGTCTTATTTGCCAGACTGATATGTAACTTCTAAATCTATAGCATAGTCACCAGACAAGCTGAACACAAAAAATACAACAGGCTGGATTCAAAGTCTGCTTCCTACCTAAGTAATGTGCAACAAATTGCTTAATCTCAGGGTTTTTCCCCCATAAATGAACTACCATCTATTGAACATTTACATGCCAGCACTACACTAAGCACTTTAAATAGAGCTACTATTTGTTTTGTATTTTAAAAGAGTGTGCACAAAGTATCTGATTTAAAGACTGAGACATGATGGATCCTCAGTAAGTGACAGTTGCTATTATCGTTGTTTTACATTTCTAGGTTAAACTTCTGACTCCCTTATGAGGAAGGAACCCTCCACCCTCATCCTCTTGCCTACTTATCCTTCTGGGAACAGAAAGGGGCAGGATTCAGGGAAAAGTTCCTGCCACTCCTAGGATAGAAGATGGTTGCTTAAAACTTGCTAGGAAGGGCTGGGGGTGTAACTCAGTGGTACAGTGCTTGCCTAGCATACTTAAGGCCCTGTGTTCCATCCGCAGTACTGAAAAAAAATTGTTCTGAATCAATGGTTGTGACACCTGCCTGCACTAGCTACTTGGGAGGCTGAGGCAGGAGGATTGCTTGAGTCTAGAAGTTCAAGGTTAGCCTTGAACACAGCAAGACCCTGTGTCTAAAAACTAAAAAAATAAAATTTTCTAGGAAGATAAAACATTTGCGATCTTTCTGGCACTGAATGGAGTTAAGCATGAGAAAAAGAAGATGCTCATGTGTCAGAGAACTTGTGAGCAAGACCAGGAAGGCAGTCATGACGGGTAAGGCAACATATGAATGACATATGACAGGAGTTGGTGATTAAAGGGCTGCTCATCTAGCCTCTGATACTTAACTGCCTCCTCTCTGTCTCCTGACTCCACAATTGTCCCTGTCACCCATTCGCATGGCCACAGAAGTACCCTTCCTGAAGCAAATTGAGTCATGACATCTCTGGTTTAAAACCCTTGAGTGGCCCCCTCATTGTCCTCTATCTTCTAAATGAAGATGCAAAGACCCACCTTCCTCTCCACCTTCCTCTCCACTTGCCATCTTGCTACACTAAACCATAATGATCCTACAAACACACCAGTGGAATCTCCCTCCACTTGTTGCTTGTATCCTTTCCTCTAACCAGAAATCAATCCTGCCCCTTCTTTGTCTATTTGACCCACATGCTTTGGCTTCAATGTCACTTCCTCCAAGGAGCCTTCTCAGGTTCTTCTAGACCCTGTTAGCTTCCACAGGGCTCCGTAAAACTGTGGGCTCTGTAAAACTGTGGACATGGTTCATGACTGCCCACCAGTGTCTGGCACACTGCTCAGGAAGTACATGTAAAATGGAGGAGTTAATATGTGTATACTTCCTACAAACACTGTGGAGCCCTTCTTCATTTACCTATATGTCTCAACTAGACACAGGTTTCTTAAAGACAGGAAAGTCTCACTCAACTTTAATTGCCTGGTGCACAGCACTGTGCTGGGAGGTACCAAACATTTTTGTTTAATGTTTAGGAGAATGCATGAGTAATTAATGGACCATGAAACAATGGGATCCATGGATGGATGATGGATGAATTGGTAAACATGTGAACTGAATGGAAGTTGTACCCCAGCCACTAAACTGGTATTTGCTTTAATGTGTGTCTTTGGGAAAATCAAGTATCATTTTCTGAGGAAACTAAAGAACCTGAAGCGGTTCAGCAGTGTGCATAAATCCCAGCATTTAGTCCCCACCTCAGAACAGCCCTTATCCCCTCCTCCACTGCCCTGGCCCTGAAAGACCCATCCCCATCCACACTACTATACACACACCTGGTCCTTGGGCTCTTGGCTGACCAACCAAAAGAGGAGAAGGTTGTTGCAGGTGATGTTCACTTCAGGGAGGGTTTCCAGGTAACTCTTCAGGGTGGTGGTCCCCTTGGTCTGAGGTGGGGGCTGCCTCATGGATGAGGGGGCATTGGGCATCCAGGCCCCAAAGTCATGCTGTGGAGACCCCCCCACCCCAGTTGGATCAGCTGGCCAGAAGATGAGGACCAGCTCCCTCTTCATCATTCCCAATCCCTCTTCCACCATCCCAGGTCTTGCAGTTGGGAAATTACGGTATTGTGGAAAGCCCCAGGAGTGGAGCAGGAGCCCAGCTCACCCCTTGTCATTCCCTACCCAATGTTCCAGGACTGGGTGGGGTGAGTCACCATAGAGGGAGTCACCAGAGAGTAGGTAATCCTAGAAAAGGGCCTTGGGCTGGCACGCCACAGAGCAACCTGATACTCCACCTGGTCCAGTCCTGACCAAGACAGGAGCCCACAAGTTCTACTCCCAACATAACTCCAACTTGAGTCTCCATTGTAACCCTAGACCCAGCTCCACCCAGCCACCACCCAATGCTGGCCCTTCGCTCCACCCAGTAGTCACTCGGGCCCCAGCCCTGATCATAAACCCACCCAAACCTGATCTGCCCATGCTTTCAACCTGAACTCTGGCCCCAAGTCCATTGCCAAGCCTAACACACTCTTTATGAAGCTTGCCCTCTGCAACCTTACCTGCCCACTATTGACAGCAGCATGCTGGGCGGAGCAGTTGAAGATGATCGCAGTGAGGTACTTCACCAACTCTCCTGGTGTGCACAGGTGGCTTGGGAAGCCTGGGTGTGGGGAAAAAGGGAAGAGGGTAGGATAAGGAGGGACTGGATTCCTAGGGGCTGCTGAGGGCAGGAGTCCATTGCAAATGGAGAGTAAGGGAGTAAGGACTTGGACATGAACCACAACTGTCTTTAGACTAAGATTTGGGATGGGATAAAGTTAGGGATGGCCATCATCAAGGCCTGTGGTTTCTGAAGGGGTTCTAGATAGGAGCTGCATGCTGGGATGGGACAAGAAGATGTTTGGCCGACAGGGTTCATGATGAAACCAGGTTCAAGCCAAGCACCAAGCTGCCTCTTCCTGACCTCCAAGGCTCTGCAGCCCATACTAGCACTCAATTTACCAATCTCTGTCCAAGCACCCCATAATGGATTATCTTCTGCTTTGTAGCAGAAACAGATGACTACTTAAAAACACAGAGGGATGAAAGAAGAAAGAAATATGCAAGGCCAGAGTTTGACTCCTGGAGGAGAAGACAAATAGGACAGAAACAGGCCCTGGGGGTAGAGTGGTTAGGAGAGACCTTCCTGGATGAAGATAAGGGGCCTCCCCAAATTGAGGGATGACAGAAGCTGGGCACAGCAGTGTGTGCCTGTAGTCCCAGCTACTCAAGAGGCTGAGAGAGAACAATTGCTTGAGCCCGGGAATACAAGGTCAGCCTGGGAAGCATAGCAAGACACTGTCTCAAAAATAAGTAAACAAACACAATTTGAAAAGAATTAGCAAAGATGAGTCAGGCACAGTGCATGCCTATAATTGCAGTGACTCCAGAGGCCAAGGCAGGAGGATTGCAAGTTCAAGGCCAGCCTCAGCAACTTAGCGAGGCCCCAAGAAACTTAGTAAGACTCTGTCTCAAAATTAAAAATAAAAAGGGCAGCCGGGCATGGTGGCGCACGCCTGTAATCCAAGCGACTTGGGAGGCTGAGTCAGGAGGATCACGAGTTCAAAGCCAGCCTCAGCCACTTAGCGAGGCCCTAAGCAACTCAGTGAGACCCTGTCTCTAAATAAAATACAAAATAGGGCTGGGGATGTGACTCAGTGGCCGAGTGCCCCTGAGTTCAATCCCTGGTTCCAAAAAAAAAAAAAAGGGCTGGTGATGTGGCTCAGTGGTAAAGCGCCTATGGGTTTAATTCCCAGCACCACAAAAAAAGATGGGGGGTTGGCAGGGAGAAGATGAAAGCCCTGTCAGGGTTGGAGGGAGAAGAGCTCAGCCCTATGTCCTCCTGTCTGTACTGCCCTAACCTCACCCTGGTCTGTGACTTTGCCCAGCTCCCACTCACTGATAACTCCCAAATTCACATCCTGGCTCCTGCACTTGACTTAGTAGTGGGCATAAATCTGCAGCTGCTTCCCTGACATCCCTATGCCCAAGGCACCTCCAGCCTAACCTTGCAAAATCAAATGCTTGACTCCCCACTCTCCATCCTTGCCCTCCCTCGGTGGCTCCATTTCAGCACAGGGGGTTCCACACCTGTGGGTTCAACCAACCTTAGATCAAAAATATTTGGAGAAAAAAAAAAAAACTGCAAACTTTTTCTCCTTGTCACTAAGCCGTACAGCATGACAACTGTTTACATAGCATTTACACTGCATTAGGTATTAAAAGTAATCGAGAAATGATTTAAAGTATATAGGAGGATGTGTGTAGGTTATATGCAAATACTATACTGTTTCATGTCAGGGACTGGAGCATCTGAGGATTTGGGTCTCCGTGGAGTTTCTGGAACCAATCCCCCTTGATATCAAGAGACGACTGCAGCCGGGCGTGGTGGTGCACGTCTGTGATCCAAGCAACTTGGGAGGCTGAGGCAGGAGGATCGCAAGTTCAAAGCCAGCCTCAGCAACTTAGTGAGGCCCTAAGCAACTCAGTGAGACCCTGTCTCTAAATAAAATACAAAATAGGGCTGGGGAGGTGGCTCAGTGGCCGAGTGTCCCTGAGTTCAATCCCTGGTTCCAAAAAAAAAAAAAAGAGATGACTGCACTCTTTATCCAGTTGCCAAGGCCAACTTGCTCCTCTTTTTATCTCATACCGTACATATCAGCAAAGATGTTCCGAATCTCATCTCTCCTTCCCACCTCAATCTCCACCACTACCCAGTCGCCATCATCTCTCTTCCAGATGAATCCCACTAGTTTCACCCATGTCCCTTAGCCTGTTTTTCACATGACAAGCCAGAGTGATCCTCTAAAATCATTAATAAAGGCTGGCAGTGTAAGTTGGTTGTAGAGCACTTGCAGAGCATGCACAAGGCCCTGGGTTCCATCCTCAGTACCACAAAAAAGAAAAAGAAATCATAAATCAACTGATGTTGCCTTTTACTAGAACCTTCTAAGGGCTTCCCCTCTCACTCACCTTATTATTGGCCCTACTGAATCTGGCTCCCATTCCTTCTCTTTTCCTTCTCAACTTTCCTTCTTCTCACTTTCTCACTCCACTTCAGCCATGGCAGCCTTCCTGATAGCCCTCAAAAACACCAACAGGCTCCAGCCTCAGGGTATTTGCATTTACTATACCTCTGCCTGCAAATTTTTTTTTTTTTTTTTGTACCTGGAATTGAACCCAGGGGTGCTTAACCACTGAGCCACATCCCCAGTCATTTATGTTGAGAGAGGATCTCACTCAGTTTTGTAGGACCTGGCTAATTGCTGAGGCTGGCCTGGAACTTGTGATCCTCCTGCCTCAGCCTCCCAAGTAGGTGGGTTCCGCTGCCTGCATACCCTTATACCAATTATCCATAGAACTAGCTCCGCCTCTTCATTTAGGTCTCTATTAAGCATCAGCTCCTTGGCACCTATCTGAAATAATTCTCCTAATGCTGTTTTGTTTTTCTTCCTAGCATTTGTAACAACCTGACATTGTTTGTTGATTATCTCTATCTCCCTGAAAGAATGTTAAGCTCCATTAAGGCCAGGATTTTTATCCATTTGTTCACTGCTAAACCAAAGCATCTAGAACAATGCTTAATAAAAATTAAGAGCCCAGTAATAATTGGTTGAATGGAGTGAATGCATGAGAGAGTCAAAAGCCTGGGTGGGACTGCATAGGGCATAAGCAAGGTGAGGGGACATAACTGAACATGCGGCTGCTGCAGTGTGCTGGGGCATGGGATTTCCGGGCAGTATTTCTAAGTATTAGCAGGATAGTAGCCTGTTAACTAGCGAAAGGCTGGGCAAGAAGGAAGTGACTGAGAAGCAGCTGCCACCAGGCAGCAGCACCAGTGAGGAGTGGTAACAATGGGAAATGATGAAGACAATGGAAATTAGCCACCCAACTGAATTTAGGAAGACAGAGAGGGAAACATGACTCAAAGAGGGATCCAAGGATCGGAATCAAGCTGAGCAGAAGGAAGAGGTTGGGAGGAAGGACTGGGCATCCACCTGAGAGTGGGTGGGAATTTCCTGAATGTACTACTGTTTGTGGTCAACTATATAAAAAATTAAGCAGAGGGCAGAGTAGCTATGGGGATTTTTCTGTAGTTCATATTGTATATTTTTTCTCCTCAGAATTTGAAATCCAAAGACTAACAGATGAGTAAGTGTGTTTTACCTTTAAATACATGAGTCTAGAATAGGCTTGCACTATTTGCAAGAGCTATTATCAATCTGAGGGTAAGAAATGAGAGGCATGTTTAATAAAGATAGAGTTGAACCAACAGTAATTAGATCCTAGTCTGGTTTCTTTCTTTTTTTCTCTTTTACATTTCTTTTCTTTTCTTTCTTTCTTTCTTTCTTTTTTTTTTTGTGTTTGTGTGTGTGTGTACCTGGGACTGAACCTAAGTTGCTGAGGCTGGTTCAAAATTGTGATCCTCCTGCCTCAGCCTCCCGAGCCACTGGGATTACAGGTGTGTACCACACCCATACCTACTCTCGTTCTTAAATAGGAAAAACAAAAATAAACAACCAAACAAAAACAGCCCCGGATGGGGTGGAGAAGCAGATCGGAAGACTCAAGATCAACATTGGGTTTGCAAAACACAGGGAAAGGTCACCTTTTAAAAAACCCAAGAGACATGTAGCTGTCACCACCTTAACCTAGAAATCACTGCTGGCTTCACTACCAATGAGACAATCTGACATCAAGAGCCTCCTAGGATGATGCAATGCAGAGGACACAGCATCACCTGAGAAATAGTCTTGCCAAAAAGGTGCAACCCTTATGTATTTCTTCCAGTTTACAAAAAACACAGGAGACAAAGGAACAAGATAAATGGCATCATGAGAAAACAATTAGAGAAATTCATAAGGTGAGACACTGTGCAGAAAAACTAGTCGGGCTCTTCCCTGAGTCCATGGATTACGATTTTAAAAAGCAGAGGGGAAAGCAGTGCCCTTATGAGTTAAAAGAAACTTTAGAGTCAAAATTAACAAACAAAATGTATCATGTGATCCTTGATTGATTCCTGAATCAATGGGATCAACTGAGAGAAAACTGGACAGGTGGGGAAATTTGAATATGGACTAGATGTGGGGTGACATTGGAAATTATTGTCAATTTTATAAGTGTAGGGCTGGGGGTGTAGCTCAGTGGTACAGTGCTTGCCTGGCATGTATGAAGTCCAAGTTCAATCCCCAGCATGGCAAAAAAGAGAAGACAGTATTGTGGTTTTGTAGAAAAATGTTATATTTTAAGAGATACATTGACTAGGGTGAAATAGGAGGACTATAATTTACTTGCAAAAGCTCCATCAATAAACCAAAGCAACAGATTAATAAGAAAATAGCATTATTGAATCTGGCAAATGGGTAAATGGGTGCTCATTATACTATACTCTCTACATTAGTGTGTGTTTGAAAAAAAATTTTTTTGTTATTATTTATAAGAAAAGAAAGCAGGGCTGGGGATATAACTCAGTGGCAGAGCACTTGCCTAGTATGTGTGAGACCCTGGGTTTAATCTCTAGTACCACAAAGAAAAGAAAGACAGAAAAAGAAACTCCAAGCCCCATTCCAGGTGGAACTCCAACACCTGTTCCCTCCTTGTGGAGTGTCATCTGAGACCACCTCTTCTCTCTCAGTCTCCACAGACAGGCACTCCTCTGTGTGGCCACCAGAAGCACTAAACCAGCTGAAAGCTACATCCCTACTGAGAGAAGTCCCAGGCTGGGCTAAGGAAACCAAAGAATGGACATTGGAACTGTTTCAACCCAAGCAAGGCCAGAAGTTCCTCTATAAAGGGATGACTTGTAATTTTCATGTACTGGTCTTAAGGGTGACAGTGAGATTCCAAAAAGAAAAAGTCCTTCTGAGTGGGGGAATATGGGATTTCTGAAAATCAGCTACAGAGGAGAAATAGGAGAAGGGCTCATTCCATTACAGAGGGACAGAAAGAGGAGTCAGAGAATCAGGATAAGCCAAGTTCTGGGATGGGGAAACTGCTGGGACTCAGGAAGAAGTAGGAGGGTCAGAGGGCCATATCCTCCCTGGAGCTAATGGAAGATTAAAGAAATGAGGGTGGTGTGAAGCATCTGCCAGGCATTGAGTTAAGGAAAGGAGGCTGAGCAGGACCACTCATGTTGGTGGTTCTGAGAGTTCTCTCAGGCAGTTCCAGAAGACAGGGGACAGGGGACAAATGCCAATCAGGAGTCAGACAACAGCAAGACCAACCCACACCTTGAAGAGATTTGTGGGCACAGGAAATGAAGAGACATTGGTGGCTGGAAGGAACACCTGTCAGGACAGGCATGAGAGAACATGAGAGAAGGTTCTAGAATCTTTTTAAGTCAGAGATGGCTCCTACCTCTATATGCTGCACATTGACAAAGTTCAGAGTTCAGCAAGTGGAAGTGAATGGATGAGTCTATTTAAAGGTGGAAAGATCAGATTGGCACAGCAAGGCTGTGTCCAGAATTCTGCCTCAGTAGGCTTCTCTGTCCCTATTTTCTCATCTGCTAAGTGGTACAGTAATAAATCAGAATTTGTTCATGGAAGTGGGGAGGCCAGGGTGAGAACTGGATCATCAAGAATCTGAAGGGGCTTGGAGTGGGGGTGGGGACAGATGGGATACCTGAGCTCTCGCGGTTGAGGAATGCTTGAGCAAAAATCTCACCGACCCAGGCCTGCAGCTCCGAGTCCTGCTGCACGGATGCATCACTGGGATAATAATAGCCCACGATTTCTGAGACAAAGCTGCAGAAAAGAGATGCTGATGCCCCTGAGGTGACCTTGGGCTCAAGCCTGACCAGAACACCAAGGCCAACTGCTGCTTTGGCTGGTGAATGGCAGGCTGTGAGAGTCCACTAAGATTCCCCAGGTGTTGGGGGAGCTCAGTGGAGACCTGAGTGCCCAGGATTCCCTTAAGTCTCATTCCTGTCCTGAGTCACAGAGGCTCTGGGTCTCCTTTCTGCACAGGGTCCTGAGGGAAAATGCACTGAGGAGAGTCTGCCTCATGTTGCAGCCTCCTCCTCACTCATCATTCTGGAGGCAGCCTGCCTGCCTGGAGGTCACAGTCATCCTGAGCTGTTGGACAAGATCCTGTCCTCCGACTCCTCTGGACACCTCCCCCCTCTTTCCCTTCATCCTCTGCATTCACTCCACCCAGTCCCTCTCTAGCTGCCATTTCACAAGGCATCCCAATTCCAATTCCTACCCTTGGGAATTCCCAAGACTAGAGTCTGAAAACACCTGGAATCCCCAGCCCCAAGGGCCTCAATTGGAAAGAACACAGGAGCCCCACATTGCCCTGAGACTAGGAGTTGGGTCTGGAGGGGCTGCGGGGTTGGGACCGCACCTCTCAATGGCCGCCCAGATCTTCAAACCATCGTCTCTGTAATAGTAATTGGGGATGGTCAGGACGCCACGGGCGCGCAGACTATCCGGAAGGCAGAAATTGGTGTAGGTGAAGTGGGCCAGACCCGTGCTCATGAGGTAGAGGAGACCGCGCCTCCCGATGGACGTGACCTGCAGACATAGCACCCCGGCTTGCCCAAACCCCACCCCAGGGCCCGGACTCGAGATGGGGCTAGCGACTGGGTCCAGGGAGGGGCTTCTGAGTTTAACCAAACCCTCCACGACCACAGATCAGGCATCCCTATGGGCCTGCTTGCCACGGACTACGCAGCTTGCAGCCCTGCCAAGTTCAGAGGGAAGATCCTGAGTTTTTGACAACTGGAAGTACGACCTAAAAGCCAGGGAGACTAACTGGGCGCAGTCAGCGGAGAGTAGTGCTGGGGCTGGAGGTGTCCCACCCAGGAAACGGTGGCTTGGGGTGGGGGTGGGGTCTCAGTGGGGACCTCCAGATCCCTACTGCTTCCACTCTGAAATTTTGTGAGAGGACTGGCAGACGCGGGCAGGGCTTATGAACCCTGCAAGTTGGAGACTGGCGGAAAGGGACCGGGCTTGTGGAAAGAATCCCGCCAGGTGGCGGAATGGTCGCTGGGGCTTAACAAAGCTTGTGGGCGGGGCAAAGCATACTCAAGGGTGGGGCCTCGGGGCTGCGGCAGGGAGGCTGCACCTTGTCCACCAGGCCTTCTGGATTGAGCAGCGTAGCCCTCGCGATGGTGTTCACCTGCAGGGTGTAGCGAGTATGGGGAAGCAGGAGCTGCGAGTGGAAAGAGATCACGTGAGCCGAAGATCTGTGGGGAACGCCGCCCAGGCCCCGCCCCCTTTGGCCCTGTAGGGGGTTGGTACGAACCTTATAGACTGGATGGCAGAGCGGCAGCTGACGTAGTGTGGCCATAGAGAAGGCCTCACACAACAAATGCGTGCACAAAAAGTGCGTGTTGTTTTCGTGCACCAAGAACTCAGAGTTGCGCACCCACGTCTTGGCCAACAGCCAGTCCCAGTCAGAATCAGTGGGCAGAAAGATGGGGCTATTGGGCCCGGGGGTCTGGCTGAGCTGCACGCAAGAGTAGTAAGGAGGCGACACTCAAGACTGTCGGCCCCCTGAGGCCCCACCCTCTGAAGCCCCAGCCCCAGCTCACCTGGATGGCCAAGGGCAGCAGCGCCCCCTGGGGGTTGAGCCACAACAGGCAGAGCGGGGCCGCCACATACTGCTGTCGCCCATTTAGACAATGGACTGGGGCCTCCTCCAGGATCCAGTAGTCGGCTAGGAAGATGTTCCCCCTCTGGAGAAGGCGCACAGAGGCTTAGAGTACCCTCCCCACCGATGCTCCGCTTCCCTCTCCGTTCTCTGCCTACCTCAAGGAGGAGCTGAGGTGCCCATTTCCGGCCTCAGCATTTCTTGCGCTTATGGCCAATGCTGGGTACCGCACCCTTCCCAGAATGTCTGGAATGAGGTCCGGGTGAGTCCGTCATTGTGCAATCTCTCACCTGGCCTCTCGACTTGGACAAGCCAGTGTCCTCTCCTCCTCCCCTCCCATACCTGGTCCTTCCTACTCTCTCAACTTAGATGTAATTCCCTTCCGAGATCTGACCTCTAGTATCCAACAACAGCAAAATCAACACGCAAAGAGAATTAACCAACCACATCTCTAACCTTCTGGACAATGCCTGAGAGCTTGACTGCCCTAGAGAGACTGAATCATTGTTACTCCCACACTCTCACAGCTCCTAGTCCTTCACAATTATTCCTACTACCTCTAGTGACCCTCCCATTGACCTGTCCTAAAGCAGTTTGCTGTCAGCACCAGGGATCTTGGAGTCCCCCAACAGTTCTCAAACCATTCCAAGCCCATCTGGCTTTTGTCCATATCTGTTTTACTTGAACAAGGTGCAAGGCCCAGGACTGCACAGCAGCTGAGGCTCACAGGCCTAGGCCATTCCATCCTTACCCTCCACACACACCATGGCAACCCACCCATGTCCCTCCTATCAGGTCTACTGCTAAGTTCCTCACCAACCTCTAACTCTGCTTGCAGGCAGGTGTCTGGTCCCAGTAAGGGGGCCACCATGTCATTGGTGACTGGCAGCTTGCTGGGCAAGCTGGAAAGGCAATGGAGCATAACAGGATTGACGCCATTCAGGTACTGGTACCCGAAGAAGTTGTCCTCACACCAGTGCTCTGTGACATACTCTGGGGGAGCAAGGGAAGGGACCAGTAAGTCTCAAAACTACTTCCCTAGGACCTGGTCCTGCCCAGTCCTTGCTCATCCTTAGGTTTTTCTTCCAGTGACTCTATGAGGTAAGTATAATTACATCTTCAATTGAGTGCTAAATACAGAGGGTCAGAGGGATGGAGTGACCTGCCCACCTAAGTGGTAGAGCAGGGATTTGAACCTAAGACTTTCTGAACCCAAAGCTCAGAACACCTTGTAGTAGGAGTAAGGAAGTGAACTGTGTGCCCCTGATCAAGATCAGAACTCCTTAAATGACCATGAACCTTTTCTTGGAAAACAGTGTCCCTCTATTCTTAACTTCCCAATTCTTATCTCCTCCTCAGAGGAGGTGCCTGGGTTCCCCAGGAGAATGTGGGAGATACCACCAGTGGAACCAGGAGTTCCTCCCACTTGAATCCAGCAGTTTCCCTGAGAGAACTGGGAGAAGGTTGTGTCCCAAGAAGGGGAGGAAGGGGTCTGAATGGGAGGTAAAGTGAAGGATAGCATCCCCTTCCTGGCTCTGCATACCTGAGGTGAAGGTCTTGTGACACCAGAAGACGTTCCGAATGTCATCCAGCTTTTTCCAGGAGCCCTTACGGTCCAGCAGCCCTCGAATCTTCATGCCCAAGGACCTTAAGGATGGGGAAGGTGAGAGTGAAGCCTGGGGTCTGTTGGGGGCCACTGTGCTCCTGCCTGGAGAGGACTGACAAAGTCATTTCCCAGAGTAGGAAGTACCTAACAATCCCACATGGAAGAAAAGTCTAGGTTTCAGTGAGGCTCTATAGCCTGGTTGTGGCGGGGAGAGGGCAGGGCAGGGCAGAGGGGAGGTGGCGGGTTGTGTGTGCCTGGTTCAAAAGCAAACATCCCTGGGAGGGTTGCAAAAGTGGTACCCTGGACCCAGATACAGAGAAATCATGCTCACTGGTACTTTGGCCTGGTCTATTTAACCTTCCATCTTGTCCCAGACCCTCACTGGCCCCCTCTGCCTACAGCACAAAATTCTAAGTGCCAAGCCTGGGTAGTCCATGAAGCTCCCCATCAGCCCATTTCAATCAACCTTTCCAGCTTTTTCTCTCACCTTGTGCACTAGGCAAGGCCTACCAAGGCCTTGAGCTCCTGGACTCAAGTGATTCTCTGGCCTCAGCCTCCTAAGTACCTAGGACTATAGGCATGAACCACCACACCTGGCTCAAAGATGGACATTGTACACCGAACTAGTAAAAGTGGAATTGGCAAGCTAAGGGGACTCTTTGTAGATGTGTATACTGTTCAAATTTTTTTTACAGTGAACATCATTTTGCAATTGGGAAAAAAATGCTTGAAATTAAATACCCCTAACTCTGACCTTCATTCAAGCTGGGTCTCTCCTAAAAAGTCGTATCCTACATCTCTACCCACTATGAGATCTAGCTGCTCGTCTAGGTGCATCTCTGATGTGAAGTCCTTATGAAGTCCTGCCTGACCTTCCCCAAAATACGCCTTGGATCTTTCACAAAACACCCACCATCTCCTGCATTCATTATCAACATAGTGTGTGTGGAGATTATATATATATATATATATATATATATATATATATATATATATCACCCCATTAGTCTGTGAGCTTCTTAGGGCAAGACTTGGTTCTGTATGCCCCAATATACCCACTCCAATAAACACTCATCAAGTGGGTTGAACCAAAGAAAGGGAATGGAGTGTGGAACAGGTAGGCTTGTGGCAATCAGTCAATAAGTTAGGCTGTGTAAGGACACTGATATGCCCTGAAAAGTGTGAGCAGCTGGGGAAGGCAGAGGAGAAGGAGGGATTCATGATCTGATAGGACTAGGGACAAAGCCACCTGGACTCACTAAGCACTTGCTCACTCATCCCACAAATATTTGCTCAATGCCTGCCAATCCAAACCTAGAAGATGAGAAAAACTGGCAGAAACTCATTCATGAAAGTAGAGGCTAAGGAGGCAAATAAAGGAGAAAAAACAGAGGTCTTTCCTTTCTTAGGGCCAGCCACAAATGTCTTCCAGATAACCCTGAAATCACCCCATGCTCAATTCCCTGTAAACTCCAGGATAGCAAAACATCAGCTATCTCATCCCTCTGGACCTTCTCTGAGCCCCAGAATGGTGGTTCCTATGGTCTCCTGGGCCCTCTTCTGTGTAAACCTGCATATCCATCTGAGAACCAACTCAAGGACTCTTTCTGCTTTCCCAGATGCTCCTCTGGTCCCTGGTCCTACCTGGGACTTATTAGGTGTTCTTGTTCTGAAGTCTGAGCCAGAACTGCCCACACACTTCTTGCAGTGCAGACACTCCAGAGTGTCCACTCCCCTGCTTCTGCATTCCCTTCCATCTGTTCCTTTTGTAAAGAATCATCCTGGACACAGAGGTTCAGGAGATGGAGGAAAACTCCTTGTCCTGACCTCCTCTGGGAGCCACGTATGGCCCCTGCACAAGTGACCAGCTGAGTCTCCTGCTCCCGCCCAAGCTGTTGACTCACAGGCCCCAACCTAGGTTTGGCCTATTCCCACCTATTCCCTCCTTTCTCTCCCCAGCCTGCTTCAACCCCACCTCTTTCCCCAAAAGGAACCACCTGGATTCCACTGACCCCTCTCCTCTCCAGGAACCCGAGGGTTAACTGGATTCCAGCTATATTACACTTAGAGTCCCAGCTATTGACTTAAACTGCTGACTCCTTTGATGGCTAATTAATTGCATGAATACCTCGTTAGTGACCCTGTGAATTCCTCCCTCCAAAGGCTGTCTCTGACTACTAGTACTAAGGAACATCTATTGAGAGATTATTATATGCTGGGTGTCTTACTTAATGCTCCCCAAAATCCATGAGACAGGGATAATTTTTCTCCCCTGTGGTCCTGGGTATGGAACCTATGGCCTTGCATATTCAAGCAAGAGCTCTACTGTCTTAGCTGTGTCCCCAGCTCGTTTTCATTTTATTTTGAGACACAATCTCAATAAGTGGACCAGACTGGCCTTAAACTAGTAATCCTCCAGCTTCAGCCTCACAAGTAGCTGAGATTACAGGTATGTGTCACCACACCCAATGTTATTGTCATTTCACAAGTGAGGAGATTCTATAGACACTAAAGTGGAAATCAAGCTAGAAAGCATTGGTTATGGGATTTGAGCCGGAAGTGGTCTGGCTCCACCTCCTTAAAGCTTAAGGACTGGTGCAGCCACATCTATGTTCATAGCTGCTCAAGTCACAATTGCTAGATTGTGGAACCAACCTAGATGCCCTTCAATTGAAGAATGGATAAAGAAACCGTGGTAGGGCTGGGGATATAGCTCAGTTGGTAGAGTACTTGCCTTGCAAGCACAAAGGCCTGGGTTCAATCCCCAGCACCGCAAAAAAAAAAAAAAAGAAACTGTGGTATATATACACAATGGAATATTACTCAGCCATAAAGAAGAACAAAACTATGGCATTTGCTGATAAATGGGTGGAGTTGGAGAATATCATGCTAAGTAAAATAAGCCAAGCCCAAGAAACCAAAGGCTGAATGTTTTCTCTGATCAGTGGATGCTGATACATAATGGAGGGGGGCTAATGGGGGGGATAAGAAAAGAATGGAGGAAGTGTGGATGGTGTAGAGGAAAATGGGACAGGAGCGGGTGGGGGAAGGAAAGATAGTAGACTGAGACAGACAGTATTACCCTATGTATGTGTAAGATTATATGAATCATGTGAATCTACATTGCGAAAAAAAAAGATATATTCCCTGCTATACAATTATATCAAAATGGGTTCTACTGTCATGCTCTTTTTAGAACCAATAAAAAAAAAGAAAAGAAAAGCTTAAGGACTGGGCCTCTCTGTCCTGCTCAACATGGTCCCACCAATAGTCCCTCAGTCTACTTAGACTAGGTGCTCTGAGATGGGCAGAATTGGCAGAGTGGGGAGACTGAGAGGTAAGGAAAAGGGAGTCACGGGACAGGAAAGGGGAGCCTGGGATCAGTGGGAGATGAAATGGAGGGCAGGGAGAGGTACTGGGCAAAGACTTGAGATATGCATCAAAGGGCGGGGCAGAAGGGACAGTGGGCAGAAGTGCAGAGAGGGCAGTGGCCTCACGCAGGGATGATATTGAAGATCAGCGAGGTGGTCTTGGTGGCTGAGTATCGAATATTGGGCTCCATGTGCAGCAGGGATGGGAGGTCGATTTTCATGGGGAAGCCAGGCAGGTACCGATTCCCAGGGCTGTGGAGAGATGGTGGGAGGAGGAAGGATGGAAACCAATCAGTAGAACCGTCATCCATTCCCCTTAATTACCTCGCTCAGTCCTGACCCCAGAGTCCCCTTGTCCCCCCTCACTCCTGCTCCTCCCTTGCCCTCTCTGCTATATCCCTCAGGCCCACCCCTGTCCCCCTTTACTCCTGATACTTGAATGAAACTGTATTTGCTATAGACTCCTCCCTCTAGGTTGCCTAGGCCCCATCCTCCCAACAGACATTCCACTTCCCACCCCTCCACCTCCTTCCCAAGCCTTGGGCCTCACCTGTCGCCCTGGTCTACACAAGGTGTCGTTTTGGTTAAGGCAAACTTCTTGTCTGACTCCATCTCCTCAAAGCTGCTGACGTCCACCATTCGGGGGAAACCAGGGGCATAGATCTTCCAACTGTCCAGGGAAAGACCAGAAGTGGCAGATCAAGCATGTGATACCCAGAAGCCTTAGCTTTTAAAAATATGACTTCAGATTGAAACTCCAGACACCATTCACTTTTTGGGCAGGTGACAGAGAATTGGAATTTCTCAATGAAGTCCCTGGGCTTCAGATCAGGATAACATTTTTTTCCCCCAATGCTAGGGATTGAACCCAGGGCCTCAAGCATACTCAACACATGCTCTACCACTGGGCTAAATTCCCAGTTCTTTTTATTTTTTATTTTGAGACAGTGTCTCCACACGTGGCTGAGACTGGCCTCAAATTTGCAATCCTCCTGCCTCAGCCTCTGTAATTGCTGGGATTACAGGCAGGTACCACCATGCCTGGCTGGGGTTAGATTTAAATGAGGTCCTGATCAGAATTGGGCCACCAAGGTTAAAACTGATGTCAGAGTTAGGAAACATCTGATTAAAGCTGAAGTCAGAATACAGATGGGGAATGAAGTCAAATTAGATCACCCTCACCGATAGCATTCTTGTCGGGCCTGGAGCTCTCGTTTCCTGTGATCCAGAAGAAGGGGAAGGGAGTCTTGACAAATAGTTCTCGCTGTAGGGATTGAAAATTATCCTACATGTAAGTCTCTTTTCAAACAACACCTCCTCTTACAAACATCACCTGTACCCCCTAGTACCTGAGCCAAATCCCACAGCCACCTTCATGTGAGTCACACGGAGGATGCTTCCATGTTCTTCATGCATTCATCCGGGATTTGAGTCAACCACAATCCCAAACTATAGTTCTTCTAAATTTTTGCATGTTGGTCTCATTTCTAGACTGTAAACTCTTTGAGGGCAGGTCATGCTGTACTCATTTTTTTTTTTTTTTTTGTATTCCCAGCATCTGGCATGGCCCCTAACACCATGCATATAACTGGCATTGGGAAAGAACTAGTGAACAAATACATCTGTGAAATAATGGATGTGCTGTGCTGAATGATGGCAGTTCAAAGTGAGGTCTCTGAGGAGCTCACTATAGGCCATGGAGTAATGTTTATTCAACTCCCCTTGACCTAAAATGTCCATCACTCATCCCTGACACTTATCTCAACAAACAGAGCTGCCTGGTGTTTCCTCTGTGGAGATGCCGGCTCTGGAGTCAGGAGAGACTCAATCCCAATATCCTTGAAAGGACCAACAAGTTCAACAAGGGATCCAAACTCATCTCTCAGGGACTTCATTCATTCATTCTAGAAAAGCTAGAAGTAGGGGAGTGGGCCTCTCCATCCTCACTGTGTATACATTCAGGGCTTCTTCACCTGCTGAGATCATTTAGCTTGCTGGTTCCTTCTGGGTTCCAAAAGAATTATCTAAGAAAGTACAGACGGAAGCTGTGGAATGCAAACTGCCCAGTTGTGTGTGTGTGTGTGTAAGAGTGTGTCTGTGTATGCCTGCCCAGGAAGTCTTTACGTTTCAGGATGTTAGTGGCACACTTTCAGAAAGCATCTTCAAGGGAGCACAGTTCCTAACCCCAACCCTATATCATACATCCTGCACTTGGGAGACACCACTGTTAACACCAAAAGACGTTTTCTGGAGTACAGAGCAGCCCTGGCCTCTAGCCCACCTGTTCCTGGCCGCAGCTCCATGGTGCAGTAACCCTCAATCCACTGATAACAGGGAAAGTGGGCAACAGTGCCATCTGGGGCAGTGACAGAGATGCGGCTGCAGTACCAGGAGTCCTTGCGGAAGAAAGCGTAGCGCTCCTTGTGAAGGCACAGCAGCAATATCTCACCCAGCTCTGCTGGGCAGCGCACCTTGTACTTCTGTACCTGGGGTGACCAAGGGAGCAAGCTGGTGAGAGGCAGGTGACTGTTAAGGCCAACCTTGCAGAGTTGCAAGGTGCATCCACAGCTCTGCCTGTGCCAGTTTATAAACCTGAGCTGCCGCTGACCCATGTGGTTCCTTTGTGAATGAGGAAGAGGCAGCCCTTCATCCAAGTAGAAGCAGATATGTAAGCAGAGTTGGATTTCCCTAGCCGCCTTGGTTGGTGGGACACGCTAACGTAGGCCAGCAAATAACCTCGAGACTAATGAAGACAGGCAATCTGCTCAAGAGAAGGGCAAACTGGCTCAGAGAGGGAAAAAGATTTGCCCAAAACTCACCCTCAATTGTGGGAGAAGCCAGGTAGCCCCTGGAATCCACCCCCACCCACCCCTCTGCCTGTGCTCCTTCCTCTCTACAGTCATGCCTGGGTAAAATTGATCATCCCAGAAAAGACAAGGATCTCAAAAGGAATGGTGACAGGTTAGGGCAAGCATCGGGCGTTCAGCGAAAACAGATGAGTCTAGCAGGGATGATCCTCTCCACCCCTCGTTCAGGGTCCACTGTGGGCCCTTCCCCTCAAAGTTTTCTCTCTCCTTTGTACTCACCGATCCAGAGGCGAAGTCCCTGCCCACTCGATCCAGCCTCTGCTTAGGACTCTCACCACATGTGCCCACCAGTGTGGCAGAGATGTTATCCAGTGTGCCCGCCTTCAGGTAGGGACCAGTAGTCACACACAGGCGGTACACTGCCATGGTGGGAGGAGAGGAGGAATGCCTCCAGCAACGCTGGCCACAGCAGCAAACGGCCTGGAGGAGGTGACCGACAGACCGGCAGGGTGGGCTGCTGAGCGAAGGGCTAGGGGCTAGGGAAGGGTAGGCCTGAGGAAGGTTCCAACTCTCTTTGGGATGCTCCTGGGTCCTCTCTCACCTGAGCTTCTGGCTGGTGGATCAGACTTCCTCTCTCCGCCCACAGTCTCGCGCCCTAATATTTATTTGCCTGCCTCTGGCACAGCCGGTCCCTCTGGCTGGCTCACCCAGATGAATATCAGGAGCCAGGGTCCACTGGGGAGGGAGGAGATGACGCCTGTATCATTGGAACACTGCTCTCTGCCTGGTCAGGGACTCGACTGATGCCCTTGGGCCTTTGTCCACCCACTCCTCAATTTCCTCCAAGACCCTTTTCTCCTATCTCCCAGACAGAACTGAGCACAGAACATCCGAATTCCCACACGTGAATCATCCATGTGAATCACTCACTATACACAGGTGAGCAGCACTCGGTCATAAATCACACGTGACTACAGCCACATGCAGGTGAGTCGCAGACGCATCCCAGCGCTGCACACCACTGGGAGGTCAGCAACAGCTCTCCTGCCACTCCGCACTCAACTCTGTCTGCCTCCAGTCTTTAGCACGCTCGATCTCATTTTCTCCCTTGGACAAGGGCCGGTGCAGAGAATGAAATAGAGTCCTATTGCACGGCATCTGGAGGCCTCAGGTGGCATTCTTTTCGCTCCAGGTCCACCCTCAGATTGCCCGGCGGTGGGCGGGAGCCCTGGAGTCCGAGATCTCCAGGATCCAGGACACAGGGGCCAGGGAGGAACCTTTTGGGAAGGAAAACCTGTAACCCGCAGCGGCCCCGCGCGGCCAGTCCCGGCATCATAAGGTTTGAGATTCCGCGAAGCTCTTGCCCCAGTCCTAGCTTTCACAGGGTTCTAAGGAAGGGAGGTGAAAAAAGTTCAATCAGCAGCAAGTGAGCCACAAGTGGATGTCTGGGTTCTTTGCTCAAAGCACGCAGTCCTTAAACCATTCTGCAGACCTGCGCTTTGGTATTGGAAACCTCTTTTAGAGAAGAGAAAGAGCCAACAGCAAGAGCCCGGATAGCTCAGTCGGTAGAGCATCAGACTTTTAATCTGAGGGTCCAGGGTTCAAGTCCCTGTTCGGGCGTACGTTTTGTTTCCCTGCTTCGGAGTGTTTTTAATTTTGGAGTACGCTAATTGTTCTCCTTCGAACGAGACAATGGTCGAAATTCGGAAAAATACAGGGATTTATTTTCCAGAAAGTCAAAGGAGCGACAGATGGAAGGTAGACAAAGTTATATATACATGTACGTGTATACTTAAATTTTCTAGTAACCACATCAAAGAGTAAAAAGAATCGGGTGAAATATCTTAATATATTTTACTTAACCCCCTGTTCCAAAATCTTATTTTAATATGTGATTAACATTTCTAAATTTTTAATAAAATTCTCTTATTTCGTACAACCTTAAGCTTTAGAAATTGACAGTACATATTAATTAATATCTCAGGTGCTCAATAACCGTGTCTACCCAAATCAGCAACGGTTGTTCGGTTTTCTGTAAATGACAAAATAGGGTGTTAAGTAATGTATATAATCTCCGAAGAGGCGCACAACAGTGAGGTTCCATGGTGTAATGGTTAGCACTCTGGACTCTGAATCCAGCGATCCGAGTTCAAATCTCGGTGGAACCTTAACTTTTAGATTTAGTACCTGTTTTAAAATCTACTACAGTTTGCTCATTTTGTAGGTGACTTCTCTTATGACCCGAGAGAATCTAAAAACAAAAGCAACTTATGACATCGTTCTCTGAGGTTTTCAAACAGGATAATCGAAGCCACTATTACAGACTGTCAAAGATAATGTTGGTGTTATTTAAATATTTTGGAAGTTGTGCTAATGTTGAAATAAGAAAGTTATACTTGTGGACGGTATCAAAATGCAGATCAACTATGAAGAACAGTTTTACAAAGTTCCTGTCAAGTCTTAGATTGGGGTAGACAGGGAGATCCAATATCTGCCTCGAAGATCAAACAGAAAAGTCAATAGCTAAAACGCCACGATGGTCCTTGTAAAATTGAAGTGAAGGGTGGGTTTTTAAGCACTGGGGAAAAACTCCGGCCTGGCAGCGGTGGGATTCGAACCCACGCCTCCGAAGAGACTGGAGCCTAAATCCAGCGCCTTAGACCGCTCGGCCACGCTACCTGCGTAGAAACCTACGCTCCTCGTCGTCCTCCTAAGAGAGGAGTAGGAAAATGGGGCTAAAGATGGTAATACGAGTTGACTAGTTTCCGTTTTCATATTGAAAAGTCAAGAATAGGGTACCATCGAGCCCCTGGACTGCATCGTAGAAAATGGCAAAACAAACCAAAAGAAAGAAATAGGGACACAGAAATTAACAGCAAAACAAGTTTATTTGGTGGGGCCACGTGGGAGTGGAGTGCGCCTGAGTTGGAAGCACTTTCCAAGCGGGCAGCCGAAGGTCTACATTCGTTCGCTCGCTCCTGTTTGGTTGCTTACCCGCCCTGTTTCTGGAACACTTATGCGCTCTCACTCCCACCTGGCTCACACGCTTTGCTTAACCTACTCCTCCCCACTGGCCTCTGAGATCCTAACCGCACGCCCCGCCCAATTTCCTCTCAACACTCACCCACCCTGCTCCTTCCCCCATGCTACTACCCGTAAGCTACGAGACGCCACCGCCCGCCAGGTGGCTCTGTGGCGCAATGGATAGCGCATTGGACTTCTAGTGACGAAAAAGCGATTCAAAGGTTGTGGGTTCGAATCCCACCAGAGTCGGTTTTATTTCAATTTTTGCTTTTCTTTCTCTATCCGGCCCTTTCCTAAAGGTCCCCATCCCTTTTCCCCTGCCCTATATTTGCGTTTTCCTCTTGGTTTCAGCTCCAACCTCAATATCCGCTCTGCTCTCTTCTTTACTTACCTGTCTGCCCCGGAGCTTGGGCCTTGGAGAGCAGGACTGGGGGTGGGAAACAGAAGGGAAGGGAAAGTGGGCGTGGACGCCGAGATAAAGGCAGGCCCCCGGCTCCGGGACACACCGGGATTTAATAACCACTTTATTCCATGCACTAGGGACTCCGGAAGGGACTGGGACTGGGCTGGGGAAGAAAGGGTACAATCCTAGACGCGGGGTTGGGAGCAGGGAAAAGGGACAGGAACCAGGGAAATATATATTTATATAGATACTCTAATATAGACCACATTTCACCCGCGCGCTGAGCCCGCGCGCCCCGCCGCCCTCCCCAACACCTCTCCCGGACGCCCGGGTCCCTCTGCTGCCCTCCGGCTGGAGTCTCTACCCCTCCCCCAGCCCCCGTCCCCACCCCACCCCCAAAAGCTCAGGGCCAAGGTCTCCAGAAAGCGGGCGGCGGGAGTGGCGGGGCCTTAGGCGCCCCGTCTTGTTTGTAAGGCGGCGGTGGCGGCGGCAGTAGTCCGGTGAGGGGCGCCGGCGCGCCGGAATCCCAGGCGCGGGGGGAGCAGAGGGATGGGGACCAGGCACAGCGCGGGCTAGGGGGGCCCTGGTGCACTGGGGGGCGCTGGTGCAGCGCGGGGCCAAGGGCTGGTGCGGCGGGGTCCTGCGGTGGGCGCGGCGCTGTAGGCCTGGGATCTACTGGCTCGGGCCGGGGCGGTTTGGGGCGCAGGTAGCCGTGCAGCGCGGAGAAGAGCTGGGCGCGGGCGGCCGGGCTGGCATCTTGCGCGAAGGCCGCCAAGCGAAGCAGGCACTCGCGGAAGCCGGACAAGTAGCAGCTGGCGAGCGCCTCGGCGTCCTGGGCTGGGGGCCGGGGAATCCCTGGAGCCGCGGCGGCGGGAGCGGCCGGCGGGAGGACAGGCGGGCAGGGCAGGGGCCCAGCAGGGGTGAGGGAAGGGGCGGGCGCAGAGATACCGAGGTCAGACGGGCGCATAGAGACAGGAAGCCAGATGGATGTATAGAGGGAGAAAATGACAGAGACACAGAGACAGACACGCGCGGGTGTTATTAACCTCGCCTAGGAGCCGAGTCTGCCACTCCCCAAGCCCACCGACCACCGCAGGGTCCGCCCCAGCTTCCCCGGCCCGAGCCTCCAGATGTCCTCCCTCCCTCCCTCCCTCCGCTACCCCACCCCGGCGCTGTACCCGGGGGCTCCACCCGGCTTCGCTCTCTCAAGTAGCCCACGGCGAACTCCAGTATCTCCGCTTTCTCCAGCTTCGGGTTCCGGAGGTTCTACAGACGGGAGGGGAGGGCGCAGAGACAGAAAGGGGTGGGGAGAGAGGGGGAAAGTGGCAGGGGGAAGAAGGGAGGGGCGGAATCGGGAGCTGGGGGTGCTCCCGGAACGCGTTTGCGCGCTGCCCATAGAACGCGAGACCGAATGTGGAGTGAGATGACCAAGAATGGTCCTGTCCCACCCTGAGACGAAACTGTCCGGCCCCAGGGGATGGAACCAATACCCAATATGTGAGGAGATTTGAAAGAGCAACCCAGCGACTGAAAACCACCGGCAGAACTGAAGCTGGCTGATTTGGGGAAATGTATGGAAAGGGGACATTTAGAAACCCGAGGGTGAAACTGACCCACCCTGGGAGCGAAATTCACAGAGCTTGAAAGGAAACTTACAGACCCGAGGGGTGACGAAGAAGACTGCCCTCTGAGAATGAGAGAGGGGTCTAGGATGGGGTTCCAAAGACCAGGCTCGGGTCAGGATGCCTTGGGGCCAGGGTCGTCACTCCAGCCTTACCCCCACCCACCGCCCAACCCCAGTGGGGAAGCCCTGGGACGCGGGAACGGGTTGCTTGGGGGTCCGGGACTGGTGGAGGGACTGACCTGGTCCCGGGTCCGCTCCAGCAGCAGCAGCCTCAGCTCTTCCAGGCTGCGGTTGATGCGGTCCCGACGCCGCTTCTCCACAAGCGGCTTGAGCATCTGCGACCAGCGGGGAAGGGAGAGCGGGCCCACCGGACCGAGACTCAGCGCAGCCGCACCGGCGTCCGGATCCCGCCGTTGGGAGAGCCCCCTCCCACCCCTTGCCCAAAACCCCAGATTGCCTAGGGCCGAGCCCATTCATTCCATCTCCGCTCCCCCTCCCAACGCCCCTAGGATCCGCTTCTGTAGCTCGCCTCCTCTCTCTCCCGGATCTTCTGCATTCTCCTCTCTCAGTCTCGTCCTCCCTCCTCCCCTCTCTGTGTCTCTCCTCTTTTCTCTCTACGTCTCGATCTCGTGCGGTCTCTCAGTCTCAGTGGAGAACTTTGGAGACCCTCTTTGCGCCCAGGCAAGTGGGCCGCACGGTGCGGGACTCAGAGCTGGCGGCCCTGAGTGTAGAAAGGGAGACACCTAGCGCGACCGCGCCTCCTCTCCCTCAAAGCCGTCTAGGCCGCCACCCTTCCCCTCTTGCCTCCCCTAAAATCTTCAACTGGGTCTCGAACCCAGGACTTTCTCTGCAGGACCGCATTGGGCCAGTCCTGGCTCAGAGTCTACGTGAGGCGAATGCCCATCCTCTCCTCTTTTTGTTCCTACCCTCCGCCCTTGGCTGCGCCTTCCTCTTCGTTATTTATTTATTTATTTTTTCCAAATTCTGGCCCCCTCCCACGCCCTCAGGCCGTAAGGTGCTGACCCCGGTTACCCAGGTCCCAAGAACTCTGCTTCCGCCGCCCACGCAGGTCCTGCTCTGACACTATCTCCTTCATATTTTGCAGCTTCCTTTCCAGTTCCTGGGTTCCTGGGTCCCCTGGGCACCTCTCCTCTTTCAGTCTGTGTCCCGGCCTCACCACTGACCCACGATGTCAGGGCCCAGGTTCCCTGGCCGGACCAAGGACCTCTGCTCCCACCCCTCCCGCTTCTCACCTTGGGCCCGTCCCTATTCTCAGCTCGATCCCGGGTAACCATTGCTCCTCCGGACCCTGGCGCTGACCGGGTCTCTGCTCTCCAGGACCCTTATATCCCGCAGCGCCAGGGTAGGAGGGATAGGATACGGCCCCGCCCCCTTCAGCACCTGGATCCCACCCGGGAAGGACCCCGGCACGAGGCTCCCGGAAAGACTAGGAGTGAAAGGGGGAGGGGAAGGAGATGAACTGGCCTGGGAGTGTGGGAAGTGATGGGGGAATGGGGCACGGCTGGTATAAGGACCATAAGGCTGTATAAAGAGGTGGGACCCAGCTGAAAGGAGGAGGCTATTAGAGGGAGAGGGAATTTAAGTAATTTAGGACAGACCTCACTTAAGGATGAAATTCGGAGTTCTAGAATTGCAGCCTTTTTGTAGGTTCATTGTATCCCCCACTAACACTGAAATAAAAGCACTCCTCAGCCTACGAGCTGAATATCATACACCTTCCCCCCCAAATACCCCTCCTGCTCCATTTAGGGAGCAATCCAATTGTGCTGGGCCTGTGCCCAGCAGTGGAAAAAAGTGCTCTGATCCAAATCAATTATATTCACTTCCCCAATATCTTGTGCCTTCATTGTGCACATGGGCCACTAGTGTGGGATTGGACAGTTCATATGAACAAGAATCCCTGCAGATCGAGTGAAAAAGCAGCCATTATAGAAACAAAGTGAAGTAGGTACTCCCAGAAAAAGGATTTCCTTGAGGACGACTGGACTGAGGGTGGACAAGGGGAACTTCAAAGATTCTAGTCTTTAAAGTATGGATAGAAGTAGAGATCTTTCCACTTACAAGTATTTGGTTTAAAACTGTATTTACTGCCCGGACACCTTACACAAGTGTGCGGGAGTTGTCTGCTTCTGGAGGCCCCTCCTGACTGTAGGGGAGCGGGAAGTTTTCCTAAAGAGACAAGAAAAGGTTACAAAAAAGGAATCAACACCTACCTCAAACCAAGAGCATGACCCTCTGTAGAAGGATCGGTGGAGACTTCAGGACGAAGTGCCTGAGAAGATAAAACATAAGTTTAATGGGCCAACAAGAGTGACAGTGACAGGACACAGGAAAATAGCTGTGGCGTCAGAGACAACTGGGGCTGACTCCAAACCCTTCTAGCGCCCCTCCACACCTTGGTATTTTCGCGGAGCCTGTCTTGCCAAAGTCCGAGCATGAAGAGGCCAAGACCTTGAGGAGGGGGCTTCCATTTGGAATCAGGGTTCCCCACCTCCCCAATACACCCGACTACCCCCTACCTGGGCCAAATGGGAACGCAGATGTATGGCCCCATCCGCCCCGCCGCCCCCCTCCTTGGGAACCTGGGCTTGGGTTGAGTTTTTCTCACCTGCACGCGAGGCTCGGGGCGCTGGGCTGTTCGCACCCGGGTGTGGGGCCGCCCCTGGCCATATGGACTGGTTTTATGACCGGGTGGCCGGATCCAGGCGGGAGAAAGAATGACTCGTTCCACTCATGTTAGCCATTAGGGGCCACTCCTTCCCTGAGCCCAAGGCCTACTGTTTTCGGGTGGCCAGGTTCATCAGTCTTTTACAAGCTCAAATAGAATGATCAGAGAGCCATTCATCGTCCGCATTGGTGGTTCAGTGGTAGAATTCTCGCCTGCCACGCGGGAGGCCCGGGTTCGATTCCCGGCCAATGCACGATAACTTTTTTTTTTTCTCTTTTCTTTCTCTTTTACTCTCCCCGAAGGGGAAGGAAATACACTTGATGGTATTTCTAAAAAAGCATCTCTCTTTAAACATTTTAACCTACATAAATTGCAGCCTCCGACTCTCTAGACCCGGATTCCGCACGTCCTCACGCTCCCCACCTCTCAACCTGGGGATCCTGCTTCCTGCACACCCCTCCCTCTGCTCCTGGCCAGCACCTCCGCAGGCGTGACCCTGAGAAAGGACTCGGCGCTCGGGTTCCCGCCCCGGGGGTCCACGCGGCCCTCCGCAGGGGAGGAGCGAGGCCTCCCCGCCCTCCTCACTCTAAATCCCTTTTTCTTCCTTTCGCTTTATTTTGTTTTCTAAAGTGCGCTTCCTTTTCCCATGTCCTTGGACGTCGAGACTTTTTGTCTCGCCGTCTTTCTGGTCTCTGAATGTCTCAGGGCGACTCTCTTTCTGTATCTCTCTCCTTCTTTCAAGGTTTCTTAGCGAGTTCCTTCCTCTTGGGGTCTTCAGTGGTTTCTCCGGTCTGTGCGTCTGCGTCTGAGTCTCGGTGACAGACTCTCTCGGTTTCTGGGACCTCTCGTCCTGTCTCTGGTCTCTCTGATTCTCCGTCTCCGGGATGTCTCGTCGTCTCTCTAGGTCTCTGCAGCCTCCCGGGACTCTGCGCTCCCACGCTCTGCGGTACGCCGGGAAGCTCTCTCGCTCGCACCTCCTGGCTCCTAACACCTCCGGGTCCCGCCCCTTCCCGGCCGCTTTGATCCCGCACGCGTCGCGCCGGCGGGCGGGCTGGAGGGCGCACGGCCACCTGCCGCGGCCGCTTGTGAGCCGAGAAAGGGGCGGCCCGGGTCTCCCGGACTTGCTGCGCTAGCTTTCCGCTCAATTCCCGCGCGTTCCGCCTCCCTCCGCTTCCCTCCTCCCGCTGCTGCCGGGGGCTTCTGTGGCCCCAGGTTTCTGGTTCTTTGAGTCTGGGTCCCCGGTCTTTGTCTATCTCGGTTTCTCTCCCTCCGTTTCTTTCTCTGCTGTGTCCTGTCTCTTTCTGCCTATTTCTTTTAAGCAGAGGTCTGAGTCTCTGCCTGGATTGTGCCAGTTACAGGCAATATTCTCTCTTCTCCTCTCTAAGCTGTGACAGTGGCCCCCAGAAGGAAATTGTAAAACAATCTGGGCATTTGTATGTCTATAGGCGCAGCTGCTATATTTATTCACTCAGCCGACATTTATGCAGTGCCTCTTGCGCGCCAAGTATTGTTAGGCACTGGGAGTACATTGGATCCGGGCTCCCCTGAAGCTTACATTATAGTGGAGGGTGGGGAGACAAAATAAACAAGAAGATAGAAAATATAATTTACGATGGTTATAAAGCTGTGGAGAGTGGGGAACGGTTGTTGGTAATGAGTTGAGAGTGCAGTGCTCACTTTTGTCCAGGTGGTCAGAGGCAGCCTTTATGAATAGAAGGTAATTTGACCCAGCCATGAATCCAAGCAAAAGGAACTGTGAATACGAAGTCCCTGAGATAGGAAAGGGCTTTGCTGGTGGGAGCTAGAGAAAGAGGACCAAAGAACCTGGGACTGAGAATTTGGGAGTGGCAGAAATAAGATGGACGGGTCAGTCATGGCCCATCACACAGAATTTTGGAGGCTTCCAGGGAGTTTAGGTTTTAGTCTAAGAGCAATGGGGAGCCTATGGAGAATCCTAATCAAGAAAGGTACATTCTCCCTTATGTTTAAAAGATCACTTTGGAGCCGATTGTGGTTGTACTCCAGTTCCTGGGCAGCTGTGGCAACAAGACCCCTTAAAAAAAAAAAAAAAAAAGTCATCCGAACCGTGATTCATTGTTCTTCAAGAAAGGGGAAGAGTTCTCCTATTTGCCACACACCAACAGACCCTGCGCTTTGTCTCCTCCATCTCACTATGGGAGGGGGTTTTCCCTGCTACCCAGGCTGATTTCTCTACCCCCACTGGGTCTACCCACAACCCTTGGTCTGGATTACTCCCATCAGCATCCAAAGTGCTACAGATTGAGGAAAAAAAAAAAAAAAAAGATATGAAATGCTCATTCTGAAAAGTAGAAAATTAAGCTTCTAAGGCCTTTTAGGAGAATAGGTTTTCTAAGCAGACTGAGAGCTCGTTTGCAATATAAGACCAAGAATTTCAAGTGCACAGGCCAATTCACCATGAAACTGATGAAATCCAGGATCTCTCACTTACACACTCGGGGAGCACTCCAACAAGCTGTTCACCAAGTCATGGTTTCTGTAAATTTTTGCAAACATTAGATATTTTAACTGCAAGTGGTAAAGACCAATCTTTTTCTACTCCAGCTGCCCCTTCATCGCATTTTCCCCAGTGTGTTGGAGTGACTGTGTGCATTTTGGAGTTCTGGTGATGGGGAAGGTGAGGTGGGAAAACATCAGATTTGAAGTTTCCTGGGATATGTTTCTGCGATTTGTAGTTATTCTCACATTGTTAAGTTATGGTATAGAAATGGCCTCCTGAATATTCCTGTCATCTGTGCCTCTCTGTTAGGGTACAGGCCAGAAGGTTCATGTGATATGAAGGTGTCCAATTGCTCTTAGCACTAGGTGGTACCTAGGTGGTTAGAGGAGTAGCAAGATTTGAAATACATAGAGGCAGCATCTAGTCTTTGGAATGTTCAGAGATGCAGTCAGTTAATTAATACAAGTACGTTGTTTTTCTGGACTTTGTAGACTTTGTTAGCTTTCCATTTTTAATTTATTATCATTATCTTTTTTTTTTTTTTTTTTTTGATGTGATGCTGGAGATCATACCCAGGGATGCTTTACCCCTAAGCTACGTCCCCAGCCCTTCTTATCTTTTGAGATAGAGTCTCATGAAGTTGCCCAAGTTGTCCTCAAACTTGCCATCCTCCTACCTTAGCCTCCTAAATTGCTGGGATTACAGGTATGCATCACCACACCTTGCTGTTGTTGTTGTTGTTACCGGGGATTGAACCCAAGGGTGCTTAACCACTAAGCCACATCCCCAGCCCTTTTTGATGTTTTCAGATAGAGTCTTGCTAAGTTGCCTAGTGCCTCACTAAATTGCTGAGGCTGGCTTTGAATTCAGGATCCTCCAGCCTCAACCTCCTGAGCTGGAATTACAGGCATGTGCCAACACACCCAGCTCATTATTATTATTTTAATATTTTTAGTTGAAGATGGACACAATTTCAAGTGCACAGGTCAGTTCACCATGAAACTAATGAAAACCAGGATCTCTATTTTTTTAAGTTAACAAAATGATGCAATACCTTCATTTTATTTTTATGTAGTGCTGAGGATGGAACACAGTGCCCCAAGCATGCAAGATGAGTGCTCTACCACTGAGCCACGAACCCAGCCTCACAATACCTTTATTTCACTTATTTTTGTGTGGTGCTGAGGTCGAACCCAGTGTCATAAGTGTGAGACAAGCAGTTGACCATTGAGTCACAAACTCAGTCATTATTATTATTATTAATTTTGGCACCAGGGATTGCACTCAGGGGCACTTGCCCACTGAGCCACATCCCCAGCCCTATTTTGTATTTTATTTAGAGACAGGGCCTCACTGAGTTGCTAAGGGCCTCGCTAAATTGCTGAGGCTGGCTTTGAACTCGCGATCCTCCTGACTCAGCCTCCCAAATCGCTTGGATTACAGGCGCACCACCACGCCCGGCCCCAGCCTTATTTTGTATTTTATTTAGAGACAGGGTCTCACTGAGTTGCTTAGCAAAGCTCATTCGCGGTTAGCGATCGTGGTTGCTGAGTCTGGCTTTGAATTTGTGATCCTTCTGCCTCAGCCTCCCAAGCCACTGGGATTACAGACGTGTGCCAAAATTGGTAAATTGTAGTCCTCTTGTTTCATTCTAAATACTACTTTTTGTACCTGTTTGTATTTTCTTTTTTAATTATGCAGCCTTCAGGCCCTCAAACCATATATATTTGATTTTTTTGGGGGGGGGCGTACTGGGGATTGAACCAGTACTGAGTCACATCCCCACCCCTATTTTGTATGTTATTTAGAGACAGGGTCTCACTGAGTTGCTTAGGGCCTCACTAAATTGCTGAGGCTGAGGTTTGAACTCGCGATCCTCCTGCCTCAGCCTCCCAAGTGCTGGGATTACAGGCGTGCGCCACCGCGCCCGGCTCAATTTTTTTAAATTTTAAAAAAAAAAAAAAAAACAAAAAACTAAAGCTGTTGCAGGGTGAGACGAGTTGAATGGGCTGGGTAATCTCAAGTCCAGACGTGACCTATGAGGATGCCCCCTATTCCTGCCCCCAGCTTGTCTGTGTCTGAGGGTATCTGTTGGAGAGGGTGCATTTCCAAGTGGGTTCAAATGGCTCTGTTAGCAAGGGCCTCTGTCTTAAACACAGTGGTCTACACACACTGTGTCTATATACATAGCGGTCTTTTCCTGGATGCCCTCCAGCAGTGATCTAAACTGGGGCTTGGGAAGGAGAGCTGGAGTCCCATCTGTGCTAGGGCAGCAGAGGGTGGGAAGGAACAGAGACAACTGGTGGAGTGATCCAGCTTCCCGTCTCCTACTGTGCTTCTCCTCAAGCCTGGGTTTCAAGACTCGGCTCCACCCTCTTCAGGTCTTCAAAGGGAAGGCTAGGTTCTCCCCCTGCCCCTAGCCCCTTCCAGTCCTGTGTAGAAGAGTCTGGAGGGTTGGGTCCTGAGGGTTGGGGGCTGGGAAGTAGAAGGACCAGTCTCCTGAGCCAGGGGCTGAATCCAGAGAGAAGATCTCTAGGCCCACAAGGCAAACTCCTGGTGTTCTGTCTCCCTCCACCTGCCTTAGGTGTCAAAACTAAAAGAGGAGGGCTTTCGTAGCTACTGGAGGCTGAGAAAGGAGAATTGCAAATTCTAGGCTATCCTGGGCAACTCAGAGAAACCCTGTCTCAAAAAATTAATGAATTAATTAAAATTAAAATTAAAAAAGGTCTGGGGGTGGGGCTGTACTTGTAGTTCAGTGGTAGTGATAGAGAGCTTGCCTAGCATGTGTGAGGCACTGGGTTCGATTCTCAGCATCACATATAAATAACCAAAATAAATATTCATTGACAACAAAAAAAAAAATTAAAAGAAAGAAAAGGGCTGGGGGATATATCTCAGTAGTAGAGCCCCCTGCTTTCAACCCCCAGTACCAAAACAAACAAAAAAACTAAGTAGACCCAGGCAGAATAGAAGGGCCATGAATTGTAAAGTCTCCTTCTACCAAAGAACCCTAACACTTTTTTTCTTTTTTTCTTTTTTTTTTTTTTTTGGTACTAAAAATTAAACCCAGGGGCGCTTAACAACTAAGCCACAGCTCCAGCTCTCTTTCATATTTTATTTAGAGACAGGGTCTCACAAAGTTGCTTAGGGCCTTGCTAAATTGCTGAGGCTGGCTTTACTCATGATCCTCCTGCCTCCGCCTCCAGAGCCACCAGGATTACAGGTACTCTTTCATTGTGCCTGGCTCTGTTCTAGGCCCTGGAGAGAGAGCACCAAACAAAATAGGCAATGATTCTCTGCTTTTATGGGTTATGCATTCTTGTACAGGAAACAGTCAGTGCACCTTATATAAAACATACTGTTCGGCAGATGCTAAGTGCTATAGAGAGAGGAGTGGAGAGTGAGAATTGTAATTTTGCATGGTTTCTGGAAAGACTCATTAAAAAAGTGAAATTTAAGAGGTGAAGGATACAGGCTGCAGGGATACAGAGATACTTGAGGAAGAACATTCCAGGGTCAGGGAACTGCTAGCATGAAGACCCTGAGATAGCAGGAGACCTGGCTTGTCAAGGAAAAAGGGAGCAGCAAGTGGGCTGGTCAGATGGAGGAGGTGGGTCAGATGGGAGTGGTAGGAAGTGAGATCAGAGAGATGAAGTGGGGAAGTAGAGAAGGTTGCAAGTAGATCAGTTTGTTCCTTCAAAGTCAACTGGCATTCTTGAGGAAGGTGAAAAACCAGTAGAGGGCTTTTTTCGATTATTATTTTAATTTTTTAGTGCTGGGATTGAACCAAGGGACACTGTACCACTGAGCTACATCCATGGCCCATTTTATTTTTTATTTTGAAAGAGGATGTAAATTGTTGAAGGGTCTTGCTAAATTGCTCAGGCTGACCTATGAACTTGTGTTTCTCCTGCCTCAGACTTCTCAGTCGCTGGGATTGCTGTGTGCTCCTAGGGGTGACCGGTTCTCCTGCTCTGCTCCTCTTCTTATTGAACCCGGGGACACCTAACCGCGGAGCTACATCCCCAGCCCCTTTTCATATTTTATTTTAGAAACAGGGTCTTAGCCGAGCGAGGTGGTGCACACCTAGTGAGGCCCTAAGCAACTCAGTGAGACCCTGTCTCTAAATAAATACAAAATAGGGCTGGGGATGTGGCTCAGTGGCGAAGTGCCCATGGGTTCAATTCCCAGTACCAAGAAAGAAAAGAAAAGAAAAGAAACAGGGTCTTGCTGAGTTGCTTAGGGCCTCGCTATTTGCGAAGGCTGGATTTGAATTTGCTATCCTCCTGCCTCAGCCTACCGAGTCGCTGGGATTACAGGCGTTTGCCACGGAGCCCGGCTCTAATGTCACTTTTGGGGGGGGGGGTCCCAATTTCATGACTTTATCTAATCCTAATTACCTCCCAGAGGTCCCACCTCCAATGAACATATGAATTGGGGATTGAGGTTCCAACACGTGAACTTCTGGGGAACACAGCTAAATCTTAGTAAATAGCTTTTGTTCTCTTGCTTGTTCTAAATGAGAGATGTTAAAATATCTGTAAGCCGATGGTAACAATCCAGGAGAGAGGGAAATTTGATGGTATAGAAAAAAAAAAAAAATGTTCTTGAGTGGGCTCCAGGGGATGGGAAGTCTAATAGGTACAGAGTTTGGCCATAATTCAGTGAAAGGGTTTTTCTACAGGAATGGGAGGGAAAGGAAATCTGTGGTCACAAACTCAAGGCAGGTGGGTAGGTAAGTGGCGGGACTGAGGTCCGTGGGAAACTGTTTCAGAATGCTTTATTTTCTCAGTGACCCAAAAAGTAAAGCCAAAGAAAGATGAAGAGAGTCGTGGTTGAGGTGAGAAAAGAAATGAAACAATCGTATAGAACAGTAGGAGGCTCAGTGGATTAGGGAAACAATCTGATTGCTGAGTAGCACCAAGAAACAGAAATTGAATTATGAATCGAAATTGACCACGTAAAGGACTTTTGCAAGTAGGTAGGAGGCGGAGCCTCGCAAGAGGGCGCCAGCAAGCTGGTGGCGGGGGGGTGTGGGGGTGAGTACCTGTGATCTTCAGAAAGCTGTGGGAAGCTTCTTCAAGGGAAGGAAAGGCCTAGAAAACAAACGAATTTCGTTCTTTGGAGGTAGCAACGCCCAACTGCCAAAACTACCAACGCTGTGAGCAGGATTCGAACCTGCGCGGGGAGACCCCATTGGATTTCGAGTCCAACGCCTTAACCACTCGGCCATCACAGCCGCGTGCGGCCTCGGGCCTGCGCAACTATAGCTGCCTATCAATGTGCTCGCCTCCTGCCCGCCCCACCCTTGTGCCCGGAAATGACTGCGCGCGTGCGCTTAGACTCAGCCGCCGATTCCGCCTTCCCCAACTTAGCAGCGGTGTTGGAGCAGTAGCTTCCCTTGAACTGCATCCCTCCCCCAAGCCACAGTATATCCTGAACAAAACAAGCCCCATCAAAGTCGTTTCCCACGTCCTTGGAGGCAGACAGTGGGATGGGAGGGACGCTTCACCCTGGAGCCAGTGGAATGTGAGGGCTGCTTCATCGTGGATTTCGAAGGCGATGGGTGTCTTCGCCTTCAAATATACACTAAAAGTGCACGAGAATGGAAGCCCAAAGAGGGATAGACTTGGTAAGAAGAAGAATCTGTGGAAGGGTGTGACAAATCTCCTAAGATTGGGCATTTTCTCTTTGCAGCAATAATATACCACTCCTCACTTGACAGGCACCGCTGGGATTCGAACCCAGGATCTCCTGTTTACTAGACAGGCGCTTTAACCAGCTAAGCCACGGCGCCCGCAAGGGTTGCGTCCTGCCTCGAGATAGATCAGGTGTTGGTGAGGTCCAGCACCTGGGATACCACCTTTAAACATTGCACTGGGAGTCCAGTGATTTAGGTTTTTTCCTTTTCAGGTTGTGCCCCGCTTCGGCTCCTTGAATGGGGCACCTTACTCCCTGTGCCTTAGGTACCTAAGTTAATCTCCTGTGTGATGACCAAGATACTAAAATAAAAATTAAACACTCTCTACTGCCTCAGGGCACCACAGGGTTAAGGGGGCTTCCTTCTGCCTCTGCCACTGTGCCCGGTGATTGAAACTTACCCAAGCCCGTAGCCACAAATTGCTTCTCTCTCCTTCCCAGGACAAACCCAGCGAAGGAGGAGTGAGTAGAAGTAGGAGTGGAGAGTTTGAGTTAGGTAGATTTAGCTGTCTCAGCAAGGCCCTTCAGACGAAGGGATGTGCAGGCTAGAGGAACGGGTTCATGGGGCCAGTGGGGTGGGTTAGAAGTGGCCACCCTCACTACAACCCTCCTGGAAGCAGAGCCACTCCTCCCCTCACCCAAACCCCAAATTTCATTCCACAAAGTCCTGGGTTTTTGTTTTCTTTTTGTATTAAAAAATAACAGACACAATATCAAAAACACAAATGCCATTGGTAGAGGGTAGAGCTGAGAACGCCTGGGTCCCACCTGAGGGGCAGCACCAGGGACTCCATGGTCCACCAACCTCCCCCACCCTGGAGCAGCTAGGGGTTCAAACCCCTGGGTCCTCCTTGGGCCCCAGGCTCCCCTCCCCCCATGTGGGGAGGAGGTGGGAGAGAGAGCTGTCTCCCCCAATAAATAAGTGCAGCCCCAACCCTCGGGACTGGGACTCAGGCTCAGCTGGGATTTGGCGAGCCCATTTCAGCAGCTTGTCAGCAACCTTATCCAGAAGGGCCTCCACAAGAGGTGGGAGGTGACCCTCCTCTTGGCTGGCCTGCAAAGTTCTGTTCCCTAAGAAGCCAGAGGCAGCCTCTGGATCCTGGGCTGGTGATGGGGGTCCCGCCCCCTAAGGTGGGAGAAGCTGGGGCAGTTTTCTATTGGTTGGTCCAGCCACATCTGAGTTCTGAGAATTGCAACATGGGAGAAGGATGCCTCGCATGGACTCCGGGAAGTGGCCCCAAAATGGAGTTTAGCTGGTGCCATTTTCTGCTGCACATAAGGCTGGACTGGACGAGCTCCCACCTTGTTCCTCTTCCTCCATGGCAGAGTCCTGAGAGCTTGAGACCTTGGCCTCAACTTGGGCCTGGGCCTCCTCACCACCCTCACCCTCACCCATGCCACCATCACCGTCACCACCACCACCGCTGCTGCCACCCTCGCCTCCACCCTCCTCCATGGGCTCCAGCCCCAGTCCATCCAGCTCCGAGAAAAGTGGGTCATCACGGTGGCCAGGGTCTTGGGAGCTGCTACCACAGTCCACACAGGCCTTGGAAGGAGAAGGGGATGAGTTGAGTTAGGCAGAGTCCTCACTGCTAATCAACAGCCCAACCTCCCACCCAACTCTAAGGTGCTCCCAAGAAACCAGTCCTGGGATGCATCTGGGATTCAACAAGCTTGGAAAATGCTTTTTGCCCTCCACCCAGACTCCCCATGGGACAGATACAATGTAAGTTAGCATGGGAGGGCTCAGGAAAGTTCTGCAAAAACTCATGTGGTCTAATACTACATAATCTGGCAGCACACTTAGTGGGATTAACATCCTTCGGAATTAATGATCCAAGGACACTAAGGATAGCCCTTAGCCTCTGTCCCTTGAACATGAGCTCATTTTAATTCCTCCCTGTCCCAGACTTCTCTCACCATCACATCAAGGGCCCGAGGCAACTGGCCCTTGCGGACCCAGGAGTGCACAGCACCCAGTTCCCGCCGCTGGTCCTCTGAGAACCTAGGCTGCTGCTTCTGCATGGCTCGGAGTCGTTCCCGATCCTGCTTCAGCACAGATGCCATGTCCCTGCACAAGGAAGGGGTTCAAAAAACAGGCTGGGATCCAGGGCCAGGACCAGTTGATGTTCTTCCTCTATCATATCCCCCACCCACTGCCTTCTGCTCCTCTCCTGAACCATAGGTACTTTCCAAGACCGGTCAACCTGTTCTCAGGTTGGAAGGAAGTTAGGGATCCAAAGGACAGAGGGTAGGATGGGAACATCCAGGTCAGAGCCATACTAGGAAAGGGAACCCCAAGTTTTCTGGGCAATGAAGGAAAACCAGTCTCCCTACTACCTCTGAAAGGGAGGCTGAGATGGCCTCTGAAACTCACCTGGAGGGCACCTGGTAGGTCATCATAACACGTTGGTCAGCATTGGCCATAAGCAGCCAGATGGGATCCTGGAGCACATACTTAATGACCTGATCCCCAGGCTCAGTCCTGGCCTGAGCAGCCCCAGCTTCAGCTTCCGAAGAGTCAATGCTGCCAAAGTACTTGCTTGTGTGGCTGCTCTGACTGCTGCCTATGTAGTAGGGGATAGGCCAGTGGAGCCAGTCTAGTCAGCACATCCAACCCAGGGCCTCACCACACCACCCTCAAAGGTCACACATTGAGCCCAATGGCCTTGGCAAGCTCAGTCAAGATGAGGCCTGGCTTATCAACCCCCCAGCTACTATCCTAACCCCAGAGGAGAGGTGTTGGAAGGTGGGCACTCACGGGTGATGCTGGCTGAGGTGCTGCCCCCCTCATGGGAGCCTGAACCCGACCCAGAGCCCAAGCCAGAGCCAAGGGAGCCTGAGGCTGCAGAGCCTGTGCCAGAACGAGAGTCCTCTTGCAGCAGCAGATCCAACAGGTCACTGGAGCCAGAGAGCGCATCCTGATTGGAGGATTCCGTTACCTCCACCTGAAGGAGGGGTTAAGGGGTTAGCACCTGGGCTTCCCTTCAACTGCTTCTGCTGGAGCAGGTAGGGGAGGCACATCGAATCAAGAGGTCTGCTCCCCATTCCATGACACAGGGCCAAGCTGAGACAGGAAAGCTGACAAAGAGTAGGGATGCGACACGAGACCCTTTCCAAGTGGCAAATGCCCTTTCAGAAGTTATTGAGATGTCTTCACCACCTGTCAGAGAGACAAGACTGTCCCTTCATGGGGGAGGCAGTCCATTTCGGCCTCAATCAGAAATTCAGCAGTGATCTCCTGCCCCACCCTCCATGCCATCTCCAAGAAGCTGAGACCCCAGCCCACCAGGACAGGAAATGGCGCCAGGTGGAGGCGGGGCAGGGGCTGTGGGTTGGGGGACTGGTTGCAGGGCACAGGGGATCAGTGCTCACCAATCTGGCTTCAGGCTCAGCGGCCTCCTCACTAGGAGGTGGGGGCCCAGCACTGCTCCCAGGACCCCCTGCAACAGTGCCCCCCTCAGCACGGGGGGGCTCCTCAAGTTGCAGCAGATTGAGCTGGAGTGGGGAACTGCATCTTGAGTTGAACAGTGGGGAGTCTGGGCGTCTTGGGGGACTGGGGGGAAGTGGAGGCAGGGATGGGGAGGGCGAGTGGGAGGCAGGGGTAGGAGGCCCCTCAGCTGGTGCCTGAGGTACCCCAAAGGGATAGCTAGTTGTAGTAGGGAACAGATAGTTAGGGAGCACCAAGGCCACCATTGGAGTTACTAGGGGGGCAGGGAAAGTGGCAGAGGGCACAGATGTGGGGGCAGGAGGAAGAGGCTGGGGACTTTCCCGAGGGGAGAACACTGGGAGTGGGTAAGGCTGGACCACTGCTGGGAAGGGAGTAGTGGCTGGAGGGGGAGGCCAAGGGCCAGAGGGGGGCACAGGTGAGTGGTGGGAGACATAGCAGGGGGCTTCAGCCCGTGGGGTCTGGTGGTGGCGTGAGCGCTTGGCTTTGGATCGGCAGTGGTGTCGGCGGCTGGGGGGTGCTGGGCCATGGTGGCAGCCTGTGGGGAAAGACTAGGGTTAGTGAGGGCCTCAACCTGGCAGTTAGTGTCCCTGCCACTCCCACTGCCTTGACACACTGACCGGGGAGAGGGCAGGGAAAGGCCCCAGAAAGAGCTTCTCAGGCAATACAGAACAGAAGGGACTCAGGAGGTGGGGGCACCTTCAGGGAAGAATCACAGGAGCCAGGGAGAGGGGGGTTTATTGAGAAAGGAGCCAGGGAAGGCAAGGTTACATGAGCGGTCAAGATGGGGATGTGCAAAGGACAGAGGCACACTGGCAGATGGGAGGAGGCAGAGTAGTCCACAGACGAAAAGGAAGGCAGCTCCAGTCCATTTGCCAAAATCCCGCACGCACTGCCAGCCTAGGTCCTCCTCCTGCCAGTCGAGGTTGTGCTGTTTAGCTTGCAATGGAGTGAAGAGATGGGTGGGAAAGCCCAGGACTGAGCCCTCAGTCCTGCATCCATCTGCATAGGACCTCCCTCAGGCCCCTGGAGGGGCTGCCCTTCACCTGCCCTTGAAGCTCCAACCCCACTGGGAGTTGGCCCAGAGTCTATGCAGATCTCTTGATCAGTGACATCTGAGTCTAGGTGGGCACACTTCCTGCCCCTGCCCCCAGGTTAGGCCTGAAGTAGCTTACCTGGAACAGGGCACCTCTGCCCTCCTGTCTCAGTGCCAGCCCCCCAGGTTGCCCTCCTCTGGCTGCAGCCCGGAACCCCAGCCTAAGGGGGAGAGGCTAGCAAGGGGCCTGTCCCTAGACAGGGCCCTGGTGGTGGAAGAAGCACCAGCCTGGGTCCCTGGAGCAGGAACATCTCCCTCAATGCCCACCACGCAACCGTCTGGCCCTAGTTTGGGCAGAGGGCAGCTCAGGGAAGCCCCAGGTGACTACCTCGCTCGCCAGGGGCCGAGGGGGCCGTGGAAGAGCTGTCGAGTCCACGAAGCCTGCCAAGGTCTCGGAAGCGGCTGAGGAAGGCTTGCTCTTCCTTCTGTGTGTGCAGGGACAGCACGGCCTTGGTCAGGCCCACTGGGCGGTAGGCATCTGGGGCTGGGTCAGGGGCTACTGTGGGGCTGGGGGCCGGGCTGGGGGTTGGGCCTGGGGCTAGGCCAGGCAGGTCCTCCATCATGATGATGTCTAAGGAAAGTGAGATGGGGAAGGGACATCAGAACCATCTCAGGGGACAACACACATCCACATCACACCCTCCCTGTCCAATGACCCCACCAACCCCAGTTTCTGCCCCCAGCCAAGCCTGGGCCCATGTGCATCTCCTGGTCACCTCCCCGCTGAAAGCTGGCCAAGGTCCCACCTCTCCATGTAAAGCTATTCCAGGGCGGAAGAGATACTCAATCACTTCCAGTGGCCACTACCCTGCTGGGAACCCCTAGGGATGACACCATCACAACTTGTTGGAAATGAAACCCACCCCTTGCCCTTTCTTCACGCATTTTTGAGGTCAACATCCAAAGACCCTTTAGGGAACCTCAACATTCCTTGCGTCATCCCTCTGTGGTCAGCACTCTGGGGCTGAACCCCCTACACATTCCATACTTTTATATTTCAACTGACAGTAAGAAAAGTGCAGAACAGGGGAGGAGCAAGCAGCAGAGGCTGGTGGAGAGTAAGCAGCAGCAGCCCCAAGCTAAGAGGGAGGCTTCCTTCTCTCCACTGGGGATGGAGGGGGAAATGGAGGGAAAAGGCAGGTAGGAAGGAACTCTGGCTTGAGGATCAAGGGGAACCCAGGCAATGCCCCCCTCACTCTCCACGCCCATACCCGACTCCGGGGGCTTCTTGTCTCCCACATGGACGATGGTGGAGCTGAAGCTACACTGACTGGTGACAGACACCACACTCTCCGCCTTATTGGCCAGGGCAAGCGGACTCAAGGTGCCTCCCACCACTGGCTCCTTCTGAGGAGTGGCCCCCTCCCCAGACAGCACTGCTGACGATGGATCTGTGCAGAGAGATGGCACTGGTTACCACCCCCACCCCACTGGAAGGTTAGAAAAAGGGATCCCCGGGAGGAGGGAGACAGATTCTAGACAATAGGGAGGAGTCTGAAGATCAGGAGGCAAGGAAGGAGGGCAGGGCAGAGCAAGGTGGGGGCCCCAAAGGCAGAAATGTAGAGATCAGGACCCACTCGGCCAGGACAGGGCAGTGGTAGCTGAGCATGCACTGGGTCATTACCTTTCTTGGCCCCCACAGGGACTGGACCTGTCCTCTGCTTGTCATCGTCAGAGGCTGAGGAGGCAGTGTAGGAGGAGGAGGAAGCGCATTTACGCTTGGTTGTGCTGGGGATGTTGCAGCTTTCCAGGTACCTATGATGGATACAGCAGGGGCATCAGGGCATGGCCTGGTGTGGGGCAGACCACAGGCCGAGGGGGAAGGTGCCAGACAGGCCTTACCTGAGGATGCTGTCCAGGCAGTTGATCTGCTGGTAAGAACAGCTGGAGGCTTCTTTCCTCTCAGTCTCCTCAGGGGCCAAGGCTAGTGGAGCCTGGGTTGGAGTAGGGACTGCCTCCAGCTCTGGGTCTAGGGACTGGCAAGGAAGGGCCTTGGCCTTGAATGTGCCTGTAGCTGGTGCAAGGAAAAAGGCAAATGGGTCTGGGCTGAGAGAGAGGGTATCCTCAGGTCTCACTCCTCACCCCTACCCACAGCATCACCAACTCACCAGGGAGGCGAGGCTGGGGTGGAGGCCGGGCCCGGGACTCAATGAAAAGCTGCTGCCCCTGGTGCTTGACCAGATGCACATCCTTACAGATCTGCTGGAAAGTCACCTGTGGGCATAGCAGAGCAGGGGGTATAATGGGGCACCTGCCTAGTGCCAGGAACCAAGGGCACAATAAAACAAAAAAGGTATCAATAAGAAAGCACAAAGACCTGGATGGGAACAGACAAAGAAAGAAAGGAAACGAGAGGGAATGGGACATAAAGAAAAGCTCTAGGTCGCAATGCTGATTCCAAGCAGGACAGGAGATCAGGCAATTAGAGGGGTGAATTAGAGAGGGTCACTCACTGGAGCAGGAGGTCCAGGGCCCTCAGCATCACCCCCATTGCTATCACTGGAGGAGCCAGGGCTGTGGAGAGGGCCTGGGGACATCAGAGGGCCAACTCCACAGAGCCCTGTGGGGCTAGAGCTGTGCACGGGCTATGGCAGGGAGAACAACAGGTTACACATCTATGACCTGCTTCCCACCCTCCTCATGCCTCCCAAGCCCCTCCCCTCAGCTCTCACCTGCAACAGTAGCCGATGGATCTGCTCTGAGAGCTCCTGGATATCAGAGTCCAGGGACAGAGCTGGGCTGGGGGCCGGAGGAGTGAACACATCCTCATTCAGGGGTGCCCTGCAGGGTTCAGAAAGTTAAGTCCAGTCCTGTTCCCAGTCTTATCTTCAGCCCTGCCCCCCTCACTCCCAAAATCAGCTAGGTGGCATGGCCCACTTACGTGCGTACTTTGTGGCGGCCCAACACAAAGGCTACCTTGCGGCTCCAAGGGTGCACGAAGCCAGCCCAGCTTGTGTCCATGGTGACATATTCCCCATTACGGGCACAGAAGCGGATAGGGGAGTGGTCAAAGGGCTGGCCCGCCAGCTGCAGGACTAATGGCAGTGGGAAATGAGGTGGGGAGGTCAGTGGGAGAGAGAGCTGAGTAAGGTAGGTCCACCCCACTGGAGATCCAGGAGACCAAGGGACCAAGAGATACCACCATGAGGGCAGTGAAAAAGCCCAACAGCCAAGAAAGGAAAGCAAGGTGAGAGGAACTCACTCTTCTTGTGGATGGCCAGCATGAGGGGTCTGTCCTCAGGATGCAGGAACAGAAGCACTGGGGCCCCCAAGAGGTCCTGGGGTAGGTAGCCCAGCAGCGGGGCAGCCCTGCAATGGGAAGAGATGTCAGAGTGACCATGACCTCAGACCTAGCCATGACCTTTCCTACAGATCCTGACCCTACCTTTCATCCACATCCTGGAAGAGGCAGCTGGGTGTGTGGCGCGTGGTGAAAATCCTCTTGTCAGGGGGAATGCGGGGAGCTATGGCACAGAATGTGTTGCTGTTGGATTTCATTCAGAATGGTCCAGTTCCTCAGCCCTCCTCTCTACCTGGGGCCAGGCTGGCTTCCTGGCAGCTTAGCCCTGAGCACTATGGCCCCTAAAAAGGCTCTGGGCCATTCCAGTGCCCTGTACCAGTAATAACACTGAGAACCACCAAAGCATTCTTCTTCACCCTGCCCCAGCTCAAAGCCCTTATCCAACCAAACATCCAAGAAAGAATTGACCCCTCTCTTTATATTTCTTCTGTTCCAAATTTCTAAAGACCTGATTGGTGCCTTTCAGTCTCACATCCTGTGCCCTACCCCCAGCCTAGAGAAAAACCCTTCTTCCTACTCCCCACCAGGTCAGGTCCCTGGCCCACCCACCTTCATAACCCGAGTGGATGCGCTCAGCAATGAGCAAGCAGCACGGCTGCGCAGGAGCCCCATCTGAGACCCGGATCTTGGTCACATATGGGGTTAGGCGGAATGGTTGATACCGAGGCCCTGGATCTCTGTCAGGACCTCCTCTAGCAAGGGAGAGAGAAGTATTAGGAACTTTTAATGGAAAGTCACCCACCCCTCAAGGTCATGGCCCACACAGCAAAGATATGGGGAGGATTAAGAAAGAGAGGCCTACTTCCACTTGCCCCACTTACCTGATACGGCAGAAAACAGACTTCTCCTGGGTAAAATCCTTGACACCTGAACCTGCGGCAGATGAGAAAAGCAGTGAGCACATTTCCTACCCCTTACCTGGGCTGAGAAGAACCCATCTAGGGAAAGCTTGGGTCCCCTGACCCTCCCAGCAAAAGCATCCTGGGGCTGCTAATCCCTCCCCACAAGCACTTGGGCACTTTACCTGCAGAGGCACCAGTGCCCCAGGTAGGCAGACGAGATGGGGCAGTGGAGCCATAGAAGACACCTACATCCTGGGGAGCCAGGAGCTCTGAGAAGCGGGCACCCCGAAACACATCCCGCTTGCAACGCAGCAGAACACCTGCCTGCTCCGAAATGTACACGATTCGGCCTGTCAGGAAGGAGACAGCCACCGAGAAGGTATCCTAGCAGGAGGGTGAGAATAAGAACAGATTTAGGAGCTGTGGGAGCAGGTTGGGAGTGCATCAGGATGGAGGAGCCAGGCTGCTTACAGACCTGGTTGCGAAGTGTGTACTCAGACGTGATGTGCTCCAGTTCCTCCAGGGTATAAGTGGACATGTCCATGGCACATGGCTCACCCTCCTCCAGGCTCCACTGCTGGTAGTATTCCTGGTTGGCTGCAAGGTAAGGGCACATGTGTAGCATCAGTAAGGAGACTGATCCCCCCACAATAACTTAGGCCCTGGCATTCCCTCCTAAGAAACACCACTCACCCTGCACCTGCTTGACACAAGCCAGTGCATACTGTAGTGTGGCTAGGGTCCCAGAACGGCCCTTGCCCCGACGCTCTGGTGGCAGTCGAAGCTTGAGTTCTCGAAGTGCTGTCATGAGTTCCTTCTGGGTTCTTGCCCGGGCTGACTGTTCACTGCTGCAGGACCCATGGGAAAGGAAGGGGTAATGACATTAGTCCCAGAGTGTGGCCCAGGCCTCCAGATCTCTCCCCCAGCCTTCACCCCCACAAACCTGCAGCCACTGGTAGATGGATTGTCCTGCTCTGAGCTGGCACTCAGGAGGCTGTAGGCAATGGAACTGCTGGGTGGGGATGGGCTCTGAGAGTTTGTGCTGGAGGAGAAGCAACAGCCCAAGATGAGGGGCAGGTGACTAGCAGCATGAAGCCTATCATCTAGCTCAGTTCATTCAAAAAACTATTCCCAGACTTTGCAGCACACAAACATACACACCTCTTGCTGCTCTCGGTGGTCTCCAAAAGGGCCGAGTCCTTGCCATTGCCAGAGGAGGAGCTATGTGAGCTCCGTTGGGATGCACCCCTGGACTCATGCCCATTGGACTCATTGCCACTTGAGCCATTGCTGTTGGCATCGGTGTCATCGGCCAAGCTGGGGCCTGGGCAAGGCCGGTGCTGTGGGGGTCCAGGGGATGGGACTCCTCCAGGACAAAAGGATTCCCCAGGCCTGGGGTCCCCTCCCCCATCAGCCCCTTCTAGGGGGTCGCTCATGTCTGGGCCATGGGGAGAACAGGAAAACAGGGAAGGAGCAGAGGCCACTACGGATGAACAAGGTGGCCTTGAGGCCTGGCGTGTGAGTGAGGTGGAAGAACTGTTTCTGTTGAGAAGTTCGTTCACAGCCAGCACCTGGAGGAGGAGACCAGGAAGTTTGGTTTGGAGAAAGCTGGGCTATTAACCCCATAGTACTCTGACTTTATGGGACCTTCCTCTGCCTGGGGCTTCCAACAGAGAACCAAGACATATTCTGTTTCCGGTCCCCATAAGGGTACCACAGGTGGGAAGACGCTTTTAAGACTACCTCTCCCACTTCTCCTGCCAGCATGGCGTGAATAGAGCCTGAGCAGTCGACTTAGACCTATGGTTGTGGACCAAAGCCTGGACCTTTCCCATTCCCAAGTTCCCATCAAGTCCCAAGTCGGTCTGGGACTCCAAGACAGCAGAGCCGGGGAAGGAGTCGATAGTCTCCTAAATTTAGGCTTCCGGGCTAATTTTATCCGGGAGCAGCACTATTCCCGCTGCACATGCGCAACGACGTGCGCGGCCCCACCACGCGCTTCCGCCGCCGCGGTCGCCAGGGAAACCGACGTCAGCCGCTGAGCTCAGCGGTTGCTGGAGGGACCACGGGAGCACGGGAGGGGCGACCCCTCCCCCATTTCCCCGCGGAAGTGAGGGAACGACCCACTCCACAGTGGCGGACACGGCCAGGATCGCCCACCCTAAAATAACCCAAGTCCCCGGGCAGCCGTATGAAGAGGAACGGCCGATAGGGATTCCAGGGGCTGGTCCTGGCCTCCCAAGAATCAAACACAACCGCCTCCGCGCTCCGCGGAAAAGCCCCCCAACCCGGCCAGCGCCTGGATCCCAGTCACTCTGGTCACTACGGTACATCCTTTCTTTCTCTGGCTCCTATCCTCCTCCGGAGCGCTGAACTGAAAGTCAAGGAACCAGGAGTCCTCTCCCCTCAGTTTCCTACTTTTCCAGCCACCCCTCCCCCGCCCCGCATCCCAAGCCTTAAGCAGGGGACGCAAAACAGCCAGCAGATAGTTCTTCCTCTACTCCCCGTCCAACCACACCCCCATCCCCGAGCATTTTCTGAGCGCCAGGAGAAAAGGGAAGGCTGTGGCCAAAAGCAGGAACTAGCTCTGGGAACGGGATGTTCCAGCCCGAAGCGGGCTGACATCACAGCCGGCTGGAGGCCAGGGATTGGAGGGGGAGGGCAGGGAGCGCCCAAACCATGAAGAGGTCCTGGGGCCAGGGCAAACCTGGGGACCCCTGTATGACAAGAAAGGAGCCATGGTACATGCCCAGAGGTTCTGTTGTGGGGTCGGGGTGGCTGGGACCGGGGAGCAAAGCTGGAGGTAATATAAGCGGGTCAGGAGTGTAGACACCCGGTGCAGGGTTGTGAGAAGCACATAAGTCCCCGCGGACAGCCACAAGGAAGGCGGACTGCTGTTGTGCTGAGTGCCCGGGCTGACTGTCCTATCAGATTGGAAGTGGCAGCGGCCCGGCTCGAGGACGGAGACTGGCCCCCATCATGGCCACGGAGATTCCTACCTGGCGGTGAGAGCGCCTTCCAGCCGCCTGCCTGCTGCTGTTTCAGCCCGCAGCGGAGTAGAACCTCCGCGAGGCTAGGAGGCGGGTTGCATAATGCCAGGCACTGCCCCTCATTGGCCCCCTGCCCGCAGAGCCGCCAGCCCCGCCCCCGATTGGCTAGGGAGCTCTTCCCAGCTCCTGATTGGCTACTGGCCCCCACTGAGGTCAGGGCTGTGTCACACACACCAGCGCACGTGGACCTGGGTGCTGGCGCAGGGCTGTAGGGCCCAGACACCGCCCAGCCAATAGGCGCAGGACGCCTTGCAGAGTGAATAATGGAAGGGAAGGAAGTTAGAGGAAGTTGTCCCTCTTCAGGGAGGAAAATGCCTCCGAGCCACAGTAGGTGCTCAAGAGATGTCTACTTGAGGAACTGACCAGTCTTGCAGAACAGAACATCTTGGTCTGTCCCGATGTGAGAAATGTAAGGCCCTGGGAGCTGCACCAAGCTAGATGAGACGGCTGGATCCTGAGAGGAAGGGGAAAGACAGAAACCTCGCTTTGCCTTTCCTGGGTTCTCCTCAAACCTCCTCCTCTGACACTTCAAATTCTGGGAGGAGGTCAACTGAGGGTCCACGTGTGATTGGGGATGAGTGGGTGGACGGAGGATGCAGACAATGGAAGGGGCAGCCAGAGCCAATGGGAGTTGTGAATGGAAACAATGGCAGGTGTTTCCATAGCCAATCAGAGAAAAGGTCTCCCGGCAGCCTACATGGTGACTAGTGCTTCTTCAGAGGATACAGCCACCCACATTTAGGGCTGCCCCAAAAGTGGGGGCCAGGAAACCAGGGCTAAAGAGAGATGAAGGGGGAGTAGAGGTTGAAAGAGGACAGCTGGAGTCACACACAGAGAAAGGTGGAGTGGTAAGCGATTCACATCCCCACTGCTTGGAAAAGAGAAAGCCAAGCTACAGGGGTCCCAAGGGACCTCATCCACCTCAATCACTGTATTCTTCATCACCCAGGAAAGAACCTGACACATGGTAGGTGACCAATAAACATGACAATTTTTGTTTCTAAGGATAAATGTGGGAGGTGGTGAAGGAACCTGAGAGGTGGAGAAGAGAACAATTTTTTTTTTTTTTTTTTTTTTTTTTTTTTTTTTTTTTTTT